>BPLQ01006660.1:0-127387 GCA_021605075.1 Caerostris darwini | reverse complement strand
ACGTTTTTCAGTCACAACAATCATAGATAAACTGAAGTGATTTGAAGCGATTATTTATCAATCCCAATCCGTCAACGACGCGGCTCTTATCGTTTCGGTTTCGTTTATTGCTCTTTATCATTCTTTTCTGATTTCTATATAAGTAGCCGTTTCATTTGCATTTTCACATTTGCCTAGGATTCTATATAACATTATATTTATTAAATATTCTACTGTTCGTCAGTATTTTCATTCAATATGTCTGCTCAGGTTTGTATACTTTAAATATGAAAGTATTGCGATCATATTTTTTTATTCTTCTTTAATTTACTGACTTCTTAAGATTAATTAATATTTTGGGGGAGGGGCGAGCAATTTTTATACTAAGTTTCGATTATTCTCAGTGTATTCATAGTTATACTAAGTTTCGATTATTCTCAATTTAGTCATAGTATATAAAATTATAGGTATCTCCCATGATTTTTTTAAATTGAAACTTGCATTAATATGTGTAATTAAAAATACACCGTAAGAATTTGTAGAAATTAAAATCACTTTTCGCTATCAAATATCTGAATAAGTATCTCATATTATGCTACTTATTCTTTCAAATTAACATGTGTTTCATTTTTGACAATGTGTAAAAGTATTGATTCGTTTTATTATATCGGCTACGGCTATATATTCGGTGTGAGTGAAACGTTGCATGAGCGAGGTCTTAAGGGTAATGCCATTTTTTTTTCAACATTGTGAATTAATCACATTTAAAATATTGCAAAATAAGTGGAAGTCAATGATACAACAATCATTAAAAAATAAGTTATTAAAAATTTATTTTAGCTAATTTATTGAATACATAAGATTTCATTCACTTATCAAAAGCCAAATAAGATTTGTAAGGTTTGTAAAAATAACACCTCCAATAATTCTTCATTTAGTATTCAAATGAAATCATTCATATTTAATAAAAAAACTGATACAAAATTGAAAATAAATTAGCTTTTTTTATTATAAAAATTTACTTCAATGCAATTAAATATGCTTAGAAATTTTTTAATAATAATTATACCTTCACATATATATTTGCTTTATGCCAAATTTTTCATGACTCTTGATTTAATTTGAAATGGTTAATTCTTGTGTTCAGTCTTTATTATTTTGTTTTTTAATTTAGATTAATTCCTAAGATATATGCCATTACTAAAACAATAACTGTAATCTAATCTTGAATACTTTGTACCTTGTTTAAAAATTTTTTCTTAATGTATTTATTAATGATTTACTTCATGACAATATTCTTTCGAATTTATATTTATTTTCATGTAATATTTGCTAAGGTTCACGAATTCACTGTTGAAATGACCTGCGAAGGTTGCTCTGGAGCTGTTAACAGAATTTTGGGAAGGTTGAAAGGTAAAGCATTTCAAATTTTATATTATGTTATCAATAAAATAAATAAAGTTTGGATGTAACCATGTTTAATTTTTGAAAAATATATATTCTTAGTTAAAAATAAAGTTTTTTTTTGCTTATAGTTGCTTTATACTATATTTGAATGAAAAATTGTTTCAAATTTTGAGAAATCACACTTTTAATAATTTTATTCTATGTGAATAATGCAATTTTTATGCATATTTATTTGTGTATATAAAATATGTAATTTAATATACATTGAATTATTGTGCAAAATTGCAAACTTTAGATGATTCAGTCTTTAAATAATGAGACCACTATTTTATAACATAATTATAATTTTCAAAAATTAAAAGTAATCTTTTTTCCTAATCAAAAGGAACTATCATTATTTAAAATTTATTTTATTTATTTAAAAATTATATCATTGCTAAGGAAAAGTACTTTATATAAAAACTTTGAAGATTAAAAAGAAAAGTTTTGAAATTTTATTATGTGCACTAATTGCAGTTATATAACTGAGAAATACTGACATTAAAAAGTTGATTTATTTTTAAATTGATATCTTTTTGCTCCTAAATTTTTGGCTAATTATCTATTTTTTAATGAAGATTTTAATTTTGTTTTTATCCTATCATATGGTAATCCATAAATAAAATCACAAAATGAATACTTATCATGTAGACATGTTTATAATAATTATTATTTTAAATGTTTTAAATAATTAATGTCTTCTAATTTATTATAAACTAGCATTGACAGATGCTTTAGTTTAATCCAAAACTTTAATTTACTTACAATTAATTACCAATTACAATTTTTGCTTCGTTATACATTTAAAATTTAAAGTCTTGCATTTCATAAATTATTCCAATAATTGGTTTACTTAAAATTGTAGCTGTCTTCTCATTCCTTTTGTAATGCTGATATCTGAGCTATATAACCCATTTAAGTTGCAAGCCGGCCTGCTGTCTGGCCGTATTTTTCGCTGAATTGTGTAGTATTATTAAACTCTTTTTGATTCGATAATTAATTTACAATTAAATTACAATTTCTGTTGTGTTTTGGCAAAGAAAACTAAACAAATTTCTATAAAAGTGATTTTAACATTTTGACAAATATCAAAGGGTTTCTTCAATACATTGTTAACTTTAAATAAATCTGTAGTAAATAGTCCATTTACACAATTTTTTAGTTTCACATATCTGTTACCAGCTCAGCTTCCGTAATAAATGTTATTACTTTTTCTGAAGAATACTGTTCTTGAACTATTTCAAGGTATTCTGATTGCCTTTCCTGTCCAACTCTATTTTCAATGTGATGGATTTAATTATTAACCCAAATTTCATTTTAGTTACGGCCTATTATTTTATGCTTCTGTTAAATTTGAATTAAAATGTATTGTAAGCATTTATATAAACACAAGATATATTGAATTTATCCTATCCATATTTCATTGTGTAAAGACATCTGCAGGCACTCATTTACAATGTTTGGTGGTGGTAGTAAACTTATTGTGTCTATATTCAAGTTGTCAGACTTTTTTTTTTTTCGTTCCCCATGATCATTTGATGCAGACATGTGAAAATTTGATGATAAAAAGTAATAAACCTTCTAATAATAGGCAATAATAATGAAAAAGATAATAAACTTAAAAGTAATAATCTCTAAAAGTAATAAACCTCCTACTCTAATTCATCAAAATTTGTTAATATCTGTAAAAAAAGTCTAAAAAACTTCACTGATAAACAATTTTGATTTTTTTTTAATGTATGATGAATTGCAAAATTGAGTTTCATACCACTTTTTTTGCATATTCTGTTAAATTGTCATAGTGCAGTGAAAATATTGATTAAGATCTTGATTTGATATTAATTGATCTTTTTCAAGTTTCGTTATTGTTTTGTTAAATAATAGAGTGAAAAAACTTTTTGAAAGGAAATGAGATTGATAATTTTTTAAAACATTAAAAAATTAAAAAGCTTTGAAGTCTTACCTCCTGTAGAAAAGAAAATATTATTTTGTATAAATTTGCTGACTGAAAAAATATTTAACAGTAAATTAGCAATAATTATCAGTGAAAAAATAATCAACATTGACTGAAAAAAATAATCAACTGTTAATTAAAATAATAATCAATAATTAAAAAAATAATCAATAGCATACTGTTAGCTGAATACATTACTAACTCTCTATAATAGCACATCTTCGTAAAACATATTCTTAAAACTAGATACTATCAAGAATATCAAAAATTAGAAAAAATTATTATGTAAAGGAAAACCAAATGTAAACAAGGACATTGTTTTTTTCATAGAAAAACTAAAAATAGTGATGAAGTACAGTTGTGAATTAAAACAAACAGTGTTCTTTAAATGTATTTTAATGTAGAAAAAATATTTTTTTAAATATATTTGCTACTTAACCCTTTCCTTGTTTTCAGTTTATTTATATCTAAAAGCTCTTTATATCTAAATTTCATGAGTATATGTGACTGCTCACAAGCTAGCTGGCCTGCAAAACAGAATTTTTTCATTCATAAATTTATATTATGCAGTGAAAATATGCATTGGCATTCTTATATACTCAGTATTATCTGTGTGTTTTTTATTTAAATTTATATTAATAAATAATTTGCATTTTTCTATCTTACCAAAAAGATGTTAAAAATAAAATCATCTTTACTAAAATTACAACACCCATGGGCAAAGCAGAGAATTAATATGTTAGGGTGCTTTTATCGTTATATAAAAACAAGAAAATATTAAACCATTTTGCTGTATATGTCATACTTTTTTATAAATTAGGAACTTTAAGGTAAATTTTAATAGAATTTCGTTAAACATCCTGCTTAACAGCAAAAGTGGAATGTATGAAATGATTACTTGTTAGAGGTACTTGTCAGATAGACTTAGTGTTAAACTGTTTTGGTAGAAAAAGTTTTATAAGTAGTTGAAATTATTTTTTTCATTTGGTTTTTCTTTTATAACATATACTAAAATTTTAATTATTAAAAATTAAAAAAAAAAAATTATTACAAATTAAAATTTCTCCATTCCACCACTCTTTTTAATATATCAAGTCACTCTCAATCAGTAGACTGACAATATGCTGCAACAATTATTATATTCTTTGTGCACAAGATATAACAATCTATGAAATAGCCTAAAATGAGGAAACTATTAGACTATAAAAAATATTAATGGAAGTATGTACTAATATGGATATTTCACAAAATGTGATAACATTTTTGTAATGAAAATAGCTATTACTAAAAATTTATAATCTATATTAAAATTTTAGGTCATTTCGTTGTTAGCAATATTTAGAACAAACACAATTTATAAAAAAAATATCTGTATTATTTCTAAAGAAATTATGGTGGCTTCAAATTTATGAGAAAAAAAAAAAGTACTGAAAGCTTTTAACTGCAAAGATATTCTTTTTGGTAAAATAATAATTAAAAAGTTATTGTAAAGTTTTTCTAAATGACACATGGCTTAGGTAATGACTCAGAAAGAAGAAAAGTTTAATTGATGCTATTCACAAATTAAAAAAAAAATAAATACTCTAATAAACATAGTAGGATAAGTGCAGTAGGTTAGGTGCAAGTTAGTTAACAATTCATATTTAAGTCGAAACACATTTGCTAATTTTAAAGAAATTATATGTTTCATATCTGATTATGGATCTGAATTCTCTTTTAGCTCATTATTTATAGGAATATAAATAAGATCTTGCTTTATTTGCTGCTTATACTCATTTTACTAGGTCTTAAAGTTTATGGACTCTAAAAATATGTTCTGGTGGTAAAATACAGTTCTTTAATAAAGAAGTAATCAAGTCTTTACTTGCATATTTTTTCCATGAGGATTTTGATATTTGTTAATCTTGACTACCAGATGATAGTACAATGATGCTCATACTTTCATTAAATATGTACATGTTTTAAGTATTTAGATTTTTATGTAGAGTAACATAAAAATCTAACCTTAAAACAAATTGATGCCCGATAATTCTTCAAAATTGCTGATCCATTACGATTCTGAATGTGGCAGAATAAATAGATGTTATTGTATTTTGATTTCAACATTTTAAAATGAAAGGAAATTCAAAAACGTTCTTTTTTTTTCTGATTTTATATTTCTCTATTGCTCTATCATTCTGGAAGAACATTATTCATTATTGTGAATTTACTCATAATCTGACTCCCTTTCTTAATTTTTTTATGTGTATATTTAAAGGTTCATTTATATATCCATAAATTGTTAACAACATTTGTATTGAGTATGTTTTTTTGTGTTTATTATCTAGGATCTGGTGTTGAAGATTTTTCCATTGATTTGGGAAATAAAAAGGTGTTTATAACTTCTTCCTTGCCTCCAGAAACATTATTAGAATCTTTAAAGAAAAGTGGAAAAGAAACTGTCTACGTTGGTGTGAAAGCCTAACTTCTGTGAATTGAATCTTTTTGTTTTAAATTTGATCAAAGAAGTATGTATATCTCTGAATCTTGTGAAAAACACAAAATATTTGTATTTTGTTAAATTGTCCATTATAAATAATTTGTAATAAATATTTATATATAATATAAATAACCATTCTTTGTTTTTCTATTATGCATTTATTTCTTACATATTTTGCAAAATATTATTGTTCACAGTATAATTACTACTTTTAAAACATAGTACTTAATAAAGAAATTCAAAATTAGATAAATGATTTTTTAATGTAATCAAACACATAATTTTTATTATAATAACTACATATTATTTATTCAATTACATCATACAAATAATTAATTATAATGCATTTATGCAACATGTTGAATGAGGATTTTATATATATTAGTTATACATTTTGATGTTAATATTGGAAATCAAAGATGTCCATGTTTAAATATTAATATTTTATTATGTAAACAACATATGTACATGTTCATGATGCAGATGGACTGAGAATAAATGTTCTTTCAATGATAAAATAAATTTATATTACAGTTTATTGTATTAATTATGTTGTAATTAATCAAACATTTACTGATTCTATACGAGAAATCATATTCTATGTAGTTTTGCTGTTCATAATAAATAAGAAAAATTTTGTCGTTTTGTTCTATTGACTAGCAGGATCAATACAAATATTTAAAAAATTTTATTTTCAATCTCATTTATTTTTGGCTCATCATTAAGAACATCTTGCTTTAATACATACTTGCATAAAAATGATATTGATTGAGTTGTATTATGAAAATATAAAATGCATATATTTTTTTAAGTGAAATTTAGTTTAAATTTCAAAATGGTCTTTCTTGTATAGTATATATTACTTCCCAGTGGCAACACTGTCTTTTACAACAGCTGGTTTGGCAATAGCTAGAATATTTATCTGGTAGAAAGCTTAGCCCTTTTGTATACTTGTGTTATAGTATTAATTAAAGCTTAGGTTAAATAAAAAATAAAAAATGGTATTGTTATTAATATTATTATATACATTACTATTTAATTAATATTAATTTTATGATTACGATTAGTTTTACATTTGCCTATTCTCTGCCAAAAATTAAACAATCTCAAAAATATCAAAGTTCGAAATATTCAGTACTATTGATTTGTGGAATGCATACCATCACCTGCCTATTAAAGATGCAGAGAAACATTATACTGCCTTGAAGCTGATGGCAAGTTATATAATTTTCTCTGTGTACCTTTTGGGGTCACTAACGTTGTCACATGTTTTCAGAGAGTCATTGACAAAATTATTCAAGATGAGAGTCCAAAGGGAGCATTTCTATATCTGGATAATGTAAACTGTATGTGGAAGAAGTATATGCATATTCTTAACCATTGCCAAGAAATACAACCTAACATTAATTGAAAAAAATATCAGTTTTCTACTAAATCAATTAAGTTACTTGGATATACCATTGAAAATAAAACTATTAGGCCTGATACAGACAGGCTTACTCCTTTAATAAACTTACTAATTCCTAACAATAGTGTATCTCTCCAAAGAACATTAGGTATGTTCTCACATTATTACCGTTACACATTATTAAGTGAACAATTGTAAATGCACATTATTACCATTTCTCCAAGAAAATATGGTCCTGTTATCATCAAACCAACTTTTCCTTACAGATGAAGCGTATAAATACATTTAACAAATTAGTTTGATATAGTTAAGTCTTCATTATCTGTAATTGATAACTTGCTGTTACCTGATGCTTCAGATTTGCTATAGGAGCAACTGTTAATCACGAGCAAGTCTGAATTTAACCATTCATCTGTTGAGAAAAAACTTATTGTGATTCTTTATGCTTTTAATGACATTACATTACTGATAGACCTTTTAAGATGTTCACCGATCAAAAGCCTGTCTAATTCATGTTTGATAAACATCACACCAGCAAAATCAAGAATGAAAAAAATCATGCATTGTAAACTAAAATTGCCATGCTTCATCTGTCGTCCTGACAGCAAAAAGGCTTCTGCAGATGCATTTTCTAGCAGCAACAAATCCTGAACTGAATTTGAAACAGCTACTTAAGGGTTTATGTCATCCACGTGTTGTTAGGATGCATCATTGAATTAGATCGAAAATCTGCTGTTTTCCTTGGACAATATTAAAAACATATTCATATTCATTCAGTGTGAAGTAAAACCTAGATTTCTTAAAAATCATATGAAGTTAATAAAAGCATTCATTTGAGAGACTAGATTTGGATTTTAAGGGACTCTTGTCATTTATTTCCTTCTTGCTGCGGTTGATGAGTATTCAAGATTTCTATTCATAATTCCTTGCCCAGATGTTTATCAGTTATGATTGCACATTGAATCAATGTCTTTTCTTTGTTATGCCAACTTATGTGACAGAGGATATGCTTTCATGAACACAGAGTTAAAACTGTTCTTAATGTCACTTGGTATAGCCACCTATTATACCACAACCAATAATCCACAAAGTAATGGTCTGATGGAGGTACAATGGTATAATATGGAAAACGATTCAGTTGACATTAAAATTTAAGAATAAAAAATTAAACTGTGGGAAGAAGTCCTACAATCAGCATTATATTCTTTTTATTCCCTTTTATACACTACAATTAACATAACTCAACATGAATGCATTTTTTCTCATTCCAGAAAGACTTGTAATGTAAATGTGATACCTACTTGGCTTTCTCAGCCGGGTTGAGTACTAATTAGTAATAGTATAATAATTCCTTATACATGAAGCTGGAAGCTGATCCAGAATACGCTTATGTCAAGTTTTTCCGATGGATGCGAATCTTGTTTGTCAGCATGACACTTGGTTCCGAGAGGGAGGGAAAACTGACAAAAAAAATTAATAAATCTTTGTCTTTTTAAGTTTGTTACCCAAACTCTTATTTCCCAAGCGCCATTTGATTTTTGTTGCAAACTTTACTCTCTACAAAATGTATAATATCTGTCTTGCATCTTCTTTTTTCTCTTGAATAACATTTTCAGTGATAAATTTTCAAATAAAATCATTTTTAATTTAATATATCCAGCTATCTACACACATTATGTCTATTAATTAAGAAAACAAATAAAAACTAATCTCAAAATTGTATTATTAGTAGTAGTAGTATTAGCCTACCTACTTATTGGAAGAGTGATAATGAGGCTGAGCAATCTGTTAATTCTGGAATTGCAGAGTTTGATCATACAAATCCCGAAGAATATACTTTGTCCTGTCAAGATGTTGATCTTGGATATCTGAAGGAGTTGACAAATCTCTGCAAAAAATGAACGAAGTCTCTGTAGATTGAAGTCTGTTAGAAAAATCGTAAACCTGCCTATCTGTCGGACTATACTGTAAATTAACATTATGGCCGGGTGAATGTAGTATATATTATTACAGGGGCCACACTCTTTTATAAGACAATTTGGCAATGACCAGAATATTTAAAATAAGAATATAAATCAGGGTATTTATAATTTTTGAATAAGAATGATAAGCCTTTTTTTTTGTATATTTGTTTCCTAATATTGATTAAAGCTCGAGTTAAATTAAAGATAAGAACCTTCTCGCTTAATTTTATTCATGTTATTATATATATTATGCCTCATAAATTAAGTAAATTAAAAAAATCATTCCTGAGTAATATATTTTTTAAAAAATGATTTAATTTAAATTTATTATTTTCTTAAAAAGAACATAAATTTATAATATTTATTTATATTACACTCTCAAAATTAGTAATGCTCCTTTCTGTTTCATTAGAAATTTCTTACACAAAGAAGCTAAATGTGAGCCAATTCTAGAACGCATTCAACATCAAAGTAAAATTTTCTATAATAAAATGAATTCATTAAAACATTCTTTGCATATGATCCTAGATTCCCAAATTCTTTAAAAAAGGCCTAATTGATCTTTCTCTAATTTCTCCAAACCAAAAAGAGCAAGAAGTATGTAATGCCTCTAACCTATCATGCCTAAATATGAATACCTTCCTACTCCTTGTCATTCCTTCTTCTCAAGTTATAGGGATTACTAATTTGTTAGGATTAATTAATTATTTTACTAAATTACTTCAATTTTTTTCAGTTTTTTTATTTTAAAAACTATGAATATATATTAAATTTCCAGTAAGTTACTTAGAAAATCCATTTTTGTTCAATTGAAAGACTTGTATATTTTTATTTTTCACTCCACTATTAATTTTTGTTAATAAATCATAATTGGTTAATTAGTTAAATTTTATGCACAATCACTGAAAAAAGTAAGCTATTTATAGTAATATTAATCATATTAAAACAAAAACAAAATTAACCAATGGTTAAGAAACATTTGCCAAAAATATTAAAATTAAGTTAAACGTTATACCAATTAAGAAATAGTTTGTTTGATATAAAATATATAAGGAATTTTTTTTTTTTTTTTTTTTTACTATTTTAAAATGAGAATTTTATCAAACCTTTTAAATCTAATTTAAATACAAACAGTTGTCAAAAAATATTGGGACAATTTTGAAATGAGATATTTAAGAAATATATAATCCATCCATAAAGGTTAATTTTTTAAAAACTTTTTTATTCTATAATTTTAGACATAAAGTATCACCAAAAAAAGGTTATGTATGGACAAACAAAATATGAACTGTTGATATTGTGAAATCTGTTAATAAGTCGTTGTAAAAATAGAAAATCAATTAATTTTATAAGACAAAACTTGTAGCTCAATTAGTCGACTGGTTTTAATATTATTTGCTGGTTCAAAAAATAAAAACAAATAGTGTTGAAAACAAGCACAAATCAGCACGTCCAAAGGACATTTAGTGAAGAGATATGGATTGTGAGACAAGTTCACATTAGTCCAAGAACTAGCGCAATAAAATTGAATCTGAAATGTACAAGTAGGTTCCGAAAATCTGTAAATTCTGAAACTATCAGAAATGTTTTAGGAAGGCATAAATATCATAATGGAGAAAGCCTTACACCAGCAAAACAAATCGAAAAGTTAGACTGACATGTGTTGAAATGTACGTAAAGCAGCCAACAGAATTTTGGGAAATTCCATTTTTGTGAATGAAAGCAAATATAACATTTTCAGATCAGATGGCAAACGAAAAGTTTGGCGCACACCAAATACAGCATGCATATCAAAAATTTACGTCTTACTGTAAAATATGGAGAGCTTGCCATGCAACGTAATTAGTCTGGGGTTGCATGGCTAACTCTGGTGTAGAGAATTTGGACTTGATTGATGATATTTGCAAGTTATGAGTCCTCTAACACTGTCCTGGTGTGATTAAGACGACTGTCCAGACCTTGATCTCATTAAATATGTGAATAATTATTTGCAGTTAAAAACAATGCCACACACTATTTCTAACAAGTAGACGCACATAGCAGCAAAAGACTATGGGTTTGATTCCTCAATGGCGCTTAGTACAATAATTGTTTCAAACGCTAAGTTACGATTGTGCTTCGGATCAATAATCTGTTTGGTTTGTTGGTATACTACCGTGTCCAAAAAGTAAGACCAATTTAAAATTCCCGGGGCTTAAGGAATTTAAATTTTTTTTTTCTTCTTATTTAGGTTGCTGGCACTGTCCTTGATATCTGTGTGAAATTACGTGTTATTACGTGTGTGTTTAAATTACGTTTGGCTTTGTGAGACGCTAAAACTAATTCCGCCGATTTTTGAAATATCTAATTTAATTGAGCAAAGAATTTGCATTAAATTTTGTTTGCGAAAACGTATAGAATGTTGCAAAAAGCATTCGGTGAGCATTCCTATATCGGAAAGAAATGTTTACAAGTGATATAAGCAGTTCAAAGAAGGCAGAGAACGTGTTGAAGACAAAGAGCTCTCGACCACCGACCTCAACCGATGAAGCTCACGTCCAAAAAATTAAAGATTTGGTGCTTGCAAACCGCCGATTTACAATTAGAGACCTTGCTGCTGATGTTGAAATTTTAAAAGGATCGGTCAATTCCATTTTGGGCCTCAAACGCGTCAAATCTGGATTGGTACCGAAAACACTGAATGCTCCAGCTCACACTGCATTGATTCTTCGCGACTTTTTCGCCAAAAATGAAACCCATATCGTTCCACGACCACTGTATTCACACTGTGCGACTTCTGGCTAATCCCTAAACTCAAAAGACCACTCCGGGAACACCGTTTTGAGTCAAGAGATTGTGTATCAGCGCGCGCTTTGAAGGCCATCCCTGCGGATGACTTTTTAGCCTGCATTGAGGATCGGAAAAAAAGTTGGCATAAGTGCATTGTGTCCAGAGGGGATTACTTTGAAGGCGATGAAATAAATTTGGAGGAATAAATAAAGAGTTTTTGAAAAAAAAAAAATAATTGGTCTTACTTTTTTTGCACAATAGTATGTATATATATGTCTGTTAATTTTCATAAATAATCAGTCCTTGGTTTGCAAATGCTGATATTTAAAAGTTTAGTCTATTGAATTATGTTATTTTTTAATGGCATCCGTTCGCTGTGTGTTTATTTTCAGATAGTTCAGGTTTGCTCACCGTTTGTGTTTGATAAGGAACTGTGCCTACATTGATTGGTACAGGGCGGAAAAAATGATGCCGCTCTTACAGCTGGGTAATCCGGTTGGTTGAAAAAATGATCCTGTAAGTACTCAATGTTTGAAACAAAACGGAATAATTGGAACGCATCCTTGAAAAGCTTTCCGGAAGGTAATAGTTCCCGTAAGCCGCATCTGCACTTGAATGCATGAGTTTTGTGGACGCTCTTCAAATCGGTTTGATTTAGATAAATGTCGCGCGCATGAAAGCGTTCTCTATGGCCTCTCTAGAAAGGTTCAGTTTTTGATCAAGCACCAAAAACCGACTTTTGACAGACGACTGGATGACTTTTAATGCGACTTTTTTTTTACCTCACTACAATCGGAGAATGTGTATGACGGAGTTGCTTCTCGAGCTCAAACTGCAACGCCAGGAACAATTGGGCGCATGTTTAAATGTGAACGAAACTTTAAAAGATAGAGACGATGCACTGTAAAGGGCATCAACCTTTATAAAAGTACCAACAAATAAGTAATTAACGGGTGATATAATAACACTTTTTTTTTCAATACGTTCATTGGATCTCGTGTTCTTTTTATGTTATGTTTCTTCACTATATCGAGAGATAGTGAATGAAATAAAGTGTTTTCCCGGAGAACTTTCAAGGATTACTGTGCCATATTTGCGTATCGTAGGGATGAAGTTCCTCCAGGCAGCCTGCTGCGAGGCGCTGCCACGATCTCTATATAGTTTCTGAAAGCTGTGACTACAGTGCAACGGAATCTAATCTATACTCCAGTTTATTTTACCAATGAGCTGTAAGCCAGCCATCCTGAGAATTACTGTGCTGAAAATAAAGCAATCTGATTTAACTCTGAGCAACTAAGATACGAAGAAATAAAAAAGAATGCTTGAAATAAACTGAATAAAAAGACAGAAGTAAAATGGCATTCAAATTATTTTCAAGATGGCACTTTTCAAACGGCTGAAGATTTTAATTCCTAAGTTAGGAATTACAAAAATTTCAATTTCACTACTGAAACAGTTGGAAAGAATTCTAATGACATCAAAAAGATGGATGCATGTCAATGTTTGTGACACAGTATTCAAGTTAAACAAATTTTCTGCAAAAAAAAAAGTTTTAATTTAACACGAAGCTCGTGAGATGTAATTTCAAAATGACTATTACTTTTATTTTCATTGAAACTGGCTACAAACCGGATGGCTACAATACAGTATACATCTTAAAAATTAGGTTCATTTTTCAAACTTCTTCGGCACAATATTTTGAAACCACAAAATTTCATTTTGAATTTATCAATAGGTAACTTTATTTATTTATTTTTATCAAATTATTCTTTTTTTGTGTGTCTTTAGTTCGGATTATACGCTATCTAATGAAAGATTATAGAGATATTAATGTTTCAAGAAAACTATCATTTACGTTTATATATGCGTTAAGATTTATAAAAATGCTTGCGTTAAGGTAATGTTGTCTTTATGAATATCGAAAGGAGTTTTATTCAAATAAATAAAAACAAATAAGTTCAGGGGATGTATTAAAAAAATATTTATATAAGAAATGTGTTTTGTTTTAAAAAAGTTTTTTATTTATTTTTTATTTGTGGTAGATATAACATGACTCTAAGATTAAACATTCAGTGATCTTTTAAACAAAATAAACAAGTTTTTCATGACAATTTTCATGTTTTGTAGATAGGAGAGACATATTTCTTAAAAAATATATAAAATTGAGTCATTCATTATTTAAAGGGTACAAATATTACTGAAACTCGTATTTTAGTTTGAAAGTTAATAAGAAATTAATAAACTGTAGATAATTATTTATGTATATATACTTTAATATCTCTTTATTTTATAAAGATTCATCATTTTATCAATTTTAACTAAAGAAAATGATTTTATTTAAAATTTTAACTATAGTTTCTAGGTCTTCCTTCACGTAAAATTAACCTGCAGTATTAGGTTAACCTCAAAAAGTTCTTTGAAAGGTCAACTAGCAAAAGCTACTGAATGTTCATATTCATTTGCAGAAAGCTAACATCTGTAATTTTAGATAGGTTACAATAAAGCTCCGTAGTATTTCGGTTGATGCTTTTAGTAATATCAGTAAATAAGAACAATACTTCCAAAATATTTTACTGTAGCTAATAAATATTGAGTGATTCGATTTTTCTTAGCGTTGCCGACATTATTATTTTTTTTAATGTATTTTATGTCATTAATGTCAAGTTTCTCTCTTGAAGGTGTGATAGTTACTTTTAGCGAAGTAAAGTATCTCACGCTACTTCTGTCTCAAATTCCTCAAGAATATTTTTTAAAAAAAAAGGTAAATTTCCTTTGATATATCGTATCATTTAATAAAAGTCTTAAGTGTATTATTAATTTTTAGCATTCATATTTTTGTGGAAGTGTGGATAGGATAGATGCAATATCACACAATACAAAATATGCTTCTTTCCATTTTTATATATTTTTTTTATCTCAAAACTGCCAACATTGTTCAAAAGCAGTGTTCTTTGGTGTAGGGATCTGCAGGAATGCTTTAGGGTATCTCCGAATTTGGATGAGGAAAAAAACCAGTTATTCACCTATTTTTATTGCATGTTTTCAAAAATGAGAAAGCTCTTTTCAAAATACAATAAGTAAAGCCGAACCAAAAGATCCTGTGTTTATGTTGGGGATAAGCGCGATAAATCTGCAGGACAGAATGTCCTTCAGCTAATCTAGATGAAGAGGAATCGAACCCTTTTCAAAATATATGGTCACAATCAGGGCCGGATTTTCCTATAGGCTAACTAGGCTCCAGCCTAGGGCCTCAAGATCAAGAGGGGCCTCATATTATCCTTGCCACATTTTTTTATAAAGATTTAGCTTTTATTTATTATCCGTGCCACATGTTTTATAAAGATTAGTAGCCATCACAACATGTTTCATTTAGCATATTGATATATATCACAGTAATGATGTATTTATTATCTCTTATGTAATTTACAAACTTAAAAATGGGAGGTGAAAGGGCCTCATTAGTGAAATAGCCTACGGCCTCTTTTCATCTAAATCCGGCCCTGGTCAGAATGTGGTTGCAGTACAGTAAACCTCCCTTGATACGTTGAGTAGAGTTGAAACTGTTATACAACTGTTGTTCCAGTGAGGCCATGATCTGAGGTTAAAAGTGGGAAATGCAGTACAACATCTTTCATTTCATTAACTTTTGTGTAAATCTATAGTTTCATTGTCCTAAACTGCAATACTGTTATTTTATGCGGGATCATTGGGATAGTTTCATAATACATAATGGTTGCTGCATGTCCTAGCAGTTACTGCCACCAGCAGAATATCTTGGAACAAGCACCCCATTGGGCAATGCAAGCAGTCTGCAAGTCCTCATTAAGACATGAAAAAATGCTCTTGTTGTTCTTGTTTGTCCTTACTTACAAATTTTTTCTTATGCAATGTCCATATGTTGCTATATATTCTAAATTTTGTTAATTGCGTTTTAATGTAACCTTATATGTTTTATCATGCATTAAAAATAGACTATATATATCTGCTATAGATCTATTATCTATAATAGATATCTGTTTTGCTGTTACTATACCGAACTTTCTAAAATTCTTTTTGAATAAATCTTTATTTTTCGCTGTTTTTGGATTGATTTTTTTTTCTTTCTAATGCAGCTGGCAATCACAGACAGCTTGGTCTTTGGATGCCTTAAGGCAAGTGCTGCACAGACGTACTCACTTTGCATTACCCAGGGGGCGCGTGTAACTTGAAGATAAGCCACGGACGCGGAGTAACAATGCCCCCGCAACGCTCTACGATCCTATTTGACCGGGACCTACTTTTTAAAGTGGATTCCGAACCACTACAAACAACCATGGCACCTCTGGAACTCGAACCCGAAACCTGTGGTACCGAGCGCCAGAGCGCCAGCCACTCGGCCATTCAGGCCCTTGGATTGAATTTAAAATTATGTTTTCATTGACGCTTTTCAGACAACTGTTTTTTTCTTAACGAAGGAGCTTCGCTTACCACTTATGTCGTTTTTATTTAAACAATTGTTTTTAGTGCATCAGGCTTATACAGAAGCTCAAATGAAAAGTGTCGTGGTGTGCATTACTCTATACATTATTTCTATTCGGCAACAACTTTAAAGTGGAATTAAAATCATTTTTTTTTCTATCGCATTTTATTACTTTTTTTGTAACGTTCACTGACTTTAACAATCATTAGTAAACTTTTCATCCGCAAGTATACTAACTTAACTTAGCTTAACTTAAAGTTAGTTAGGCCGTAGTTCTCTCTTTTAAGACAATTATTTGAAACGTCCTCATTCTTTTTTTTTTTCAATTCTTTCTATTAGCTCACACTCGCCCTCTATATGTATTGTTCAAATTTCGAATCGTTCATAAAATACTTTGTATTCATCCACTCAAGTTCAAATTCTTTTTTTTTTTTTTTTTTTTTTTTGAACTTGTAGTGGATGGCACTGGATATTGATACAGTTTATTCAAATATTAATTCATTCATTAAATTTAAATAATTAATTGAAGAACTGGACTGCTTGAAACTCACTGGAAAGATCCCGTGCAATAATGAAGCATTACAAGAGATGGATAGAATAAGAAATTATAGACCACCATGAGCTTCATAAATTAGAAACTAAACAAAAAAAGGAAGCAACTAAAAAAATAGTAACAAACAAAAATAATAATCCAACATCCTATATAGAAAGGAAAATGGAAAATTGCATGGAAATTCGCTTTCTATTTTACAACTTAATAGTGTGATTCTGTCATATGTATATGCATATTTATATTAATTGTAATTATTTAATAAAAAGTAAGTGAAATAAAATTATTCTTTGTTGACCTAAATAGGAATTGACTTAAAAAGATTTTTTTTTATATTACTTGTTTTTTCAATCAAGAGAACGCAATGACAATGGGAGAGAGCAGAATCGATTTCTGAGTCCTGGCGATGGATGCGACTATGGTGCTGAGTTCGAGCGAGGAGAGCCTGGCCAAGATGAAGGCAGAGTGCCAGGTGGTGTGGACGGAACTGAAGGAGGCCAAGAAGTTCTGCGATGTCGTCCTCCAGACGGAAGACGGCGGGACCTTCGCTGTTCATAAGTAGGCCTTTTTTCAATTCCTTCTATTAGCTCACACTCTCCCTATATATATCTTGTTTACATTTTCAATCGTTCATAAAATACTTTTTATTCATCCACTCGAGTTCAAATGCATTTTTTTGAACTTGTAGGGGAAGACACTGGGTGTTAATGCAGTTTTTTCAAATAGTAATTCATTCATTAAATTTAATTAATTCATTTTAGTTATTTTTTTAGATTTAAGTTGCATGTATGGCGCCAGATAAACTTAAAAAAATGAATGAAAATTATTTATAAAGGGCATTCTGCAATAGAGTGAAAAAAAAGGAGGAATTGACTTATTTTTTTTTTTTATTACTTTTTTATAAGCTTGTTGTTAAGCTGTGTAAGCCTCGCCTTAAAACCGCCTTCTTACCTCTGTGAGACAACTCTTGATAATTTCCGATGATTAAGAAAACAAACAAAAAAATGTGCCTTCCCTTTAAGGTAGCAAACCACATTCAGAATCAAAATTCTTAAATAATATTTTATGGAAATTTTTTTTGATGTCATTGTTAAATTAAAATACAAAATATTGACGAACATCAACATTAAAAGAGATACATGGATAATTTTTTACTGCAATTTGGCAAAAATATATTTTTTACTTTATACAAATACTTTTAACTAAAAGAATATGTAAAACCTATTATACTGACCTGCATACATGTAGACATTCATTGTGCATGCAGGATACTAAAATATAGCTCAGTGACAGACAATTGAATCATTTAAAGTGAAAATGCAAGAGAAAAAAAAGCAAGGTTTTTAATAAAACTGCCAATAACTCGCCTCTCAATGACTTTTTAAAAACCTTTATTATTGGTGACTTGATGGAGTGCCTTGGTCGCGCAGCGACCACACCTCCACTTGGCGAATGGTGAACAGTGACTGGCGGTCGAGCCCTTTGCCAATTGTAAGAAAAATTAAATAAATCAGAGAAGGAATAATTTCTAACGTCAGAGAAAAAAAAAAAAAAAACATTACAATTAAGACAGAAAGTCAAAGTTACAAAAAAGAGTAAAAAAAAAAAAAAAAAAAAAAAAAAAAAAAAAAAAAAGTCATCCCTAAGCAAAAATATTAAAAGAAATTAAAGGAATAAGCACTGATGATAAATCCAATAACAAAATGCAATAAAAAGAAAAACATTAACGAGGCTACAGCGAAACCAAAATCGAAAAATCTCCAGAAATGAGGAAATTATTTGTTAATGTTAAGAGTATAGCGAGGTCTTTTGCGATTTCTGGGTAGAGTGACGTCATAGTCGTATATTTTTAAATCATTTAGAACAGGGTTATTGGATCGGGAAACGGAGTCATAAAAGTTTTTTGCAAGTTTCTCGACGAATGAGCGGAAACTAGGAATATCAAGAGAGTGCCGAATATCATTATTTCTGAAATACCAGGGTGCATCACAGATCATACGAATAATTTTATTTTCGAGTCTTTCGAGCACGAGAAAGTTGCTATTGGCTGTAGAACCCCAAACTGGACTAGCATATGCAATGACAGGTCTAAGATAAGAAATGTAGATTAATTTTTTTAGTTCAATTGTTAGTGAGGAATTTCTACAAATTACGGGGAAGAGTTTTCTTAATTGATTATTGAATTTAGTGCGTAGATAATTAATATGCGATTTATATGTTAGTTTGCTGTCAAGTACTACGCCAAGGTATTTAGTTTCTTTGGACCAGGAAATATTAGCATTATAAATAGTTATGTTAGGGGGAATTAGTTTATTTTTCCTGGTGAATAGCACTGCTTCAGTTTTCGCGACATTAAGTTTTATTTTCCAGTTAATGAGCCAATTTTCAAGCGTGTGTATGTAGTTTTGTAAGTTTTTCCTGATTATGTTTATGTTTCGCCCCTGTGTGATAATAGCAGTATCGTCCGCGTAGAGTGTTAATTTAATTTTGTGATCTTGTGGGATGTCGTTGGTGTATATGTTAAACAAAAATGGTCCCAAGATCGAGCCCTGAGGAACACCGGCAAGGATATGGCAGTTTTTAGAATCAGTGTTATCTACAGAAACAACAAAATTTCTGTTTGTAAGATAATTGTGTATGGTACGGATTAAGTAGGTAGGATATTGATATTTTATCATTTTATATATTAAACCATTGATCCAAACACGATCGAACGCCTTAGCGACATCCAGGAAAACTACTGCAGTGTCGAGTTTCCATGAAAACCCTTCTGAAATATTTTCTGTGAGATTATAAAGTTGATGCGTAGTTGACAAGTTTTTGGTAAACCCGAATTGCTGCGAAATTAAAATGTTAAGTTTATCAGATTCTTCATTTAGGATGTTAACAATTACGCGTTCAATTAGTTTACTTAGGCAGGAGAGTAGAGAGATGGGTCTGTAGCTGTTAGGAGAGGTTGGGTCTTTGCCGGGTTTAAGGATTGGAAGAATGCGAGCAGTCTTCCAATTCTTAGGAAAGTGATTAGTAGAAAGGATAGCATCGGTTATTTTGCAAATTTGTAGAACAATTTTAAAAGGAATATTTTTAAGCATTTTGTTAGTAATACGATCTAAGCCAGGGTTTTACCGATTTTAAGATTAGTGATGCAGTTTATTATGAAGGAAGCTTTAGTGCTGGGAAAATCATCGTTATTATGAGGTTGGGCGAGAAAGGAAGTAATGGTGTTTTCTACTTCAGTTACAATGTTAGTGTTGTTAGTTTCATTTTCTTTAAATTGATCCTGTAAAGTTGTAGCTAAAACTTCAGCTTTATCAGTGGCTGTTGTAACAGTGGATTGCGAAGTTTGGAGAGAAGTTATTTTAGTCCTTTTTTTCCTAAAATTTTTACAGAAATTCCACATGGATCCATCTTCAACATTGACGGTTTGCAGTTTGCGATCCCAACAGTCATTTTTATATGTGGCAATTGCTCTACGTAAGATATTTTGATGATGATTATATAGATTTTTACTATGAGGATCGCGATAAATTTGCCAGTATTTACGAGCGTTATTACGGTTAGTGATGAGTAATTTAATTGAGGAGGGTAAATAGGTACGGTTATTAGTAGTAATAGGTTTAGAAGCAGCATTATGGGCAGAAAGGATTTTATCAGTTAATTCAGAGATAGCATGTTCAATATCAGAGGGATTAGTTAATGGGATGGGAGAGTAGATGAAATTAGCATCAAGAATATCCGAGAATTTAGACCAGCAAGTGGTGACACTAGAACTAATGTTAAAATTTAGATAATTAAACTTATAATCAATAATAACTGCGTTATGGTCAGAGGAGAGCTCATCGAGTGAGGAAATAGAATGAGTGAAGTGAAAATTGTTAGTTACTACAAAATCAATGATAGATGTGGTGTTAGTTTCAATTCTAGTAGGGGTGTTAGGTGCAATGATTTCAACATTAAAGTTAGAAGCATAGTTATAAAGAGCATTGCCTGTACTATTTTTATTGTGACATCCCCATGCAGTATGATGCGCGTTAAAGTCGCCAGCCAGAATGACGCTATTGTTAAGTGAGAAAAGAGTGTTAAGATCAGTATTAAGGTTAGTAGTAGCAATGCCATTGGGAACATAAACAGAAGCTATTGTGAGAAGGGGAAGATGAGGAAAATTGAGAGAGACTATTGTGGATTTGATCCCGATGAGTTGAGGAGTAGGAAATAACGAGTGAGGCAAAGAATTTTTAATGAAAACACCAGTGCCGCCAGAAACAGGATCTTGTGGACCATCATTGCGGTAAAAAGTGTACCCCATTAAGTATGGTGTCTGTGTGTGCTTAAGGTGTGTTTCCTGAAGCAGTACTAAGTCTGGATTATAGTTATTAACAAAAGCAGTGAAGTCAAACATTTTAGTCCATAAACCACGAGAATTCCAATGGCAAATGCGGAGTCCAGAAATCAACTGGGTCATTACGGAGCATTGATGGGGGTTTGAGATGCCAGGCCATTAATGAATACCTGGAGCTTGTCGGCTTTATTGTTGGCGTTATTTATTTGATGGAGAAGTCCATCCATGTCATTTAAACTGGTGAATAAAGAAATGAATTCCTTCATTATGAGAAGAGATTTTTGAATAAATTGGGCGTGGTTTTGTAAGCTCAATAGTGGTCCCAGTTGATTTTGGGTGACATCAGTAAAATTAGAGTTAGTATTGATTGGTTGTGGAGTAATATTCTTAGCAGCCGCGGCATAGGAGAAATTAGGTGTGACCTGTCGTGCAGGGGTGAATTTTGGAATGGTAGCGTATTTGGTGGAATTAGTCTTAATCTTGGGAAATTTCGCACATCCCCGCCAGGCAGCAATGTGTCCTGACTCACCACAGTTGATGCATTTGGGTATTTCAAGTTTTTCTTGAAGTTGACAGTCCTTATGAGAATGTTCCTCTCCACATTTAAGGCATCTAGCTTTAAAACCACAATTACTCGAACTGTGATGAAAAAAGTTACATTTGTAACATTGTAGGGTGAGAGGACGTTTGTTATACTTTTCAACAACAATGGATAGATAGAGTAACTTGGTGAGCTGAAAGATTTCATTATTTTTATTTGACCGAGCGAAAGTAACCTGAAAAATTGGTAGGGGTTGTTTATCCTTAGCCCTGGTTAATTTTAAAAACCTTTCAGTCCAATGCATGCTTATATAGCATCATTTACAACTTCATTAGATTCTAAAATCGATTAAAGCAGTTATAACTGTTATCGCATGACTGTATCGTATCTAATGACTCGAGAAATAAACTCAAAATTGCTTTCAAAAGCTTTATTTTTAAAACAAAACAATAAAAAATTAAATTTTTTTCATGAAATTCGTGACTTGAATCGTGTTTGGTTACCTTAAATCGCACCCAAGTTCAAACTTAAATCGTAGCCACAACGCGAGCATGAAACCATTCTTTTATTTATTTTTGTTGAATGTGATATGAATCAATTACTACTCTACTATATGAATCTGATATCTATCAATTACTCTAGTTTTTCTGTATATTTTCAATGCTGTAACTGAATCGAAAGATTGAATGAACATTGAATGTTATTGAATATTTTACTATTGTATCCAAAAATAAATGGCATTTCTGTACAGCGTTCATTAAATCAAATAAATCATCTGAAATTTGCTATACAAATTTCCATAGTTATTATTTAACATTGATAAGATATAAAATATCAATAATTGCGTGACAGAATATCTGGCACATTGTAGTAGCAATGATAAGATGTGGTTCAATAACAATGCACTACAATGAGTAATTGTACATAATAGACATTCCTTAACATATTTTCTTTCTTCCAACAATGACGTTTTGTAGAAACCTTTGTAAAGAGGAATGTGTTCACTGGAATATCAAGATTACTGATGACAATCTTGTGGAAACTCCACATGGCAACAGCGTTGTTTTTAAACAAAGTTATACTAGAGCTTAACAAAGGGCAAGATGAAAATAACCCTTTAGGCATGGGATGAAGTAGAAATCCCTTAATCACTGTGGACGTCTCGAGTAAACTTTGGCAGAATAAAATGACAACATGGAAATAATATTTATATCCATCTGGTCAACATTCATTTTCCTTCCTTCAATTCCTTCTAGTAGCTCACACTCTCCCTATATACACTGAAGTGACAAAAGTCATGGGATAGCAATATGCAAATTTTCAGATGGCAGTAGCATCGCGTAGAACAGGTATAAACGCGCAGTGCTTTCGCAGTGCTTTCATTTCTGTTCAAGTTATTCATGTGAAGAGGTTTTGACGTGAGGATGACCGCACGACGGGAATTAACAGACTTTGAACGCGGAATGTTAGTTGGAGCTAGACGCATGGGTCATGCCATTTCGGAAATCGTTAGGGAATTCAACATTCCCAGATCCACTGTGTCAAGAGTGTGCTGAGAGTATGAAATTTCAGGCATAACATCCCACCATGGACAGCGCAGTGGACGACCGCCTGCACTTGACGACCGAGACCGGCGACGTCTGCAAAGAGTCGTAAATTCTAACAGACAAGCAACACTGCGTCAAATAACCGCAGAAATCAATGTGCGACGTACAAGGGACTTGTCTGTTAGAACTGTGCGGAGAAATTTGGCTTTCTTGGGCTATTCCAGCAGAAGACCGACTCGAGTGCCTTTACTGACAGAACGACATCTCTCGCAGCGACTCTCGTGGGCACGTGAGCATATCGGTTGGTCCCTAGATGAATGGAAAACCGTGGCCTGGTCCGATGAATCACGGTTTCAGTTGGTAAGAGCTGATGGTAGGGTTCGAGTGTGGCGCAGACCCCACGAAGCCATGGACCCAAACTGTCAGCAAGGCACTGTTCAAGCTGGTGGTGTCTCCGTAATGGTGTGGGCTGTTTTTTCATGGCATGGACTTGGTCCTCTGGTGCGACTGGACCGAACATTGACTGGAAATGCATATGTTCAGCTACTTGGAGATCCCTTGCAGCCATTCATGGACTTCATGTACCCAAACAACGATGGGATTTTAATGGATGACAATGTTCCGGGCCACAACTGTTCGCGATTGGTTTGAAGAACATTCTGGACAATTCCAACGAATGATCTGGCCACCAAGATCGCCCGACATGAATCCCATCGAGCATTTATGGGACATCATCGAGAGGTCTGTTCGTGCCCAAAATCCTGCACCATCAACGCTTTCACAATTATGGACGTTTATCGAGACAACAGGGCTCAATATTCCTGCAAAAGACTTCCAACGACTTGTTGAGTCCATGCCACGTCGAGTTGCTGCACTTCGCCGGGCGAAAGGAGGGCCGACACAATATTAAGAGGTATCCCATGACTTTTGTCACTTCAGTGTATATATATATATATATAGCTTGCTCAAATTTTCAATCGTTCATAAAATGCTTTTTATTCATCCTCTCAAGTTCAAATACTTTTTTTTGGAACTTGTAGTAGATGACACTGTATGTCAATACAGTTTCTTTCAAATATTAATTCATTCATTAAATTTAATTAATTCATTTCAGTATTTTTTTTTTTTTACATTTAAGTTGCACGTATCTAATAATAGATGGCGCCAGTTGTAAATGAAGAATTTCAACTTCATTTGTAAAGGACTTTTTTGCAATAAAGTAGGAATTGACTTTAAAACATTTTTTTTTTATATTACTTGTTTTTTACTTTGGATGCGTATCTCTGTTTTTTCTGCAGGTCCATCATGGCCGTGTGCAGCCCCTACTTCCGCGCCCTCTTCACCTCCAGGGTGTCGTCCGGGAGGGGCCGCCCCAAGGTGCTCATCCCGGGCGTCACCTCCGCCATGCTGCAGCTCATCGTCCACTACGCGTACAGCGGCGTCACCGCGGTCACCGAGGACAACGTGGTGCACCTGCTGCCCGCCGCCGACCAGTTCAACGTGCTGGGCATGCTGGGCGAGTGCACGCAGTTCCTGCTGCGCAAGATGGACGCCGAGAACTGCATCGGCTTCGAGGAGTTCGCCAGGTGCTTCTTCGTCTTCGACCTGGAGCAGGCAGCGCAGAGGTCCAGTGTTCTTTTATGAGGTGTATTTTTTATCTGGCACGCAAAGTCATGATAGCCATCCGTATGGGCAGCCAAGTCTCGATATAAGGGCACCCCCTACGGCATGCCTATATACATAAGGCTTGCTCCCCCCGAGGCGTGAGGCGGCGACGCGTCACGCGGCAGGGAAGAACATTTTTTCGTCCCGTTCACACCGAAGCGGAAGAAATCGTTTTACGCCTAGTGAGGTTGCAGTTACCTCTGCTAGATGGCAGATTTACTATTGATTCAATCCACATGACGCGGCAAGCATTTGAGAGTTGATCAACTCGAAGCGGTGGATTTCAATCGGTTTCAGTGTGATGATGTGGTGATCCTAGTGATTGGTCACCCTCACCCCTCTGTGTGAACGAGCCTTAAAAACCAATACCCTGATATCATTTCACGGATTCCAAGTCTCCATCAATAACATGCAAGACATTCTGGATTTGAAAGAGGGATATTTTTGAAAAATCGCTCTCAACAGAACACACAATCAAGAATCTAGAAAAAGACGTGAATCCTTCAGCCAACTCGTTTGAGGTTGTAGAAGAATGGTCAATAGAGGCAGGAAATAAAGAAGTCGCCGCAAACACAATTTTTTAGAGATAATTGGGGAATTGGATCCCTAAATTGGAGAGGGGAGGTATTAGGATGGCAGATCTCACTGCCCTTGATGGATTCCCACAAGTGAAAACAGATTTCTGCCTTAGTGCTAATCAAGATCTATATAGTCGAATCTATTCCTTGGAACGACCTTCACCCTTTGCTGACTGTACAAGTGACCGCTTGAATCCGAAGCAATTCCAAACACGAGAGGCTTATAACTACCAGTTGATTGCCACACCAGAATTCCCGCCGATTGCCAGGAGATATGCCGCCCGTCTATCAAAAGCGGAGGCCAAAGAGATATGTCACACGAGAATCGCAACTCCGACTGGCCTGAATCCCCAGTATCTTCTTTTCTTGGGGCACGTGTCACCACGCGCAGCAAACACAAGGGAGAGAATACTGACTTTGTTAGTCAATTCAAATATATCTGAAGAACAAAACAAATGGAAGGAAATAAATATTGTTAGTCGAACAAAAAAGAACAGGAAAACAAGAATAATTTTAAGAAACGACTTAAAGAATAGCAAGAAATGATGTAAAGAAAATATGATACATGTAGATAAAGTCGGAAAGTTACGAGTTTAGGGTGGAAGGTGTCCTTTTCTATAATGTTCAGTTCAAAGAAAATTATTTTAGAACTCCTGCTATACATGCAACTCGCAGTTTGTGATAAGAATCCATTTCCGGTAGAAACTTGACATTAAAAGATGCATTATTTTATATTAGAAAGACCTTATAATGAGGTTTGGCTGCCTGTTGTTTTATACTATGTAATTCAAAATAAAGTTGCAGAAACTTAATGCTGATATTAAATTAGTTAAAGGATCCACTTAATTTCACTTTTCTTTATTTTTAAGGAGAAAGCAGTGAATATTTACAACTGAAACGTGAGAAGTCACAAATTGTTTTCATTTGGCTGAAATTGGAGTAAATCTCAACAAAATTCCTTGACAAATTTACAGCCTTATAATGACTCTCCTAAAGTACTGATCCATTTGATTATTTGTTAATGAGTTACTGCAGCAGCCTCAGGGATAGTACTTGTATTTCCGAACTTGGGAAACATAATTCGAAACCAGCCAAGAGAAGCAAAAGTTGGTGCGTTTATTTCTACTCTAGAGATGGACACATCTGTTGACCCAAGTGTCTTTCCCTGCAGCTAGAAGTGGAGTAGTAGGTGAAGCAACACCCCAAATTCCCTTCGTTCCAAATTATGGTGGTATAAATGTGGGTGCAGTGTAAACAACCCCTGATGATAACACTCCCTGGCTGATGATGAATCTTCCGTTCTGCATGCGAATGACCTGAGGTCAAAGCAGTTGGCCTAAAAATTATTTACAGCATACACTGTAGAGGCAAATCATGTCATCTTCAATGGATTCCTGCACATTTCAACATTGAGGGCAACGAATGCGCTGACACTTTAGCCAAAGAAGGCAGGGACAATGATCAATCCAGGACTACCATCACACTTGCAGATGCCAACGCAGTTGGCAAAAGCCGACTCATCCCTCATAACATTAAGAAGCCACTCATCACGAACCTCAATTGCCCTATTAAGTTGACATCAGCTATTAGCAGACTCAGAACTAATCATTACAGAGGGATGGAGATTCTCCCAGACAACACCATCCCCTGCAGAAATTGCCCAACGTAGGGGGCCAATCGAGGCCAGCTTAAGAGAAGTCCTGTATAGTGAAGCGGCACCGTTGCTAGAGGCCGCTATCGTGAAGACTTTTGACTTGATCTGACTTTATTAATATTTTAAATCAATGGGCACGATAACAACAACAACAGCATATTATTTCTCCGTCTGAAGGAATTAGTGAATGTGAGAAGTAGAAGCATTTTATTGGCTATTACTCCATTTTATCAAATTGGAGTGAAATATTCTCAAACAAAGGACATCGTGTTCTCTACGTGATTAGGGCGGCCTGGTGGCCAAGTGGTCTTTGGTATCCTAGGCTGCAGGTTCGAATCTTGGCGGTGGCATGGATGTTTGTGAGTGGTTCGGAATCCACTTTAAACTGTAGGTCCCGGTCTGTTTAGCCTAAAGTGTGCACAAGATGACCGTAGAGCGACAAACCAAATCCACGTGATTAACTTCGGATTACTTCTGCAGGTACCTGCTGAGCCACTTCTCTGAGGTGGTGACGCAGAGCGAGGAGTTCCTGGACATGTCCCTGGACGCGGTGGTGGGGCTGCTCAACCACGACCGCATCAACGTCCGGAACGAGGAGCTGGTGTGGGAGGCCGGACTGCGGTGGATCGAACACAGGCCAGCTGAGAGGAAGAGGCACGTGGAGGCGATCATGCGCTGCATCCGGCTGGGCCTCATGGACACGCAGTACTTCATGGAGAAGGTCAAGATGCACAAGTGAGGCCTTCCTACGAAACACGTAAAGCGCCTTAAGCACACTTAGCGCCTTTGGCGAGTAAATTGTAACATTGGCGCTCTCTTTTCTGGGAGCGTCGCCACATGTATTGATATAAATACAGTGGAAGGCAATTGAAGGACAATTCTATTGGTTATAAACGTAAAAAACCCGTGATTTAGATCAATAGTACTATTAACCCTTGGAATAGTCAAACTAAATATTTAGGAGTTGTACTGGATCAGCATTTAACGTGGAAACAACATTTTCTGCGCACCAAAATTAAATTTCGTATTTGCCTTCAGGAAACTCTACCCACTTATAAATAGAAATTCTACCATGACCAGAGATAACAAAATTCTTCTTTATACGGCTATGCTTCGCCCAATTCTCCCTTATGCTTGCCCGGTCTGGTCCTATGCAACTAAAGCTAATTTAAAAACACTTGAAATGTTACAGAATATCACTATCCGCGAAATGACCTCTGCTAATGTGCAATTCTGATATCTATGAAGCTATTGATATTCCTTCCTTAAAAGATTTTCTTAAACTCATTTCTGTTAAATTTTTTGACACGCTTGTTAATTATGAAAATACTGCAATCCAGGAGATGGACTCTTACTTTCCCAATAATTATTTAAAACGTCCGCGCAAAATTTTAGTTTAATTTTAATATTTATTTGTTTATGATTGTCAGTTAAATTTTTTTTTATTATATTTATAAATATATTCTGGGCAATATTCATTGTTTCAACTGTATTTACCCTGTCCTATCGGAGATGAAGCCCCCAGAGGCTAAATTGCTCCAAAAGAACACATCAACCTTTGAAGGACAATTTTGGCTTGTATAGGAGTGTTTAAAGCCCCAAATATGAATTTTGATAAGTTAAATATTTTTTTATTTTTGTTGGTTTTAATAATCGTCTAGGTTATTTATGAAAGAGAAAACGCGTTACCCAAATCTTGTGTTACAAATCAATTTTTAGTTGATCTCATAAATAAATAAAAAATGCTATTCTGAGGTTACGCATTCTTTGATAGAGCCATCATCAGAATATTGCAATTGCTGTTTTTATGGATTTCCGCTGATTTCCATCATATTTTTTTTATCTTGTTTTAGTGCGTTTTCTTTTTTTTATCTATTTCTTTAGAGTTTGTTCTTTACCTACAGATGTATATAGCTTCGTGTTATTCAACTGCAACTGAGGAGCACTTTGCATCTTGAATAAATGTTTATGTATTTTTTTTTTAAATTCACTACAGAGGGATGGCTGTTTTCACTTCAGAACCTAAGTTGGCATTGGTATTTAAACCGCATTTTTGGAATGACCATCTTCCTCCTAATAGGTTAGAGTGTCTGCTGATTTTTCGCTGTCATCATCATCAAAGGTCTTTACGGACAACCGGTTTATTGAACATAGTTTTAGAGATGGCACGGCAACTTTCTATTTGGCATCATTTGTCGAGTTTCGAATAAAACTCTCTCAATAAAAGGAAAAAATAACATACCTTTGTCATTACCAAGTCCTTTATCATTCCTGTAAAAAGTTTTTTTTTTTTTTTTTTCAAATATCTATTAATTCATGTTGTCCTTTATCAACCTCGCTGTGTTTTGGACAATTTTATTACGGACTTTTTGAACATTGTAGGGACCATGTAGTGCTCCCTGCACTACAACCTCAATAATGCTGAATATCAACGAGTAAATTAACTGTCTTTTATTCATTCAATTCCTTCTATGAGCTCACATTTTCCCTATATATATCTTGTTCAAATTTTCAATCGTTCATAAAACACTTTTTATTCATCCACTCAAGTTAAAATACATTTTTTTAAACTTGATGTTAATACAGTTTTTTCAAATATTAATTCAAGAGTAGATTTAGATTTAGATTTAAGTTGCATATATCTACCCATAGATGGCGCCTGATAAACTTAAAAAAATGAATGAAAATTATTTATAAAGGAGTTTCTGCAATAGAGTGAAAGAAACGTAGGAATTGACTAAAAAAATTGTTTTTATATATTGTTTTCTTAAGTGCGTTGCATTTGGAAACTATTGACTCTTACATGCGACTGATTTATTCATCTTTTTCTTTTGAAATTCTTAGATACGTGGAGAACAACGAATCCTGCAAACCGATCGTGATCGAGACGCTGCGCTTCCTCTGGGACCTAGAGATGATTGGCCAGAAGAAGGATGTGGTGGAGACTCCATTTTTAGCCACGCCTCGCATCCCCTACTGCATCCTCTTCACTATCGGAGGGTGGAGTGGGGGCTCCCCTACCAACCTCATAGAGACCTACGACACCAAGGCGGATAGGTGGATCAAGGTAAATTTCACAGAGTTGGGTTTGGTTTGTCGCTCTACGTTCATCTTGTGCACATTTAAGGCTAAACAGACCGGGACCTACAGTTTAACGTGGATTCCGAACCAACCATGCCACCGCCAGGATTCGAACCTGAAGCCTGGGATACCAAAGGCCAGAGCGCTAGGCCAGGCCGCAACTTTCACAGAGATAACTTTCTAAATATATATATACACAGTCCAGTCACATTAATGTGACCACCACCTACTTTCGTCAATGTGAAATAACCAATCTCAAAAGGCAGGTGGCAGCACATTGCAGTGGAGGGTAAATAAAGGATGTTCTAGGGCATCGGAAAGCATTTCAATCGTTGGCGTAATTCAGAAACGTAGCGATTTATTCGCTCTGCCAAAGGTGGTTATTCCGGCTTTTGACAGGTGGTCACATTAATGTGACTGGACTGTGTATATATGTTTTCGTCAATAGCACTCACAGATGCACTCAAGCAATGGAATGTATGTTGAATCACACTAACACACCACAATAATGATAATCCACAGGTTTAAGACTCAACAATCACTTTATTAATTAACAGTCACAGCCACTCGCAACCGTGCTGTTTCACCCTTGCCAATCTGGCACTACACTAAACAGACTCGGAGTTCTGCGCACGCAGGCGCATGCGCATACATACACTTTTTTTCGCCGCTAGGGGTATCCTTGCGCGTAGACACGAACAATATATAAAAAGTAATGTGCATTTCTATGTTCAAAACCATTTTGGTAAAGAAAATGTAGAACTTTTCATTAAGGTTGCAAAGGATAATTTTGATCCAAAGAAGATTAATCATGACAAATAATTTTCAAGGCAGAAAACTAGTAAAATCCTTTTTCTTTAACATGTATTTCTAATATTAAGACTGGGGATATATATATCAGGAGTTAACATCCATGTTTCTGGATGGAAGGTTTCAGATTCATACTGTAATATTTCGCAGAGCGAAGTTTTGAGTTTGAAGATGTAAAGTTCAGAATGTAATAATCCCTTTTATTTCTGATAGATATCGATTTATGGGTCAAGGTTTGCTTTATATTGTTCTTAAAAGGGCCTTACTTGTGCACCTATGAAGTATTGCGTGTTTGAATCTGGAATTTTACATATGCATTCAAAACTTGAACTTATATTCTTGATATAGATACATTTTTTTTCAAGTCTTCACGTTAGAGGTGAACATTAAGCAAATATGGGATTTACAGTTTTTTTATGACGCGAAAATCGCTTGTCAATGCAGTACTGCAGCATGAATTTGGAACTGTACATCTTCATATTTCAGTCAATCAAACCTACAACTTCACTCAATCTCATATTTTCCTGCTCATTGATTCGACTTCGTTCATCCGTTCAACATACTTAGACTCATGATGGGCAGTGCGCCATCAAACAGCAACAGGGATAGCATTTCAACATATGAAGAGTCGCTTTTGCAATGCTCAGATACTAATATTCTGGCTGCGTCCGTTGATCTGTCGCTCTACGGTCATTTTGCGCATACTTTGGGCTAATTAGGTCGGGACCTAAACATTTAACGTGGATTCCGAACCACTCACAAACATCCATACCCCCTCCAGAATTCGAACCTGAGGCCTGTGGTACCAAAGACCAGAGCGATGACCTTGCCAATTGGTCATCAGCCGCCTGCATCCCTTGAAGTCACTGCTTTTAGTGTGCATGTGACAATGTGTGTAACCAGTGTCCGGTTATGTTCCAATGTGTGTTCCAGCATTAATAGTCAGGCTGTTTGTTGGAGTTTTCCGGATTTTCTCCCATACTACATCGAAATGCTGTGCAGTTATTCCTAAAGGATAAGGATTCCCGGAAGATAATATTCTCAACTCATCCCCATCGGTGGGCTGTTAGTGGCATGCGTCAAAGAAATGTATGGCCCACCAATGTTCATGAAGGATAAGCAAAAATACAGATATTTTATCTGCCTAAATTTAGTTTGTTGTCTTCTTTCTCTCTTAGTTTGAGTTACGCACCGTGGAAAGATTAATTTTAATATTTAAAGTTCTTCTTCATTTTGTAATTTTTAGCGATACATATTTTTTTGAGCTTTGCTGCTTTTTAATTATAATTCTTTTTGTTTTTATTTTTGGTAAATTTCTGTATTATGCGGCTTTATTGTAAAATATAATAGGAGGTTCCCCGAACTCAATCCCGATACCTACACAACTTTAACTGGTATATCAAACTCAATGCTACTAAAACTGAAGCTGTTCTCTATACGTCCTAATATTCCCAATATTACAATTTTTAGCACTCCTATAACTTGGTCAAATGACGCAAAATACCTTGGAGTCATACTTCACAAGCATCTTACCTGTCATTCTCATGTCAATTATATCAAAAATAAATTCAACTTTGCACCCGGAGTACAGATCTGTTGCCAGCAGAGATTATTTTTCAGTGCTTAAGTGCCCGTGATGCCTTGCAGGTGAAGGAGACGGATCCGGCGGGGCCCCGGGCCTACCACAAGCTGGCCGTGATCGGCTACGACATCTACGTGATCGGCGGCTTCGACGGCAACGACTACTTCAACAGCTGCCGCTGCTTCAACGCCATCTCGAAGGAGTGGAGGGACATCGCGCCCATGCACACCAAGAGGTCAGCTGCAGTGTCTTTTAGATGAATAAATTCCCCCAAAAAATTTAAAATTCTCTCGCCCAAACTGCCAACAACTGAGTCTAAACAATTGGCGTATGATGATTGAAAAATAAAATGATTTCATTATAAACAAGTAATATATAAAAAAAAATTTTTTTTTAAGTCAATTCCTATTTTTTTTTCACTCTATTGCAGAAAAGTCCATTACAAATAAAATTGAAATTTTCCTCTGGCGCCATCTATTGGTAGATACATGCAACTTAAATCTGAAAAAAACTAAAATTAATTAATTCAATTTATTTAATAAATTAATATTTGAAAAAAAACTGTATTAACATCAAGTGTCATCCACAGCAAGTTGAAAAAAAAATGTATTTGAACTGGACTGGAGGAATAAAAAGTATTTTATGAACGACTGTACAAGATATATATAGGGAGAGTGTGAACTAATAGTAGGAATTTAATAAATCAGGTTCAAATTATTTCCCACGTGGGGAGTCTCCTGCTTAGTTTAATGAACATATGAGTGTCATATGACAGAGGAAAATATGAGTGTCATATAACCGACATCAAACTGATTTCTCAAAATAAATCGAATTTAAATTGTCATTTAAATTAAAAAATTAATTATATTAACAGGCCAGTTAAATAAAATTGAACAATAATACCTTACATAGAAAATATTCTCGACATATATTATTGTAGGCTTTCTGCGTAGCCCTTATGACAGTTTGTATGCTATTCATTAATTATTTCATGACATACGTACTTTCTAAGTAGAAAAATTTAGAAATCTGGATGTGCAAAACATTATGAGCATAAAACTATCAAGATAAATCTAAACTGTTTTCCAAAGAAAAAAAAAATATTTTTTTAGTAATGTTTAGACCAGGGATGGACAAACTTTTTCGGTCGCGGGCCAAAAGTCGAAAAGTTTGGTAGTTTTAGTGTTAGGATCGTGCACTTTTAGATGAATAAATTCCCCAAAATTTAAAATTTCTTGTTATTTCTTGACGAGATTGAATAAGGGTGGTGTTCCTTTTTCTTACTAGAGCACAGTTGCGAATAATAAATTATAGCATCAATTAAAAGTTAACAGTAAATTCAGAACAAGCTTATCTCAATTATGTTGTAGGAAGGAGACAAAAGTGTTATTTTTATTTTGTTATTATAATTGATATTGAAAATATAAGAAAGTGGAATCCAGGAATTTTATGGAGGTCTGCTGTCAACCGACCACTTTGTTGTTGAAAATGGAAATTTGTATTTTCCCTGATTGTGTGTAAAGAATATCTGAGAATGAATCGGGCTATTTTAAAGGTTTTGAATATTAATAAAAACAATTTACGAGAGAGTTTGGTTATATAAGATTCTATTGTATCAATATTGATGTCGTTATTAAAACACTAATTCTAATGAACCAAGGTGCTCCAATGAGGATCCGAAGAATTTTATTTTTTGCATGTTAGGCCCCAAATAGGGGGAAGCATGAATTAGAACAGGACGAATTACTTGCTTGTAAAGGAGAGCTGAATATTTTCCTAAAAGTGGGAGACTGAAATGAATTTTCTTCAAGCATTTATTTCTGGTATGATTAATGCGACTATTGAAATTTAATTTTTTATCGATAATAAGACCTAAATATTTCACTTCAGAAACCCACTCTATTGGTTCGTCAAATAGGTATAATTCCTCACTGGGGAAACTCTCTCGCCCAAACTGCCAATCTGATGAGTCTAAACAATTGGAAAACAAAATGATTTCCTCATAATAAATCAGATACATTGCCAATTTGGCTATTCTGCTCAGTTTAGCGAACATATAAGTAAACGAGTGTCATATGACCGAAATCAAACTGATTTCTCAAAATAAAGCGAAATTAATGTGTTATTTAAACTAAAATAAATTATAGGAATGGCCAGTTAAATAAAATTTAATAATAATAACTTACATAGAAAACATTCTCGACATACATTACTATAGGGTTTCTGCGTAGCCCTTATGACAGTTTGCATGCTATTCATTAATTATTTCATGACATAAGTACTTTCTAAGTAGAAAAATCTGGATGTGCAAAACATTATGAGCATACAATTATCAAGATAAATCAAAATTGTTTTCCAAAGAAAAGAAAAACAATTTTTTTAGTATTGTTTAGATATTTAATAACATTTTAATGTTTACATTTATGATAATAACATTTTAATGTTTTAATAATGTTTAGACCCTTGTTGGTCCTAATGAATTTTGACTTTCCCAATACTGAAATATTACTCATAATGTTTAAAAGACAAAAAGTTTTGAATAGATGATGATATGATAATTTAAAAGGCATTCTCTCGCCCTATCCCATAACCCAATTAATCGCGTAAATTAAAGTATTCTTCAATTGATAATCCATGCTAACCTCCTGCTTAGAGCGAGTTGGAACACCTTGATGTTACTTTGATTTCATCACGACTCTTTTTACCACACACCTACGATTTATCCCGAAAATTTCGATAAACTTTTAATAAAAAAAGATTACTTACTTGCTGTTTCATAGTTCTTAACAAATAAAAGATTTTACACAATGGAAAGATTGGATATAATTGAAAATAAAGATTTTCTCATTGAATTGCTCCGGTCATTTGTATTGAATAAGAAATTCTAATTGATTAAACGTTTTGTACCCTAAACACGTAAAGATACTTATAGAAAAAGTCACTCGAACAGATTTCTATTTGTAAAAACAATAAATACTTCATAGGGAATCCGTTTCTCAATTTTAATTTTTTGCATTGGCCACCACGTGGTGTAATACAGGAGGATTCGGATTCAAATGCGTTAGCGAATTCCTTACAGTCACTGTCAAACAAGCAGATTCGATAGCGATTAGGACATTGTGTAGGAGCATTTCGCATTGTCAGTGAGCGTGTTTGGTGGAAGGATCCCCCCGTACGTCTAGCGAATCCGGAGTTTGTCGGCTTTTAAAGTCCTCCCTTAAAGGCACTGACGACAATTCGTAGTATGCTTAAAGGCTCGTTCCCACCGAGGCGTGAGGTGGGGACGCGTCACGCGGCAGGGAGAAGAAAACCGAAACCGTTCACACCGAAGCGTCAGAAATTGCTGTACGCCTAGTGGAGTTCCAGTTACTTCTACTAGATGACAGATCTACTATTGGCTCAATCCAAGTCACATGACGCGGCAAGCATTTGAGAGTTGAAAGTTGGTCAACTCGAAGCGGTGGATTTCAACCGGTTTCAAGCGAACGCTGTGAGGCTAGTGATGGGACAACGCTTCACGCCTCGTCGTGAACGAGCCTTTAAGCATTGCCTTCACTGACGACAGTTCGTTCTATGTTTGAGTGGAACTCGAGACTGACCGATGTACAAAGAAAGAAAAGGTGCGTTACGTGAAAATGTTCGCAATTTATTTTGCAGGTGCTACGTGAGCGTCGCAGCTTTGGACAATTTGATTTACGCGATGGGAGGTTACGACGGACACCATCGGCAGAACACTGTCGAAAGATATGACCTAGAAATTAACCAGGTGAGATTTCCGTGCATTTTATGAATAAGAACTTTGATATGCAGTAAGGAATCATTTATTCACTGCTAAAGCCTTTAAAATTTTAATGGAAAATATAATTTACAAATTTTATAATACAATGATTATTTTGATTTCACTTGTTTTTCAAAGTTGTGACTGTCCATGCTGAGGTCTTTGACAAAAGAGCAGTCATGACCTTCAAAGCATTGACTGTGGTGTACCATAGAATTGACGAGCTAGCAATTTTTGCCACTGAGATATAAATGGAATATATTGAAACATAAAATAAAAGGAATCAGGGTTGGAATAGTTCATCATTTAAGAAGAGATATCGAAATGAAATCCTGTCATAAATTGAGGATTAGGAAAAGTACAGTAAATTAAAACACTTAAAAGAACAGAATACAATATAACACAGTTGGTTTGTGACATATTTTTTTATGAACAAAAATAAATTAAATTATCATTAAATACAAAGTGATAAGTACAAATTAAAATAAATCATCTGTACTTTTTTCCCCTTATAAATATATAATACTAATTATATATATATATATATAATAAAAGTAACTATCTAAAAAAATAAAGCAAGTGAATGAATTCTTTAATTTAAAATAAAATGACCTCAACAGTTTTTAAAATGTTATGTATTCTTCACTCAAATTAAACTTTTTGTCACTATTAATAACATTCGAACATTTTCACAAAATAAATCAGCTGTGTACTACTATACCGCTAAAATTGTGAAAAGCATGAATGGCATTATTCAGTTTTCAGTTCTGGATGGTTGTAGATGGATTCTTAAAACCATCTGATTCTAGATATATGTAAATGGATAATACAAGAAGATTTTTGCGGTAATCCGAAAAATCTACTTTTGCGGTGATCCATTTTTAATGCAGGTGGATTACCCAAAAAAATGAAAGATCTCTTATCCGAAATATTTGATAACACAAAATTCTACCAGAATGATATTAGAGAGTTTTTGCATACCGTACGTTAGTTAGCGTAGGACGTCCGTTAGCTTTTTCTCCCTAGCGCGCATGCTCATAGGAAACTGCGCATGCGCGCTAGGGAGAAAAAGCTAACGGACGTCCTACGCTAACTAACGTACGGTATGCAAAAACTCTCTATTAATGGAATCCCAAATTTTGTCTGATTCTGGATGGACGGATCTATTTGGATGAATCTATTGGATGGATTTATTTAATTACTACTTATGGCTTAACTCGTGGCTAACTAAAGTCATTCTTTCGACGAGAAAGGCATATATTGCCAAAGAGATTTAAAAAATGTCTAGTATTTCAGTACTTTCACTGCTGCATCCATTCATTTTGGTAATAAAATAAATGCCCTTTTTGAAAGAAAACCATATGAAATAGTTCATAGATTGCTTTTTTTTTCAATTCCTTCTATTTGCTCACATTCTCTCTACATATACCTTGTTCAAATTTTAAATCGTTCATAAAATACTGTTTATTCATCCACTCAAGTTCAAATACATTTTTTTAACTCGTAGCGGATGACACTGGATGTGAATACAGTTTTTTCAAATATTAATTCATTCATTAAATTTAATTAATTAATTTTAGTTTTTTTATTTTTTATTTTTCGATTTAAGATGCATGTATCTAATAATAGATGGCGCCAGATAAACTTAAAAAAATGAATGAAAATTATTTATGAATTGATTTTCTCCAATAGAGTGGAAAAAAAGTAGGAAGTTTTTTTTTTTATATTAATTGTTTTTTTGTGCACTCCAGTGGACTTTTGTGGCCCCCATGAACGTCCAGCGCAGCGACGCCAGCGCCACCACCCTGAACGGCCGCGTGTACATCGTGGGCGGCTTCAACGGCAGCGAGTGCCTGGCGTCGGCCGAGTTCTACAACCCGCAGACGGACCAGTGGACCATCACCCCCTCCATGAAGCAGCGCCGCTCGGGCGTCTCCGTCATCAGCCACCACGGCAGGATCTACGCGCTGGGGGGCTTCAACGGCATCTCGAGGCTCGTCAACGGAGAGAAGTACGACCCCGAGAGCGACCAGTGGACGCACATCCCCGACATGTTCAACCCCAGGAGCAACTTCGCCATAGAGGTAGGGCGGCCGCGTATGGACAGTCACTATTGGAATGTTCAGATACTAATGTTCTGGCTGATTGGGTGTGTCGCTCTACGGTCACTTTGGGCTGATTACACCGGCACCTACAGTTTAACGTGGATTCCGAACCACCGAACAAACATCCATGCCACCGAATCTGAAGTCTGTGGTATCAAAGGCCAGAGCACTAGAGAATTGGTCATCAGGCCGCATGCGTTAGTTGAAGTCCGGCTTTTAGTGTTTATGTGACAATGACAATGTGTGTACCAGTGCCTAGCATTAATAGTAAGGCTGTTTGGTGCTCCCGTACTACATCGAAATGCTGTTCAGTTATTCCTAAAGATAATGTCCTCTTACGAAGATAATCATTTGAAATGATGCAGACTACCATCCAATAGGTAAGGCCTGAATGGTCGAGTGGCTAGCGCTCTGGCGCGCTCGGTACCATAGGTTTATGGTTCGAGTTCCGGCGGTACCATGGATGTTTGTAGTGGTTCGGAATCCACTTTAAACCGTAGGTCCCGGCCTAACAGGATCGTAGAGCGGGGGCGGGGCCATTGTTACTCCACGTCCGGGGCTTATCTTCAAGTTACACTCGCCCCCTAGGTAATGCTAAGTGAGTAATGTTTGTGCAGCGCTTGCCTTAAGGCATCGAAGATAAGTGTTTGCCAGCTGCTTTAGAAAACAAAACCATCCAAAAGGTTTTTGTGAACGTCACTTAACGGTTCTCAAACTATTTACCTTTAACAATTAAATATCGCAGTCCTTGACCAGCATTAAATTCCCCAATAGTTTTGACTATTCCCCAATAGTTTTGACTTATTATGTTTCTGATGTATAAAAACAGGTGATTTAGCTGCGACAAAACATTCAATCTAGTATTTCATCATATAAAATAAAATAGAAAAGAAGTTAAATCCAAAATATAAAACACAGGAAATAAAATAAAATCCGGGAACAACGAATTAAACATTACAGAGATCTTACATTAACACTAAAATCTAAATCTTATATATTAGATGCGTTCAGTTTACTAAGAACTCCAATCTTGCAAACACAAGGTCTGGGCTGTACAAAGAGCTCGCTCAAGGTTGTCGCTCCAACTGTTTTACTATGAATCTGTAATAGCTATCATGTCGCTGACCATCTGCAAACATAACATTTTTCTTTCTTTACTCCAGGGGTCTCCAAACTTTCCAGCCTTAGGGCCATAATGTTTACTCCAGTAAACACCAAGGGCCAAAACCGTTTTAATTTTTCCGCCATTATCTATAATTTATAAACTATTCGCCGAGTACGCGCTCTGAGCGAGCAGGTTTATGTTTGATTCAGGATATATACATTCCAAACATGGATATACATACATCTGCGATACTCTTTACCCCAACATAACTACCGAGGGTAACCGCGGGATGTTCACTAGTTTATAATGTCAGTGGGATTCATTTCAATCATTTGTTAGTTGTCATGCTTAAGTTAAATTTTCTGCGTATTACGCTTGTCATTAAGCTTTACCTAGCCAGTAAATAAAACCGAGTTCTTATCATTTTGTGTTTTTTTTATCCAACTCATTACAGCAACAATAAGCTATTCGCTGTCGCGGGCCGGATCTGGTCCGCAGGCCGTAGTTTGAAGACCCCTGCTTTACACAATGATCAATATTAAAATGCATTAAATACTTTTAATTTACATACACGTGTATGTTCCATGATTAAAAGGAACCAGAATTATGTCTCAATTTCCTAAAAATTGAGATATCATGACGCTGTAAGTGATTATGGCACCCAAGATTGTGAAAATAAGCCTGGCCTCCACAGTTAGCAAATCTAAGGGTGTGATTGAAATTTTGACCTCCAATCCTTTATGTATGCTTCTGAGCAAGTCAAAGTTGACAATGTTTGGAGTTTCCTCAAAACGTCTCGGGTCGAACTGTACAGGCGCTAAAAGATGGTTCTCCAGATCGCCGTATGCTTCTTTCACTGTGGAGGCAGAATAGGCGAGGTAGGCAAACATTGCGAAGAACATCCCGATGATGCACGATATGTGAATCTGGTTTTCCAAGTCTTGGGGCATCAGTGTGGCTTGCAAGAGATTTGTGAAGCAAAAGAATATATTGCTAATCCAGAAACACATAAGTAAAAAAATAAGCGTGGACAGTGAGTTATTGACGGAATAAATGAGGGCAGTGGTGTTATTGATCAGGATTGCAGCACTGGCAGCGACTTCGCAAGACAAATCTTTTCTGGCACATTTTGCAATTTCTTCATTTTGATGCTGAATTATCTTCCACTCTATCTTATAGGTTAAACAGCACAAAGAAAATATCAACGTTGGGAGATATATAGACAGTGCTGATCTACCAGCTAATGCGATGCGAAATATCACATCTACGGCATTTTTAAGAAGTGGCCATCTTATGTGAAAAGATAGTGCGTGTAATACTGAATCTTCGAATGGATTGTCGATGTTTAGAGTTACTGTAAGTTTTGCAAAGTTAGCAACACAAAAAATAAAAGCGACGAGCCAGCCGATGTAGACCCATCTTTTTAACGCCATTTTCCACATGCCAAGCTGATAATCTGTCTTTAGAAATCCATCTATTCGTTTAAGTTGCGACACTACTTTTCGTAATTTACTTTGCGTCGTGAACTTCAAAAATATTAAAATTACTGTATCCACTGACAACATGAAGAGATTCGTCCACAATGTTTTCATTGATTCGTAAACATTGATTATCCGGCTTATAAAAAGAATTAAATCCCAAAGAGTTCTCAGAAGTATTTTACCAACTTTCTTGAATGTTGTTTGACGGCTTTCTACACCATTGGATTCTGTGGGCATGAAAACTCCTATAATCCTCAAACCGTGCAAAACAGGCGTCCACGTCGATCCATTATCTCTAGAATGGATTCCTTTGTTTCTAAAACAGCTACCAACGGGAACAATTTTATGATTCTTTGTAAGAAAAGCCATTCTTAATCACTGTTTTAAAAGCAAGAAAATTATAGGATTTAAAATATCAGTTTATCTTGGCAATATGAAACAAAATAAAGATATGCAATATTCAGCGCAAATCTACTCTAAATCCATTTTAAAAACTATGCATCAGTTTCAGTACTTCACACAATATATGACTTGCAGTATGATATGCCTTGATCTTCCTATGAGACTGTGTTTGAAATATGTCTTGTGATAAGGAAAAAGATGTTAAATTCTTACTTATATTATTTCGTTCAATGCAAGAACTATCATACCTAAATTGCGAATACATGAATTCTAATAAATAATTAAACGATTCCTAAAAATCAGTCTTCAGTCTTCAAAGAAAAATCAGTCTTCTATCAATCAAAGAAGAAGAAAATTAAATGAACTATATTTCGAGCGGAATGATACCGATTCTGTTTTATGGACTTTGCCCGGAGTTCGATCAGAATCGCATACAATGAAAATACGAAGTTGATTTATTGAAATCAGTAATCAAAGGATAAGATATTATTGTGTCATTGAATGATATACAGTCAAAAATGACATATTTTTCCAGTGAACATAATAAGAAATAACAGATCGATACTAAAAATCTATAACGACATAAAACTCTAAAAACATGTTAAAAAGAATATTATTTTTTATCAAATATTCTTAAGTAAGAAAAAGCAAATAACTATAATATTTAATAACTGCATCAATCAATCAACTTCTATTGAGAGCAATTCTACAACATATCTTGGCTTTTTATTGACTGGAAAAACTGATAATTTGCTGTAGATACATCCTTTCATTTCCACATTTGATGATGAAATATTTGAAATAGCAAATTGCCTAAGTATTATTACAACAAACTTTCTTTTCTGGCATAGTTCGAATAAATTATATTTAATTTACTCTTTTTGCGTTCATATCTTAAGGTAAACGATCGATATTATTTATTAAAGCAATCTTTTGAGATTCGAGTCCTGTTAAAAGTTGTATTAAAAAGAAATATATATATATAAATGTAGCGTTACACCGGTTTCAATACATTCATCCCGGTCGAACCTACAGTTTAGTTAGACTTCTCTACCAGTCTAACAAAAGCTGAACTTTTGAAGTGGGTGTCTAGGGGTATTTGACATACAAAACGCAGTAACGGGACGTTACTTTAAATGAAGCCATTTACTGATGCATTGTTTTACAATGATATTTACATTAATTGTTAAACATTCACAACCATTTTCTATCGCTGCTTGACGCCTCCTCTCTCGTGTCAGCTAGCGTTCACTTTCCTCTTTTTCAGTCTACGGGGTCCTGTCCCCTTTTCGTGGGGTCAGAGTTCAAAGTTCAATACCACCCCCACGTTGTAAACAGGCTCTGTCAAAGACAAGCAAGTGTCGCCGCCTGCTGATTACGACACAAACAAATCCTACATAAATATTAAACATCTGCTATTAATTATGAAATACGAATGCTTAAGCCTGTATAAAATTTTCTTAATATGCAGTTATTTTACCCATGAATATGAAAAAGCAAATAGGTTAATTTTGATATCACCCTTTCTTAACATGCAAATGAAGTTATGAAATGAAGTAATGTAAATGAAAGTAAGATGTAAATAAAGTTACATCATAAGTAATGTTAATGATGTAAATGAAGTTAAATCAAAGAAAGGTTTGTTTTCAGAACATTTGTCTACCAGTTTCAAAACTTGCAGACATTTCCACATGCTTGCTACCCATCAAATGCAATAGTTGGTCCATCAACTTAGTTAGCTTAATGAATCATGGTTGTGAATAGTTGCGCTATCCTGAAAAATCTTTTTATCAATAAGAGATATATATATATTTTTAATTTTATCGTCAATTATCGGACATATCGCCAATTATCGCAGAAAAATATAAGACGTGTAATTTATTTTAATAAGTTAAATGTTTTCAATAAAGGTTGTGTGTGAAAATTGAATTTCTTTTTTTATTTTCAATTCCTTCTATTAGCTCACACTCTCTCTATATATCTTGTTCAAATTTTCAATCGTTCATAAAATACTTTCTATTCATCCACTCGAGTTCAAATACATTTCTTTTTTTAACTTGCAGTGGAGGACACTTGATGTTAATACAATTTTTTTCAAATATTCATTCAGTAATTAAATTTAATTAATTAATTTTAGTTTTTTAGTTTTTTTTTTTTTTTTACATTTAAGTTGCATGCATCTAATAATAGATAGCGCCAAATGTTAGAGCAAAATTTCAACTTTATTTGTAAGGAACTTTTCTGCAATATAGTGAAGAAAAAAAATAGGAATTGACTTTAAAAAAATTTTTTTTTTTATATTACTTGTTAGCTTAAGAATTGATAAGGTGCATGAAACTGCACAGCATTCCTATTAATAAATAAAACCAAAAGGTACTACTCACGGTTGGAATTGCAGGAAAGGAAGCATAAGGGGGTGCAGCAGCAGGTACATTGTATCTGTAAGATCCCATCTAATGGCGGAAGGGATGGGCTCCTAGGGGACACCTGTATACCAGGAGAGGCTCTCGTTTGGGCTTGACCACCTTTTGAGTTGTAAAGGGGACGCACGGGCTGTAGATAAAAAAATAAATGAATAAATGAGCAGTTTTCATGGAAACATGCAGAGAATATTTTACTTTTGTTTATTTGTACATTTTACCATCGTATTTTTTTCTTCTTATATTCTCTTAAATTTAATAAAATTTTGAAACATCTTTTTTTTAATAAAATAATTCTTAGCGAAATATATTAAAGAGATATTTAAAGTTTTTAAATAGTTAATAACGGGAGGAAAGTTGGTCAAAAAAAAATGTCTGGTCCCTGAATCTCATGTGGTTATATACCAACTCCTAACTTGTTTTCGTAATTTTAAGTACAGTGATCTTTACTAGTGTAATTTATAAGAATGTGTGAAAATAGCTTCATTGATTCTTTTTTGAATTCATATATCTATCAAAACAGACTTCAAAGGTATAATACAGACTACTTGTTTCCTTTATTGCTACCTGAATTTGGTTTCGTCATGTCTCGAACGTGACGCTGTATTCGGCCGGGGGGTTTTTTTGGCGAGGGACTAATCCCCCGTCTCGTCTGCAGGTGATGGACGACATGATCTTCGTGATCGGCGGGTTCAACGGCGTCACCACCATCTTCCACGTGGAGTGCTTCGACGAGCGCACGGAGGAGTGGTATGAGGCCACCGACATGAACTCGTACCGCTCCGCCCTGGCCGCGTGCGTGGTGCAGGGGCTGCCCAACGTGGACGACTACGTGCACCAGAACCGCCAGGGCCTCATGGAGGAGAAGCGGCAGAAGCTGCTGCAGCAGCAGGCGGTGCAGGAGGCGCGCACCCGATACGCCAACGACCCGCCCCGGGAGGACCTGGAGGAGGCGGAGGAGGAGGAGATCATCTGACTGGTCTAGGTCAGCCATCTTCGCACTTCTGTGTTCCTAAATGCTCGTTCCCACCGAGGCGTTTAAGCGCTGACCCATCACTAGCCTCACCCGTTCGCCTGAAACCGGTTTGAAATGCACCGCTTCGAGTTGATCCACCTTCAACTCGAAGCGGAACTTCACTAGGCGCAATGCTGTTTCTGACGTTTCGCTGTGAAGGGGTCGAAAAAAATTTTCTTGCCTGCCGCGTGTATCCTCAACGCTTCACGCCTCGGTGGGAACGAGCCTTTAGACGAAAACAATTTAAACTTGTACTCCATATATATGTTTGTATGTATGCATGTATGCTATGTGTGTGTGCGCGCGCGAGTTCGCGTTATTTATTTATTTTAAACACTATGCACACATGAACATTCAATTAATTGACATATTTACATTTGTAATTAGAATTGAATGTGAACAATGTGGTTTCTTTTGTTTAGTCATGTTTCAAAATTAAACTATTCGAACTATTTTTCGAATTTGAACTAAACTCGAATTTACGTTTAGTCATTTTTCTGAGTCAACCAGAATTTTACCAGAATATGGCAAAATTCTGGTTGGAAGCCCTTTATGAAACCAATTCGAAGATTTGGTTATAATTTTAATTTATTTCTGGACATGATTTTAATTGCGCATATTTCGAATACATTAATTTCTTCGAGAGCATGCGCTTTAGAGCTAATGTATTTATGAAGTTGAGCTCCCCAGACGCAGCGACCCGTGAGTGAACTTCGGACTCACGTGATCATATACTCGCAAGGAATCGTGATCCTATGTCTTTTGCTGTGCCCCACTGAACAGATTCATTCAATAGTTATTACTACAGAGTAGAATATACTACAGGCACAATTCACTGGTTCTGGAGCTGCCTGGTAGATTTTGCGGACTTTAGAAGTTCCAATCGCGACTCGACTCGAAGTTTCGATTTCAGAAGTTTATGCTGCGAATAAGTGTGGGAACGAAGTTTGAACCATCTGTAGGCCTTCCTAGGGCCATTCGTTCCAAACTGCTATGGATGAATCCAAATGTAGTGTATAAGTCATCCGTACTTTTGTCCCGATATGCACTCTTATTGTACATTAATAGGGAGATCCTTGGCCGCGTAGCGTCCACTAGCTCCTTCATTGTAAAATGTTGAAACATAGCGGTGATCTCACGCCCTTTGAGTTAATAAGAAAATAGATAATTAAATGCCCTTTTTTTTAAAAAAAAAAGAATTATCTATTTAATAAAATTATAAAATAAAAACAAAAATTTCAAAAGTTTGGATGTTGATGAAATCAGTTGCAAGTAATCAAAAAAAAAAAAAAAAAAAAATGAATAAATAAAACAGGATGAGCAAAGGTCAAATTAGGAGAAAAAAATAGCTTCTCCGATATGCACTGCGGCTATACTGAAGCTGTTACATATCTCAGAAATTTTGCATATAAATACGTATTTATTTTGATTATTTCGGATACAAGAACTTGCAAGAAAAGATATTAAAATAAAATGTGCTTCTTTATGCAGTCAAACATCTTTAATATTCTACTATTATTTTTTTGTGTGCCATTTTATTATGAAATTCTAAAAATTTTTTCCCATCCCCTTTAGCCGTCACAAAAAAATTTGCAATTATGAAAAAAGAGAACACTAAACAAAATAAAAAAGAATTACAAATTAAGTAGAAAATTTGCCGCCGTCAAAACGCATTACAATAGATTAAAATTTCTATACTTTTCAATAATTTTAATAAAATAATATTAGAATAGCAAAACAATAATAAAACTTAGTAGAAAATTGTAAAGCTAATGTTCCTCCGAGTTCATGAACTCAGTTACAGTTAGTCTTATGTGACGCACGGTTTTCAGAGATCCGTGCATTCCTCGTTGAAATGCAGTTTCCAGTTTTTCCATTTTGGCTTCTTATTTCACTTAAATTTTTCAAACTGAACGTTCGAAAAATGAATTTTTTTTTTTTATCCACATTACTAAAATATACCTTGGTTAAATAGCGACGAAGGTAGCTTTTTTTTTTTCATTTCGTATACGCAGAGCAACAGTTTTTTTTTTTTTCTGGAAATATTTCTTTATAACCCATTTAATATTCGTGTCTTGTCTTTTTCCTTTTGAGTATATACCAAAACTGTTCTCTTTCCTCACACGTTGCGCTTGATGCGATTAAGAAGACACGCTTTGGATTTCACCTTCATTTTATTTATTTGTTCATTATTTTCAACATGCCGTGTTGAGTGTGAAACAGATCCTATCTGCTGCTTATTTGGTTATTGAAAACAAAATAGAGCTGGATACAATATGCATACAAAAATGAAGCAACACAAACATTAAATTATTGCATGTTGCCGTAGCATTCTGTAGATTATTCTATTTACAAAGACGGGTAAGACAGCTAAACTTTTTTTTTTTTTTTTTTTTTTTACCGATTGTTTTATTTTGAAACCAGAATTCAAATATCCATTTATAACAATCCATAAATATGTTTTTATTATTCTTTTCTCGCTCATTATTTTTGATGATTAGGGTTATTTTTTTATGCGACAATTCTGAATTGATAGCAATCTCCTTTTTTTGTGACTACATATTCTTTTAGAGTAAATTTTAGTGTCAGCGTAAAAGATGTCGGAGAAGACAAAACAATCAGAAAAAATTCAATCCATATCATTAACTTTTTTTGCGCAACTCTGAAGAAGATGTACGATTTCGGTTTATCACTGTCAATAGTTTGTCATTAGCCAACGGCCATACCATGCTGAATATACCGCTTCTCGTTAGATCACCGAAGTCAAGCATCATTGGGCGCGGTCAGTACTTGGGTGGGTGACCACCTGGGAACACCGCGTGCCATTGGCATTCACACATTTGGGACCTGAATGGCCGAGTGTCTGGCGCTCGGTGCCACAGGTTTCGGGTTCGAGTCCCGGCGGAGCCATGGGTGTTTGTAGTGGTTCGAAATCCACTTTAAGCCGTAGGTCCCGGTCTCCTACGACTGCAAGAGCGTCACGGAGCCAAAGTCAGACTTCTACCTACGGGTGATCCATCACAACAGAAGCTGCTTCCTTCCCCTTCAATCATGAGTACGTATGGGCTCGTGGGCTTGGCCAGCCAAGTGGGATAAGAAACAACAACATAATTTGTCATTGAAAAGTACTTTTACACTCTTCTGAAAAACGTCTTTCTCAAGGATCAGAATGAGTTCATTTTAAAGTTTGCATAAATTTGATGATGACTGAAGTATTGATGAATTGTAATATTTCAAAAAATAAATGTATTAAGTGCATAAACAATCCCTAACCTAGTGGCAACGCTTGCAAGTAGGGAAGAGGAAAGTAGGAATCCGCTGGTGACGTGCATTGCAGTCACTGTTTTCAGAACCGAGGAGACTCGGTAGCGGTTTTGTCTCTCATTGATAATTGGATTGCCGGAAGGAATTTTTCTGGGTAAACTGTGATCAGTTCACTTTTTGTAAGGTGATAATTTATATGTTATTAATGAGGATTAGGGATTGTAATATCGGACCGAAAGTTCAATACCGGTATTCGGTATTTTTTAGATCTTTATACCGGGATTCCGGTAGTAGAAATTTTAGAAAAAGAAAGAAAACGCATATGCTTTTTTGTTTTATTTGCCAGTTTTATTAGAGAATGTAAATAATAAAAATGTAATTTTAAGAAAGTTTACTATAAACTTGATCAAATTTGAATTGGTTAGTCTATTTTCTTCTTTTTCATTCTCCTTTTTAAAATCATTATATTTATGTAAATACCATAAGACTATTTCGGTATGCCTTTCTTCCGTGCGATTTTTCAAACTAATATATAATTCTTCAGATAGTGATGTGTGCTGTTCTTTCAATGATTGCAACATGAAATTTATCGTTGCATTAGCTGTTAATAAATTAGAATCTCTCCGACAATCAGCCTCAACAGCCAATTTTATTGGAAGTAGAGCTGATACAGTTCTGGATATTAAGTCCAATTCTCTATCTGAAAAATTAATTTGCAGGTCTAAGTCGATCATTGTTTTTTGGATTGGATTTTTCAGTTTCAAAAAACGTTCCATCATTATGAGTAAACTGTTCCAGATAAGAATTCTGAGTAAGAATAAGAATTTCACAGATAAGAATTCTAAATTTCTAGTAAATACCGAATAAACGGTATTTAAACTTGTGAATACCGGTATTACAAATTGTACAAATGGCTCAAAATACTGGTATTCCGTATCCCGGTATGCCAGTATTGTAATCCCTAATGAGGATGTAAAAGAATAATTGAATGATTAATTGTAGTAATAATAATTGTAGTGTAAAAAATTAATGTTAAGCTTATAAAAATTAAAATCTACAGAGAACACACACACACAAAGATCTTAAAAAAATGGCATCATCACAAAACCTTCAAATAACTATTTAAATAACCGGGAAATTTTTAAAAGTAAATAAGCAATTCTGAACTTTACTCATTCATATATTTGTGAATAAGAAAGGGAAAGGAACAAAAATTGCAAAAGGGGCTTGAAGGGAAGGGAACAAAAATTTTGGAGGTTTTTGACTTATCGAGGTTCTACTGTATATATACACTGAAGTGACAAAAGTCACGGGATAGCAATATGCAAATTTTCAGATGGCAGTAGCATCGCGTAGAACAGGTATAAATGCGCAGAGCTTTCATTTCTGTTCAAGTTATTCATGTGAAGAGGTTTTGACGTGATGATGACCGCACGACGGGAATTAACAGACTTTGAACGCGGAATGTTCGTTGGAGCTAGACGCATGGGTCATGCCATTTCGGAAATCGTTAGGGAATTCAACATTCCCAGATCGACTGAGTCAAGAGTGTGCCGAGAGTATGAAATTTCAGGCATAACATCCCACCATGGACAGCGCAGTGGTCGACTGCCTGCACTTAACGACCGAGACCGGCGACATCTGCAAAGAGTCGTAAATTCTAACAGACAAGCAACACTGCGTCAAATAACCGCAGAAATCAATGTAGGACGTACAAGGGACTTGTCTGTTAGAACTATGCGGAGAAATTTGGCTTTCTTGGGCTATTCCAGCAGAAGATCGACTCGAGTGCCTTTACTGACAGAACGACATCGCTTGCAGCGACTCTCGTGGGCACGTGAGCATATCGGTTTGTCCCTAGATGAATGGAAAACCGTGGCCTGGTCCGATGAGTCATGATTTCAGTTGGTAAGAGCTGATGGTAGGGTTCGAGTGTGGCGCAGACCCCACGAAGCCATGGACCCAAACTGTCAGCAAGGCACTGTTCAAGCTGGTGGTGGCTCCGTAATGGTGTGGGCTGTTTTTTCAGGGCATGGACTTGGTCCTCTGGTGCGACTGGACCGAACATTGACTGGAAATGCTTATGTTCAGCTACTTGGAGATCACTTGCAGCCATTCATGGACTTCATGTACCCAAACAACGATGGGATTTTTATGGATGACAATGCGCCATGTCACTGGGCCACAACTGTTCGCGATTGGTTTGAAGAACATTCTGGACAATTCCAACGAATGATCTGGCCACCTATATCGCCCGACATGAATCCCATCTAGCATTTATGGGACATCATCGAGAGGTCTGTTCGTGCCCAAAATCCTGCACCATCAACGCTTTCACAATTATGGACGTCTATCGAGACAGCATGGCTCAATATTCCTGCAGAAGACTTCCAACGACTTGTTGAGTCCATGCCACGTCGAGTTGCTGCACTTCGCCGGGCGACAGGAGGGCCGACACGATATTAAGAGGTATCCCATGACTTTTGTCATTTCAGTGTATATACTAACAATAACTCATAAAGATAAGAGCACTCAAGGAAACAGGACGTTTCTTCTCGTACGTGATTTTTTTGCGAACGGTTATTGGAATAAATAAAAAAGTCAAAGTCAAAATTAACAAGTTAGAGTTTATATTTAAACCAAAAGTATCTTAAGTAGATTTTTTTTTCGTATTTTTGGGATGAGGATGTAAAAGAATAATTGAATGATTTTTTTCCCCTTTTTATAGGTATTTGATTTAATGCAATCCATTTATTTCCCAAGAAAGTAATCAGCAAAGTCAGTGAGAGCGTCAGGACTCTGAAATCAGGTGCAGCCAGGTGCAATGGAGACTCGAAGGCGCAACGCGAGAAACAGATGGCAGTTCTATTCGCTCTTTTGTATTCAGATAGTTAGTCAAATAAAATGTTCATAAATGTGAATTTTGTTGTTTTTTTAATACGCTTTTATTAGCTTCACCTGTATGTTTGTATGTTTGTATGTATGTATGAAACTGACTTTTTCCCCTGGAGATCTGTTTCTCCTCATATACACTATTTAAGCTGCAAAGAAACATTTACAGGCATCTTTCAGAAAGAAAACAGTTGATTCTTTTTAATACGCTTTTATATTAGTTTCACGTGAATGTTTGTTTGCTTGTTTGTAACTGACTCTTTTAGAGTTAATCAAACTAAAAAGTAAAAAATTAATTAATAGTTTAAAAAAGCTAAAAAATCACACTTTTATAGTTAATCAAACTAAAAAGTAAAAAATAAATGAATAGTTTAAAAAAATTAAAAAAAACCCGCTTTTAGAGTTAATCAAACTAAAAAGTAAAAAATAAATTTATAGTTTAAAAAAATTAAATAAAACAGGCTTTTAGAGTGAATCAAACTAAAAAGTAAAAAATAAATTTATAGTTTAAAAAAATTAAATAAAACAGGCTTTTAGAGTTAATCAAATTAAAAAGTAAAAAATAATTGTTAACATAAGAATAAAATTACTGACGAGAAAATGAACGTCACTGTTCTAAAAGAGAGTTAGCTTAGAGAGAAATGCAGAGTTAGTTTTAAAATGTCATACAAAGCACCCCACGCTTTTAGAACAGTGACATTCATTTTCTCGTCAGTCATTTTATTCTTATGTTAACAATTATTTTTTACTTTTTAATCATTGTTCGGCCATCGCGTCTCCCTCTCATCTCGTCGATTGTATTGGTGCCTCTGTGAGGCAACTGTTGAATGAGGGGAGGACAGTTTACGATCTATTGATGCAGCATGATCTACTGGACTTGGTTTAGGATTCTAAATCAAGGGGATAAGCAACAACAACAACAACATGATCACTCATTATATGTAGTGTTTAACTTCTTATAATTAAGTGTTTCTATGAAAACATATTCAATATTCAACATATTCTGTATAACTCAGTATTAGTAAAAAATTTTATAGTACCTACAAAACTACTAACTACGGTTACTATTTTAAATAGCAACCGTAGTTTATGAGAGAGCCATCATGAAAGGACACTTTTTGTTTAATCTGAAAATCTCTGTGAAGGGAACACAAACTTCCTGATACATTAAGGGACTTAAAATGCAAGAAAACTAACGAATATTTCGATTTCTTTTCTATTTTATTTATAAATATAATAGGAATTTTAATCACGCTCGAGACTGAAATCATATTCCATGCCACATGCAAAAGGAGTTCCAATGGTTTGCGGTGTGGTACTGTTTAAATAAAGTTAATATTTTTGTGCAAAATATTAGAGTGGTTAAAATATCATAAAAATCCATGCTGTTGACACATTTTCAATATCATCTGAAATTACTTTTCCCATTTTTCAATTCCTTCTATTAGCTCACACTCTCCCTCTATATATCTTGTTCAAATTTTCAATCGTTCATAAAATATTTTTTATTCACCCAGTCAAGTTCAAACACATGTTTTTAAACTTGTAGTGGATGACACTTGATGTTAATACAATTTTTTTTAAATCTTAATTCATTCATTAAATTTAATTAATTATATTTTGTTTTAGATTCAAGTTGTTCAAACCAATAGATGGCGCCAGATAAACTTAAAAAAATGAATGAAAATTATTTATAAAGGACTTTCTGCAATAGAGTGAAAATAAAGTAGGAATTGACTTAAATTTTTTTTTTATATTACTTGTTAATAATGGAAAATAATAAATCCCAATGTCGTTGAATATTTGCGGATGCTCAAAATCAGCAGAAGCAATGAAGAAAGGATTATTGTCCATTTCAGCATGAAGGTGGAATGGATAATCCTTCCGCACAAGAGCACCTCTTCAACCGGATGCTGAAATGTTGTGGAAGAAGAACCGATTAGTTTTAAACCACCACAGAAAGCTCATTTCAAGATGGCGATTCATTTTTGGTCTCCAAAATCGTTAAGAAATTCAACGAGCGAGATTCGTGGAGAGGCTAAACAGAGCAAAGCACAGACTCGCCCTACACAGGTTACTTTAAAGGTTCTTTTTTTTTCCCGCTCAGATTTTGATGAAAGATTACCACAGGGCTGGAATAGTGTTGATCAATAAAATAAAGCTTTAAAAAGTTTTTTTTTCTTTCTAATGCAGCTGGCAAACACTTAGACAGCTTGGTCTTGGATGCCTTAAGGCAAGCGCTGCACAGAAGATACTCTCTTTGCATTACCCAGGGGGCGCGTGTAACTTGCAGATAAACCACGGATGCGGAGTAACAATGCCCTCGCAACGCTCTACGATCCTACTAGGACCGGAACCTACGGTTTAAAGTGGATTCCGAATCACTGCACACATCCATGGCACCACCGGGACTCGAACCCGAAACCTGTAGTACCGAGCGCCAGAGCGCTAGCCACTCGGCCATTCAGGCCCTCCTTTAAAAAGTATTTTATTTAATATTGTACTTATTTGCTGAGAGATAATAGAGAAGAATGCTCTGGGTTTGATTTTTTTGATTTATATTTAAATCAAAAGTAATTAATTAGATTTTTTTCCTGTTTTTGGGCTATGTACCAGGTAAAAAAGAAACATTTCAATGAAAAATGAGACTTGTAAAATTTAATAATTCTTAAGAAGCTTGGCTAGCTTTGAAAACATTTTCCATTCGTGAATGTTTATCTCGTGTATCTATTATATATTTTACATGACTGACATATCAGCATACATTTGGGAATAAGAAATTGAACATTAAAAAAATCAATAAATATTTGACTCGTCACTTTTGCTCTAGGTGCTATAAAAGTCGAAAAAAATACTAAATTATTGTAATATCCTATATTTATTTAATGATGTTATATTATTAATTGTCACACATAATTGAATTAAATAAACAGCTGATTGATACATTTCAGATTATGTGTGTATGTATGGTGTTGTGTTGCAATACAATGCATATATGAGCTACTCAGTTTCACAAATTCATTGTGCATTAAGAATGCTTTCAGCTTAAAAGTAAACTTAGGGTCTGAATTTGAAAAGGTGCACGGACTTGAAAAATCAAAAATATTGAAGTTGCCTTTCATTATAACTATTTAATGAAACTTAAAAAGGATAATTTAAAAAATTGACAGACATTGACGTAATAAGTCGATTTGTTCCTTTTTTTTTTTTTTTTTTTTTTTTTTTGGAAATAACTAAGGCTAGAAGTGAGAAGTGATTAGCAAATGTTTTCTTAAGAGTTAAATGAATGAATGAATAGTGAGTTCCTATTTATTGATTTTTTATGATTCCTGCCGAAAATAGTTAGTTATTCGTGAGTATATGTTGATCAGGTTTGCACATCTAAAAGTTCTATCAAGCAACAGTCATGGCTACCGGGTATATAGCCATTTTCAAAGCCAACTATATTTAGAGCAATCTAGTAAAATATATAATGAAAGAGGCCAGAAAACTCGTTTTTCGTGAAAGAGGCGAGACTCTTGTGTTAAGAGTATAAAAGAAATAACAACTAACTCCTCCTCCGAACTAGATCGTTATTGGAAAAAAGTCTTTTTTCAGTTTGCAATACTCAAGAAAAGATTTCTTTTTCAATTCCTTCTATTAGCTTACACTCTCCCTATATATATCTTGTTCACATTTTCAATCGTTCATAAAATACTTTTTAGTCATCCACTCGAGTTCAACATACATTTTTTTTTTTTTTTTTTTTTTTTTTGAACTTATAGTGGAGGGCACTGGATGCTAATACAACTTTTTTCAAATATTCATTCATTCATTAAATTAATTTCATTAATTTTTGTTTGTTTTTTTAGATTTAAGTTGCATATATCTACGCATAGATAGCGCCAGATAAACTGTAAAAAAATTAATGAGCATTATTTGTAAAGGACTTTCTGCAATAGAGTGAAAAAAAAGTAGGAATTGACTTAAACATTTTTTTTTTGTATTACTTGTTTGTAATATTTAAATTCTTCGTTTTTTATGCATTTTATGCGGAGGCATTTCATATTTTAAACTTTCCTCAAAATTTGAAAGTCTTTCAAAATAACTGCTTGTCATATCAGTTTTTGTGGTTAAATTTGACATTCGATGAGGTGGACCGCTGGAAAAGCTGTAGATGAGAATAAAAAATAACAAGTGAATTTATTTCTTCTTCGGTTTTGAAAATGGAATCCGTTTCCATTCTTCTGCAACTGTAGTCCTGCCGAAGATCAAACCACGCGTTCAAGATCAACTCGTTATATAAATGTGTTTTGCGATATTTCATCGGAAATTGCTGATCCGATGATTTGCGAAAAATGAAAATACCACAGTAGACGTCACTTGGAGGTGTAAATTCAGAAAAATATGTTCTTTTTGAGCTTATTGTGAGATTTTTTCTTAAGCATTGCAGCTAAGAATGCTTAATGCTTTAGCTGCAATGCTTAAGAAAAACACTGAATCGTTAATACAAAATTGAAAAATGTTTCTGCTCTACTATTTAAACACATTTTTTTCTTAAGTAAATACTTCATCATCTTTGCCGCAACATCCCAGTATGGGCCAAGACTGTCTACCTACTGGTAGATTTTGAGACGAGAGATGTTTTTCTTTTTACGGGGAAGGGTTGTCAGCTCTACGCCCAACAGCCATATGAGACCGGGACCTACTGCTTAAAGTGGATTCCGAACCACTACAAACATCCATGGCACCACCGGGACTCGCCAGAGCGCTAGCCACTCGGCCATTCAGGCCCTTTAAGCAAGTACTAGTTATGCGAAATCTTCTAATATTTACACTCACAACTCTGACCTTTCACAGTTTAAGGTTAAAATTAAACATCAAGGTAATTGAATGACGTACCAGCATTCAACCATTATTATTTATTTATTTAAAACATCGTCAGTCACAGATAGATGCGACAAACTGCTCAACGACATAGTCTCCCTGGTTTAGTGACCCACATTTGCGTGTCGCATAAGGGAACATCTAGACAACTCCCAACAGGCAATCTGACTAGCGATGCGAAACTCTTTACTGAACGCAGTTTCTGCCATGGATACCACCAGGGGATCCATGAAAACCTGAATCCTCCTGCAAGCACTACTGGGTTTCGAGTGATTTTGCTGTGTTCTTTATATCTCAGTTTTATATGAGAATAGAATCCGATCACACTGCATTCTTTTTTTTTAAATAACTTGTTCAAGTTCGAGCTTCCTTGAGCCGCATTTAAAAATGAATTTGTCTTGGTTAGCCAATATAAAAGACACCACTCATTCTGGCTGGACATAAAATGTACTAATTTAAAGCCAGTTGTTAAGAGAAAAGTTTATATAGGAATATCAGTCAATATGAAATTTAGCATATTCAACCTCGACAAAGAATTAAAATGGTCGTAATTTTTCGAACACTTTTCATAATAATTATTAGAGAGGTTTTGCAAAACGTTTTTTTATCATCCGATATTTTTTTCTTCCTAGCGCGAATGCTCATAGGAAACATTATTACAGATATGCATGCGCAATAGTACAATGTTTCCTATGAGCATGCACGCTAGGAAGAAAAAAATATCAGACGATAAAAAAAAATGTTATGCAAAAGCTCTCTACTATACAAGTAGAAAGGATTACGTTAGATTGGTAAATAAATAAAATAGAAATTTCGTTATTGTTTTTATATATATGTTTTAATAAAATTGATTTTGAAAGAAATGTATAAATGAATATTTATTCTTCTTGTTATGCTAGGCGGAATATTGTAACGTCAGCTAATATAAAATTTAGCATGATCAACCTTGACACAGAATTAAAATGGTTCGGGGTGTAAAATCTTTCATAATGTTTCGAACAATTTTTATAATAACTATTATGCAAATCAAGAAATTTAAATCGTTCCATAAAGAATTACTCTAGCAAATAAAAATAGGGACGTAAGATGGGTAAATAAATAAATTAAATATTTCGTTATTTATATATATATATATATATATATATATATATATATATGTTTTAATAAAACTGAATTTTGTAATAAATTGATAAATGCATATGTATTCTTCTTGTTAGACCTGACGGAATATTGGAATGTCAGAACACCAATTGGAAAGCGTGCATGTGCGATTTTCGGTGTTTTGCGAGCTGTACAGCTGTGTCATCCTACGTGAGGCAGTGGGTTTTGCCGCCATGACGTCACGAGCGAAGAAAGCAATCCTTTTGCGGTCACGGACAACTTTCTCGAACGCAGCTCTCGAGAGAAAAAGTGCGCGTTTTGTTTGCAAACAGGGCCCGCAGAACAGGTGAGTGAAATTTCTTTCTGCCTATCTCATTAACGTGCAACTCTCTCCACTCGAAGGTATTTATTTGTTCGCAACACTTAAAGGCTGCCAACGCGAAGAGAAAACTACTCTTGCTGTTTTCGAAAACTAACCCGAGTTATATGCTGCTTTTCTTTTTCTCCATAACCAACTCACTCCCTATGGCAGGGACGAGCAAACTTTTTCGGTCGCGGGCCAAAAATTGAAAAAAAAAAAAAAATGTTTGGCAGGCCAAGATAAATTTTTCTGAAAGCTTAAAAATAATATACAAGTATTACAATTTAAATATGTTAATGAGATGAATGAAATTGCGATTTCATTTTTAAAAGTTCCTTATAGTGAGGTTTGAAGTGAGATGGACTGATTCTAAGGAACGAAGCTGAACGCTCGTCTGTCAGTCTACTTCTGAAATAATTCTTTCTAAGGTTCGTAGTTGAAAACACTTGCCCACATATATAAGATGAAGCAAACATAGCACTGATTTTCTGGGCGTGAGATATTAAATTTGGTAACTTTCGCATATTTAGAAACAACTGCTTGAGATAATTGTTAGATTGCTACTTTCTTATTTTGGGGGCGTGAGCGCTCTGCGAAACTGTTGACTCTACAAATCATATGACAACAATTTTGATAATTAATAAAGCTATAAATTCGAAATCACATTCCTTTATAACCGTTACTCCACGTCTACTTGCTCTACGTCAATAATTGCAGACACACATAGGTCGATAGAATGACTCAAAGCTCAACGCGTGATTGGCTAGAGATATCACTCCGCACCACGCGTTGACACATGATGGGCTCATCAGCGTGGACGCCAAATCACGCTCTGACGCGAGATCGACAGCGTCTATTTTATGTACATCTTAGGTTTGGTTTGGTTTGTCGCCCTACGGTCATCTTCTGTCTCACGAAGGCTTAACAGACCGGGACCTACAGTTTAAAGTGGATTCCGAACCACTACAAAACATCCATGGCACCGCCGGGACTCGAACCCGAAACTTGCGGTACCGAGCGCCAGAGCGCTAGCCACTCGGCCATTCAGGCCCTTGTACATCTTAATCAAATAATCTCTGGAAAATTAAGTATAAGTGTTTTTATTAACTGTTGTGAAACGTTTTGATAAAAAAAAAATGCCAATTTTATTACATTAAAATATTTCCTCGATTTTTCTTATGCTCCAAATGAATAAACAATAGACTGAGAAAAAAAATTAAACATATCAATGTGATAATCTTTAAGATGAAACAGATATTAACGCAGGAACATTCGTTTCATCCGTATAGGAATAAATCTTTCCCAGGATCATTTCTTGACGTATCGTATCCAATCCGATTTCCTGCCTCTCTGAGATTGTTCGTACCTCCTTTTCATGCAAGCTTCGATGAATTTATTTGTATTATCGAGATCCTCGTGAGATGAAAAACAGGAAAGGAATTTTTTTAACAGAGATGATTAAAAAACAAGTAATATAAAAACAAATTTTTTAAAGTCAATTCCTACTGTTTTTTCACTCTATTGCAGAAAGTCCTTTATAAATAATTTTCATTCATTTTTTTTAAGTTTATCTGGCACCATCTATAGGTAGATATATGAAACTTATATCTAAAAAAACACTAAAATGAATGAATTAAACTTAATGAATGGATTAATATTTGGAAAAAAACTGTACTAACATCCAGTGTCATCCCCTACAAGTTTAAAAAAAATGAATTCGAACTCGAGTGGATGAATAAAAAGTATTTTATGAACGATTGAAAATGTGAACAAGATATATATAGGGAGAGTGTGAGCTAATAGAAGGAATTGAAAAAAAAGGAATTTTTTCATATATTTTTTGCTGGGATGAAAATGTCGATCCCTATTTTTCCCCTTCCACACTATTTTTTGTTCTAATGCAGCTGGTAAACACTTACACAGCTGTCTTGGATGCCTTAAGGCAAGCGCTGCACAGACGTTACTCACTTTGCATTACCCAGGGAGCGCGTGTAGCTTGAAGGTAAGCCACTGAGTAACAACGCTCTACGATCCTATTAGACCGGGACCTACAGTTTTAAAGTGGATTCCGAACCACTACAAACATCCATGGCACTGCCAGAACTCGAACCGGATACCTGTGTCACCGAGCGCCAGCCACTCGGCAATTCAGGCCCCCTTCCACACTATCAATTCTCTTTATTCCAAGTCGTCGTTTTGCTTTCTTCTTACTCAACACGAATCAGGTGACGCAGGTTCGTGATGGATCCCGCGCAACGACCGTGAGTGCTCTCACTCCGAAGTACGAGCGATGCGGCCCCGACTTCGGTTTCCCTAGAGCAGGGAACTCCAAACTTTCCAGCCTGAAGGCCATACTGTTTACTCCAGTAAGTACCAAGGGCCAAAACCGTTTTCATTTTTCTGCCATTATCTATACTTTCTAGACTAGTCGCCCGGTACTCGGTCTGAGCGAGCATACGCTTGTTAAATTCGCTTGATTCTCCAAAATGAAGTATGCAAAGAATGTTTACAGATCTAAGTTAACCTATGAGCAACTTAAATCTCTTTTAATAATTGGTACAAGTAAAATTGATCCACTATTGTCAGTGAAAACTCGCAATTACACAAATCTCATTAGTATTTTCTTACAAGTGAATACCCCACGGTTTCATTCGCGTTCATTTAGCTTTTCCGTTCCTGAGGTATTTTCAGGATAAAAATCATATGTTTGATTCAGGATATATAAATTCAAAGCATCGACATACATACATATGCGATACTCTTTAACCCAACATAACTACCGAGCGTAACCGCGGGATGTTCACTAATTTATAATGATAATGGGATTCATTTCAATCATTTGAGAGTTGTTATGTTTAAGTTAAATTTTCTGCATATTATGCTTGTCATTAAGCTAGCAAGTCAATAAAACCGAGTTATTATCATTCTGTATTGTTTTATCAAACTCATTACAGCAACAATAAGCTATTCGCTGTCGCGGGCCGGATTTGGCCCCCGGGCCGTAGTTTGGAGACCCCTGCCGTAGAAAAAGGGCGGCCGTTGGATTGCCCGTCGCCCATCGGATTGACCATCGTCGAGCGGAAGTCTCTCGCATCGCCACGCTCGATTACTTAACCTTCCATGAAAAAAAAAAAAAAAAAAAAATCAAACAGTTTGTAGAACAAGAACGAGTTTATATGTCAAGAACAGATTACTTACTGTTGTGGTGCATTCCATTCATTCATTTATTTATTTATTTTCCAAAAATAAGTTAACCGAAGAATGTCTCAACCACAGATTCATAGGTTGGACTCAGGGCCGAATTTAGACGAAAAGAGGCCCCAGGGCTATTCCACTTATGAGGCCCTTTCACCTCAAGTTTGTAAATTACATGAGAGATAATAAAATGCATTCATTACTATGATATATATCAATATGTTAAAGGAAGCATGTTGTGATGGGTGCTAATCTTTACAAAAAATGTGGCACTGATAATAAATAAAAAAAAGAACACTTATTTGGACATTTATTCTCAGCACCCTATAGAGTACTTGTAACAATAACTCATCAAACATAACACACAACATTTACAAAGAAACAAAATTCAAATAATAAAATCTTTGCCCACGAAAATAAACTATGCAAAAAAAAATTATCATATTTTCCATCAAAATAAATTAAAGAGATTCAATGCATCGAAGATTTAAAGCAAATTCAATTCAGATAATTCGCATTTAAAATTTAAGTATGAATTATTATGTGTAGAATTTCTCCTTATTTACGATTCAGTGTTTCAGTGTCTACTGTTTTTAGCATAGTGTCATTCTAGTTTTGTTAACAATTTGAATGTAGGCACTTCTTGATCTTGAGGCCCTAGGCTGAAGCTTAGTTGGCCTATAGGAAAATCCGGCCCTGGTTGGAATGCTGCAAAGGTTCTATTCGAACTGCTGTTGCTCCATGTTTTATCAACCTTGGGGAATAGACGGGCAGTGAAGGGAAAGTATTACCTTCAGTGAGGAAGTTTAGGGATAATTATCCCCTATAGTCAGGTATTGGTTTTGGCAGGTAAAATTAAGCATTCTCTGCAAGTTCCAGTAGAGTAATTATTATTTTTGTTGCGAATTACATCATAATTTGTTTTGGCAGGGTGGCAGGAGTTCTTCTCAATGTGTAACTTTTATGTCAAATGAAATGACGCTCGATGCTATCTTTAGAACTTCCAGATAATGATGGAATCAAAAATTCCTTGGCGTAAAGGTGGTTTCATGAGAGATAGTGCTAACAATTTTCTAAAAGAGTGAGTAGAGCAACAAAGAAAATGCGATCTTCAACTTGAGACTTCCTTTGAGCACTGATGGAAAGACGGTAAATAGAATGAAATGCCGATATTAATTGAGGGATTATTCTGGAATTCAAAGCTGTGTGGCGAACGTTATTTAATTCCTTTTATTAGCTCACACTCCCCTTATACATATCTGTTGTTGTTTCTTATCCCACTTGGCTGGCCAAGCCCACGAGCCCATACGTACTCGTGATTGAAGGGGAAGGGAGCAGCTTCTGTTGTGATGGAGCACCCGTAGGTAGAAGCCTGACTTTTGCTCCGTGACGCTCTTACAGTCATAAGAGACCGGGACCTACGGCTTAAAGTGGATTCCGAACCACTACAAACATCCATGCTGTGGCACCGAGCGCCAGAGAGCTAGACACTCGGCCATTCAGGTCCCAAATTTGCCAACGGTACGCAGTGTTCCCAGGTGGTCACCCACCCAAGTACTGACCGCGCCCAATGATGCTTGACTTCGGTGATCTAACGAGAACCGGTATATTCAGCATGGTACGGCCGTTGGTACATATCTTGTTCACATTTGCAATCGTTCATAAAATACTTTTTATTCATCCACTCACGTTCAAATACATTTTTTTTTTTAACTTGCAGTGGATGACACTGGATGTGAATGCAGTTTTTTCAAATATTAATTCAGTAGTTAAATTAAATTAATTAATTGTTTTTCTTTTTTTTTTAGATTTAGGTTGCACATATCTACCAATAGATGGCTCCAGATGTAAGAGGAAAATTTCAATTTTATTTATAAAGGACATTCTGCAATAGAGTGAAAAAAAGGAGGAATTGACTTAATTTTTTTTTTTATATATTACTTGTTTTTCCCAAACATACGTTAACCGAAGAATGTCTCAACCACAGCTTCTTAGGTTGGAATGTAACAAAGGTTCTATTTGAACTACTGTTGCTCCGTGTTTTATCTACCCTGTAGATTCGACGAGCTATGAAGGGAAGGTATTGCCTTCCTGGAGGAAGTTTAGGAATAATTATCCCCTATAGGTAGGTATTGTTTTTTGCAGATAATTTTTTTTTCTTTCTAATGCAGCTGGCAAACACTAAGACAGTTGTCTTGGATGCCTTAAGGCAAGCACTGCAAAGACGTTACTCACTTAGCACTACCCAGGGGGCGCGTGTAACATGAAGATAAGCTACTGACGCGGAGTAACACTACCCCCGCAACGCTCTACGATCCTGTTAGGACCGGGACCTACGGTTTAAAGTGAATTCCGAAGCACTACAAACAACCACGGCTGGCAGGTAAAATGAGAGGAGTACATCTGCAAGTTGCAGTAGAGTAATTATTATTTTTGTTGCGAATTACATCATAATTTTTTTTTTGAGAGGGGTGGGATGTTCTTCTCAATGTGTAGCTTTTATGTCAATGAAATGACGCTCGATACTATCTTTAGAACTTCCAGATAATGATGGAATCAAAAATTCTCTGCTGTAAAGGTGGTTTCATGAGAGGTGGCGCTAACAATTTTCTAAAATGATGAAGAAGAGCAACAACGAAAAATTTCTATCTTAAACTCAGGACTTCCTTTGAACACTGATGGCAAGAGGGCAAATAGAATAAAATGCCGATATTAATCAAGGGATTATTCTGGAATTCGCAGCTGTGTGTTACAGTGAAATTCGTACTCAATACGCCGTCCGCATTCTTGAAGGTTAGACTTTGTCAGCAGCTCAAAGTTTAGGCACGACAGGTAAAGCAACGTGGGTGGCTAACGTCGTTTTCTGTCATGATGAGGGATGTTTAAAGAATATCCTACATTCACATGCCACAGTAGAGAAAAGGCCAAACAGTCTGACTGTAGATGCGAACCATTTTGCGCAACCGTCGCCGAGACCACCCGTTTTTCAGAACAATGATTGGGAGGAAGGACTCCAATTATTCGTGCTCTTGCACGTGCGTTCTGCCACTAGGTCAAGTGCAATAAAACAGAGTTTTTAGGTACCAAGTTTTTGTTGGTACCAAGGCGATCCTAAAATTGTGCATAAAAATAAAAATTAAAAAAACATGTAATATAAAAAAAAAATTTCAAGGTTTTTTTTTTGCAAGCTTTTTTTTAAAGTCAATTCCTACTTTTTTTTCATTCTATTGCAGAAAGAATTATTCATAAATAATTTTCATTCATTTTTTTAGAGTTTATCTGGCGCCTTCTATGGGTAGATATATGCAACTTAAGTCTAAAAAAATTTTAATTAATTAATTTAATTTAATTGCTGAATTAATATTTGAAAAAACTGTATTAACATGCAGTGTCATGCACTACAAGTTCAAAAAAGCAATGTATTCGAACTCGGGTGGAGGAATAAAAAGTATTTTATGGACTATTGAAAATCTTAACATGATATATATGTATATATATATAGGGAGAGTGTGAACTAATAGAAGGAATTGAAAAATGAAGAGCATAACTACACGATGTCAAATTAACTTAAACAAGAAATTTGCATGTACACAGTTTGATTTTTATGATGCAATCAGCGTTCCTCGTCTACAATTTTTAGTCTTGGTTGATTGGAATTAAAAGTTTGAGATTTTAAACAACTCGCCTTAAATAATATAAATTGGCCAAATATTTACCCGATTCATTTAAATAAAACATATTAAATTGACCATATTTTAATGAAATGAAATAGGAATTGCCATTTAAAACTTAAAAATTAAATGAATGGAAAAATGTCTAGTTTACTATTTTGATACTTTCTGATGGAAAAAAAAAGAGTCCTTTATTCATTTAAGATCCTACTTTTTTTTTCCTATTTAAATTTTGTAAAAGTTTAATTTATTTTTTCATTAATTTATCTTGGGACACTTATTCTATTTCGGAACATTTGAACTTAAAAACATATGCATAAACAGGTAGATATCTTTATTAAATCACTAAATATTGAAACTGTTATAAGATCCTATTGTTAAGAAAACAAACAGATGCCAAACGACGCAGTGCCTTCTTACAACCCAGCCAAAGCATTCCTATCATGTATTAAAACAAATTTATAATTATTAAATTAAAAAAGAGAAACCATTAGAATTTTTTCGTAATCCCCGGGCTATGAATTAGAGAAGAAAAAAACGTGTTATATTTTTGAGTTTATATATTAGTATATATATGTATGTATGAATGAATTGTGTGTGTATACACAGTGAGATTTTAATTCAAAATATTACTATGTATTGGTAATATCTAAAAAAACAAAATTCCATTTTTAATTGCTTATAAGCCCGTCTTATGGCACAGGACTAAGGTGGTTGGGTCGTAATTCGAATCCGCAAGACTCTTTGTTACAGTCATTGCTTTCAGAAACCTGTAGACTCGTTGGCGATTGTGGTAATATATGTAAAGCAACTAGCATTAGCAGTTGAGCTGTCTGGTGGGAGTGTTTCGAGATTTCTCCCGTACGACACACGAAAGAGGGCCAGATACCCTTAAAAGTCATTCCCTAATTAAACGTCGTTCGGCCTTTTGTGATGTTCATAAGTGGTACATTTTGTTAAAAAGAAATAACTGATATTTGAAAAAAAAACAAAGAGCTTATAAAAAAAATTATTTTTTTAAAGTACTTGATAAAATTAAAGTTATTCGGTATTATAGAAGTGTATCGTTTAAATTATTATATCAAAGATTTCAAACGTTTTTTTTTTTTTTTAACCCAATATACTAATTTTGCTTTTATCGAAAAAATTAAAAATGTAAAAATCATGATGTACTTAATGAACCGCAACTGAATATTTTTTGTTTTGAAACTGCGAAAAGTCAAAAGCGATTTTTTCCTCGTTAACACACAACCTTTTCTCAGCAAAGCATATTTTCTTCATGAAAACCGTTACAGCCATTTTTTTCTTCTAATGGCATATATCCAAATGACACCGAGGGGAAAAGTGAGAACATTGTCCTTGTTGACTTTTAATCGTTCTTATGAAACACTACCTGATGCCTTCAGGCTCTCTCATTGAGTGCTGCGCTCACGCACGAAGGGCACAAGAAACCGGTTCTCCTGCGATACGAAAAGCCCTGACCTTCACACCGAACGGCAGCCATTCACTTCGTTCGAAAAAGAATGTTCGAATTTCTTGAATATTTGTTCTTGTTTGAATCAGCTGGGCACAAAGGAAGTTTGGAAAATTAAAATTCATTCCAACGCGGTGGTAGTTCTGACTCTGAATGAAGGAGGAGAATTAATTACAAACAAATAATATAATAAAAAAAAAAAATTTAAGTCAATTCCTACTTTTTTTCCCACTCTATTGCAGAAAAGTCCTTCATAAATAATTTTCATTCATTTTTTTTTAAAGTTTATCTGGCGCGATCTATTGGTGGATACATGCAACTTGAATCTAAAAAAAACTAAAAATAATTAATTAAATTTGATTACTGAATGAATATTTGAAAAAAACTGTATTCACATTATGAACGACTGTAAATTTGAACTAGATATATATATAGGGAGAGTGTGAGCTGATAAAAGGAATTGAAAAAGATCGAACACTACACGCGCTCATCGCTTTATTGGAACTGTTCGAATTTCTTGAATGCTTGTTCTTGTTTGAATCAGCTGGGCAACAAGCAGGGCCGGATTTAGATGAAAAGAAGCCCCAGGCTATTCCACTTATGAAGCCCTTTCACCTCCCATTTTTAAGATTTGTAAATTACATGAGAGATAATGAAATACATCATTACTGGGATATATATCCATATGTTAAATGAAACATGTTGTGATGAGAACTCATCTTTAGAAAAAATGTGGCACGGATAATAAATAAAAAAGTTGAGAATACTTATCTGGACATTTATTCTCAGCACGACATATAATACTTGTAACAATAACCCATCAAACATAATACACAACATTTACAAAGAAACAAAATTCAAATACTAAAAGTCTTTGTCCACGAAAATAAAATAGGCAATAAAAATTATCCTATTTTCTATCAAATAACTGAAGTTATGAACTATATTTTGTTGCAATCCAGTCTATACAAACGAACAGACCCAATGAGCCGAACGCGTTGATCTTAACCATTACATTTTTATGTTTGCTTATGAGTCATATGTGTAGAATTTCTCCTTATTTTCGATTCAGTGTTTTAGTGTTGACTGTTTTTAGAATAGTGTCATTCTCATTTTGCTAACAATTTAAATGTAGGCCCCTCTGGATCTTGAGGCCCTAGGCTGAAACCCAGTTAGCCTATAGGAAAATCCGGTCCTGTGCACAAGGGAAGTGTGGGAAATTAGAATTCATCCCAATGCGGTGGTAGTTCTGACGCTGAATGAAGGAGAATTAATTATAAACAAGTAATATAACAAAAAAAAAAAAAAAAAAAAAAATTTAAGTCAATTCCTACTTTTTTTTCACTCTATTGCAGAAAGTTTTTTTATAAATAATTTTCATTCATTTTTTTTAATTTATCGTGCGCCCTCTATGGGTAGATACACGCAACTTAAATCTAAAAAAATTTTAATTAAGGAATTAAATTTAATTACTGAATTAATATTTGAAAAAACTGTATTCACACCCAGTGTCATCCACTAGAAGTTTAAAAAAAATGCATTTGAACTCGGGTGGATGAATAAAAAGTGTTTTATGAACGATTGAAAAAGTGAACAAGATATATATATAGGGAGAGTGTGAGCTAATAGAAGGAATTATAAAAAAAGGCCTTCTACTTCTAGTAAACACAATTTTTACACTTTAAATGTCTCTTTTGCATTTTAAGCTTTGAAAATACGGCCATTCACTGGAAACACAGTGACGAATTCCAGAATAATCACTTGATTAATATCGGCATTTTATTGTATTGACCCTCTTTCCGAAAAAATCCATCCGTGTTGAAACGACGTTTAATGTGGAGAATTCGCCTTTATTTTTTTCAATTCCTTCTATTAGTTCACACTCTCCCTATATATATCTTGTTCAAATGTTCAATCATTCATAAAATACTTTTCATTCATCCACACAAATTTAAGTATATTTTTTTTTTTTGAACTTGCAGTGGATGACACTGGATGTTAATACAGTTTTTTCAAATATTAATTCATTCATTAAATTTAATTAATTCATTTTAGTTTTATAGGGAAGAAAAAAATATCTCTTACATAAGATATTTAGCAGGATATAAGTTTAGGAATAAATACCGTTAATGGCGAAGCTTATAAATCGCTGGAAAAAAAATCTTTTTCGGATTCTTTTTTCATTCTGGGTTCTAGTCTGAGTCAAGGATGGAACAAAATGGAAAATGAAACATGTGAATAAATGAGTGAGAGAGATGGAAAGTGTGTGTGAGAGAGAGAGAGATAATTTTTTCTAACTTAAAAAAATGAATGAAAATTATTTATAAAGGACTTTCTGTAATAGAGTGAAAAAAAAAGTAGGGTTTGACTTGAAAAATTTTTTTTTATATTACTTGTTTATACTTCTTGTCCTTTTTCGAAATTTTTGCACCACCTTTACAGCAGAGAAGTTTGATTCCATCATTATGTGGAAGTTCTGAAGACATTATCGAGCGTCATTTCAATATCGTAAAAGCTACAAAAGAAAAAGGGTGTGAAACTTGTGCAGATGCTAACTAGCACGGAATATTCCAGGGGAAAAGAAAACATGCAAAGAAAACAATCACGTCTGCCGTAATTAATCAAGAATATACAAGATACAATTTGTCCGACATATTTTTTCGAACTGTGTTTCCGTTTCGAGTTCGTAGCAATGCAACTCAACTGCTATTAATAGAGAGTTTTTGCATAGCGGTTTTTTCTCCCTAGCGCGCATGCTCATAGGAAACATTATTACAGCTACGCATGCGCAATTTCCTATGAGCATGCGCGCTAAGGAGAAAAAAAAATATCGGACGATAAAAAAACGTTATGCAAAAACTCTCTATTATTTGATGGACCGTTACTTCAAATTGAATCAATTTGCAACGGGATACAGACAAGAGGCAAGACATTGTACAACATCGTCCGCGTTCTTGCAGTAAAAACGGTGTATGTCCTCAAAGGTTAAAATCATCAAGCATTTCTGTATGTGAATGGTATGTGTCAATGTATACATTAAGGCACGTGAGAATCTCTATATAATTACGTAAGTTACGTTTGCGTACCTATGCAAACACACTCAAGGCAAAAAGATGGCACGAATAGCAAAAAAAAAAATCGATGGAAACTTCATAGGAGTTTCCTTTTTTCATTCGAGAAAATACCTATTCATTAGGCACTGACTGTCTTTTGTGATTCCACTCGCATTCCCATTCGATCCTCGCCGCAATTAACTGTGAACCCCTTTCAGAATTGCTTCGTGAATTTAGATCAAAACAGAAAACTTAATGATAATACACGAAATCTTTTTTAATATAATTATTATATGTAGGTAGATTTGATTTCATTGGAAAGTGAAACATCTTTATAAAATATAGTCAAATAAGCCATTTTTTATGTAACATGATTCCGCCGAATATTGTCAATTTTGTTGGTGTTATAAAATATTACATCTTTAAAGTGACATCTGCATTTCGATGGATACAATTCAATTCTAATTGAAAAGAAATCCATCGCAAAATTAAAAAATGTCAGATACCTATTATTGTAATTTAAAACAAGAATTTCATATTATTACAGTAGAACCTCTTTAAGTTGAACTTCGCTAAGTCGAAAGCCTCCACAACTCGAAATAATTTTTTCTTCCCTTCCCTTCAAGCCTCAAAACCTCCATGACTCGAAATTTTAACCCTCTATAAGTCGAAATAATGAGTCCATCCCCACAAGCCATTTTGGTATATTTTTTCCCTCCGTAACTCGAAAAAAAAATTGGACCTCTGTATTTCGAACATTAGCAATGTTTGATTTTACAATCTTTTTTACAACATTTACAGCTCGATCATTTGAAACTAATTACCTCTATAACTCAAAGAAAAATAAGTTACCGGCTTTAAGGATTTGCCGACACTGCACGTCATTGTTTCCTAGAAAACAATGTATGAGTATATAGTAAATAGAATAACCCATTCTATGAAATAGCAACTCGAAAGAAAAAGCTGCTCTTTATAGCTTAGATAATGCTATAGATAGAGAACGATCGAATTGTCTAAAGCAAAATAATAATAATAATGACGGACTTTTTTTAGTAGATAATATTTTTAATTTTAAGGTTGCTTCAGAATTATTTTGATTTTTTATTGTAGTACATAATATAACTTTTAAGTTGCAAATAAACATGTTTATGGCCTATGTAACTCGAATTTTTATTTATTTCACCTCACTAACTAAGAATCTAGACCTCTGCGAGTCGAATATTTCCTTACAAAATCCACCATAAGTCGAGAACTCTACAACTCGAATTATTTGGCGTCTCCCTTGAAGTTCGACTTGCAGAGGTTCTACTGTATAATGAATGGCATTGCCTATACACATCGTAACATGCTGATGTATGAAACAAATGAAATCTCCTCTCCTATTTCTTTGCATCATCTGTTACAAGATGGAACGTGTTACATAAAAAAAAAAATTATAAAAAAAAGGGAATCCCGTTAATTTCCCCATTCAACTTCTGCCATTTGACCCCCTTCTCCGAGAGAAAGAAAAACCAACCCAGAATGTCAACGACTTCTTCATGCAAATCTCCCAAATATTTCCTTGTTTTTGTAATAATCTTTGCGGAGTCACGGTTGCCGTGAAAAAGGAGGGAGGGAGAAAAAATAAAAGGACACGTACCTCTGATCCGAGAGGAAAGTTTCAGTCTTTTCCTCGACGTGCCAATTGTTTTTGTATGAACAAGGTACCATAACGAAACCAAGGCAAGGAAAGAAAGATACGTTTTCGTATTTAAGATATTTTCGTGATTTCAATCTTCTTTCAGCACAAGTATATGAACTCGAGAAAGCCTATAGGCTAACTAGGCTTCAGCCTAGGGCAGGGATGGGCAAACTTTTTCGGTCGCGAACCAATAATCGAAAAAAAAGACAGGTTTGGCTGGCCAAGATAAATTTTTCTCAAATTTTAAAAACAATATACAAGTATCACAATTTAAGTATGTTAATGAGAGGAATGAAATTGCGATTTTAATTTTAAAAGTTCCTTGTTTTGAGGTTCGAAATGAGATGTACTGATCTAAGGAACGAGACTGAATGCTCATCTGTCATTCTACTTCTGAAATAATTCTTTCGAAGGTTCACAGTTGAAAACACTTGTGTCACATATATAGGATGAAGCAAACATGGCACTGAAATTTCTGGGCGTGAGATATTAAATTTGGGAAACATACTTTCGATAAAGATTTACAAAACTCTAAATTTGGCATATTTAGAAACAACTGCTCGAGATGATTGTTAGATTGCAACTCAATTAATTCAACCTGCAAATCTGACTTAACCTCAAAAATAGAGAAAGTAAAAAGATCATCAATCCTTTGAAAAAAAGGAAGAAAAAAATAATATTTAATCAAAGTAGAAAAGGAGAAGGATGTATAACATATAAATATATATTTCTTTTAATTTTCCTCGGATCCGCAAATTAAAATTCTATCCGCGGGCCGGATAGAACCTTCCGGCGGGCCGGAGTTGGCCCATCCCTGGCCTAGGGCCTCAAGATCAAGAGGGGCCTACATTCAAATCGTTAGCAAAATTAGAATTGCACTATTCTAAAAACAGTAAACTGCACCGAAAACAGTTCGAAAACACTGAATCGAAAATAAGGAGAAATTCTACACATAGGACTCATAAACAAACATAAAAATGTATTGGTTAAGATCAACGCGTTCGGCTCATTGGGTCTGTTCGTTTGTATAGACTAGATTGCACCAAAGTATAGCTCATGCGTTCACTGATTGCTATGACAAATATTAACGTGCCTTATGCTACTAAGCTTTAATTTGATATAAAATAGGATAATTTTTATTGCATATTTTATTTTCGTGGCCAAAGATTTTTACTATTTGAATTTTGTTTCTTTGTAAATCTTGTGTGTTATATTTAATAAGTTATTGTTTCAAGTACTCTATAGGGTGCTGAGAATAAATGTCCAAATAAGTGCTCTCGACTTTTTTTTATTTTTTATTTATTATCCATGCCACATTTTTTTTATAAAGAGTAGTACCCATTACAACATGTGTTCATTTAACATATTGATATAATGTCACAGTAATGGTGTATTTTATTACTTCTCGTGTAATTTACAAACTTAAAAATGGGAGGTGAAAGGGCCTCATAAGTGGAATAGCCTAGGGCCTCTTTTCATCTAAATCCGGCCCGGGTAGAGGGTCTCCATTTCGGTTTGGTATTCAAATAGCCGATTATTTAACAGTGATATAAGGCAAAATATTTGCATTGGGCTTAAACAACCAAACAAGGACCGAAACGTCTCAGTTTCTAAACAGACTTCTAATGTTAAGGGACTGAACAGCAGTTCTCAGACTCTTTCAGTATTTCTTGCGCTGTAGTATCTTTAAAAAAGTTTTTTCATGGTTCGCGCACCTTTTTAACATGTAAATGAATTGCGATTAACCAGTAAATTACAGTTAATAGGAACTTTTTTGACAAACAATTGTTTATTCAGAAAACGACACCTCTTAAATATCTGTTAACTGGACAGCACTACTGAAATGAACACTCATTAAATTCATAATTCTAGATTAAATAGGCCTATAGATTAAGATAATAGAACGTAAAGTATGGCCGACGTCTTTTTAAAAAGAAAATCGAGAGAAAATTATGGATATTGTTTTGGGGTGCTGGATTTTCGTGCCCTTGATTATTTTTAATTTTTCGTGTCCTTGACTGCTTTCAATTTTTTTTTTTTTATTTCTATCACGAGCTTTTTTATACATACTATTTTAATTTCCTTTCATAAGCTAATTATATAATTAAGTTAAATAATTAAAAACGTAAAATTATTCTATAAGATCTTCTAGAGGAAGGGCCTGAATGGCCGAGTGGCTAGCGCTCTGGCGCTTGGTACCACAGGTTTCGGGATCGAGTCCCGGCGGTGCCATTGATGTTCGTTGTGGTTCGGAATCCGCTTTAAACTGTAGGTCCCGGTCTCATATGATTGTAGAGCGTTGCGGGAGCATTGTTACTCCGCACTTATTGTTACACACACTTATCTTCAAGTTACACGCGCCCCCTGGGTAATGCAAAGTGAGTAACGTCTGTGCAGCGCTTGCATTAAGATATCCAAGCTGCCTAAGTTTTTGCCAGCTGCATTAAAAAATATATAATGGATATTGTTTTGGAGCGCTGGATTTCGTGCCCTTGATTATTTTCAATTTTTCGTGTCCTTGACAGCTTTCAATTTTTTTTTATTTCTATCACGAGCTTTTTTATACATACTATTTTAATTTCCTTTCATAAGCTAATTATATAACTAAGTTAAATAATTAAATAACGTAAAATTATTCTATAAGGTCTTCTAGAGCAGGGTCTCCAAACTTTAAAGATATAGGTGATATAGGTAGCTAAAGTTATAGGTAAAGATATAGTTTACTCCAGTGAGTACCAAGGGCCAAAACTATTTTAATTTTTCTGCTATTATCTATAATTCCTAGTGTATTGATGTGTTTTTTAATCTAACTTATTACAGCAACAATAAGCCATTCGCTGTCGCGGGCCAGATTGATGACACAGGCGGGCCGTAGTTTGGAGACCCCTGTTCTAGAGGTAGCAGAGACGATTTTGTTTCAAAGTGAAAATGAGATTTTTTAAGAAAAGAAAATCGTTTAGGATTCTATAATTTTTATTTTTTTAAATTGCTGCTATGCATTTTGTGCGTACATTAAATTCTAAAGTTTATGAGTAATCGTGCATGCCCTGCCCTCCCGATTACATTATTATTATTATTTATTTATTTATTTTGAACATTATACATATATTTAAAAAAAATTGTCAGTTATAATTAGAACTGAAAGCGATTATATGTGTTTAATCATATAGGATTAAAATTAAATAAAGAAATTCGGAATTGAAGTCAGGGTGAAACATCGGTTTAACGATGAAAGGGAATGCGTGATTTTAGGACATTCCATAAATCAAAGCATGCAGATGCATTTTATAAATGTCACAAGACGTATCTCAAGTTACAGATAAGCATGCAGCTGTTGTTGTTGTATCCCCTGAAGAATACGTCATCATCATAACTGGCACGACAGCCCGTTGTGGGCCTTCTTTAAAAGATTCAGCCAGGCTGTTCTCCTCTTGGTCGTGGAGCTCCAGTTTTTGATCCTAATAGCATTAAAATCAGAGTCTAAACAATAGTCGACCCATCTCTTTTTCGGTCTTCCCCTTGGTCGCCTTCCAAAAGGGGTTACATTGAAAACCTTCGAAGCAGCTCTATCACTTTCCATTCTCATGAGAAGACCGGCCCCTCTCATTGTGAGCTCGCGAAGCACTTTGAACAGAGCTTTCGCATATCCAAATATTCATTCGTGATATGTCCAACACGTTCCTTTGATATCTTTAGGGTCTCAATCAACATCACTTTACGGTTATCAGAAATTATTTTGTGCACTTTTTTGATGTTTTCGTCGGTAACAGCCTCTTTGGGGCGTCCACTGCGTGCATGCTCATTTCGCCTCGTTTAAATTTAGCAAACCCCTTCTCTACGGTTGATTTTCCTGGTGCAAAGTCCGAATAATGTTTATCAAGCCAAGTCTTGACTTCAATAGTATTTTTTTTTTCGCCAAAAAGCAATGCTTTATTAACACACGAAATTTCTTTTTATCCATTTTTTCAAACTAACAAAAGTTGCTTCACTAAAAATGCTATAACTCACATACTAATAGTGCAACAGCTGTCAAATTTATACACGTGTCTTTTGAAGGTTAGGGCTAACTAATAATCCTATGGATTTAATACTAGTAGCGTCATCTATGTGTCAGCCTATGCACTTTTCAGCCCACCTGTTAAGTTTAGATTTTGCCAAGACATTTGCATCTGAAAGGGAAGTAGGAGGAATGGCAGTCTGATCCAGACTTCTGGCATTCTTCGCCAAAGAATCTGCAATTTCATTAAATTCCAAATCCACATGAGCAAGGATCCATTGTAGGATACTCATTCTATAAGCATGCAATATAAGTATATGTATGCATGCAATGGGAGCAATATATCTTCTGCAGATAAAGCTTAGAATGTTTTCCCCGTCGGTCGCAATGTATATTTGAATGAGTGCTGATATTACTGATAGTATGCACTGAAGTACAGCTTATGCAACTCTGCGACAAGCCATGCTGCTTCAGATCGTACAAGGATGTTGGCTGAAAGTCGCAGTTCATTGATGTAGCCCTAGAGGTAGAAATCCATGAGAATCAATTCCGATAAACCAGAAGTCTCCAAACTTTCCAGCCTTAGGGCCATACTGTTTACTCCAGTAAGTACCAAGGGCCAAAACCGTTTTCATTTTTCTGCCATTATCTATAATTGCTAGACCAGACGCCGAGTACGCGCTCTGAGCGAGTAGGTTTATGTTTGATTCAGGATATATACATTTCAAACATCGATATACATACATATGCGATACTCTTTATCCCAACATAACTACCACCGAGGGTAACCGCGGGATGTTCACTAGTTTATAATGTTAGTGAGATTCATTTCAATTATTTGTTTGTTGTTATGCCTAAGTTAAAATTTTAATTTAATTAATGCGTATTATGCTTGTCATTAAGCTTTACCTAGCAAGTCAATAAAACCGAGTTATTGTCATTTTAATTTTTTTATCCAACTTATTACAGCAACAATAAACTACTCGCTGTCGCGGGCCGGATGGATGACACTGGCGGGCCGGATTTGGTCCTTGGGCCGTAGTTTGGAGACCCCTGCGATAAACGATGACCACTCTACACCACCATCCTATCCGATGATCTGTTGGGCAAATAAGAACAAACACCTGTTGTTTAATACTGAGGGGTTCCATCCTATTCGAACCACACATGGATATGTCTCGGAGAGGCGGCTGTTCGTATCAGTCTCGAACCATGTTCTTGAATAGGTGTAAGAAATGATCGGGCGTTAATGTCCTGTGCTGCTAATAAATTAGGCTATTTCTGGGCAATTTTTAAAGGTGCAGTTTTGTATTAGCAAAAAATCGATTTGTAGTTAGCTAAAAAATAACTAATTATAATTTTTTTGTAATTTGAATTTTAAAAATAACGAATTCGTAGAAAAAAATTGGATTTCATAGCTTTTAAATTGTACTGGATAATAAATATACACACAAATCTGTTCTTCCTATCTGTTTCTCGTAGTCTGTTTTATCGTAAATATCAAGTAATAACATACATCCTAGCAGAGTTTTAAACAAAAATATTTGCTCGGTTCATTTTCTCAGTCCTACCATCTTGGAAGAAAACAGCATTTAAAATAAAAATAAAGAAGCCAGTGATCAGTATGGAGTATTCCCCCTACCTCAATAAATAACTCTTAGACAGTGGGATGTAGTTATGCAGGGTAAGTAAGATTGGACGCTTTTCCTCTTAAATAACGATATTGTAATTCTGTTCAAATCATTGAATATGACAGTCTCCTTTCGCTCTTTTGAATGATTCTGCAAGTGTTTACTTGTGGTGAAGTATGCGGGAGAGAGGTGCCCCGAATAACGTGTAAAAAGCGCGGCTAATAGTCCCACAATCTCCGTGCACATGCTAATCTGAACTATATTTTTATTGTGACTGAAAAACATGGTATTCGTATCATCCGCGTGGTAACATGGTAATGAATATTCGGGGTATTCACGTGGTAAAGAATATTACTAATGGTGCCACAGTGGCTTTATTGGTGAATGTTGGATCCGCTTACGGCCTACGAGCATACAACACTGAAAGCTGATTGGATTTCGCGTCCAAGTATTTATGACTTGACTACCCTAACAATCCCTACAAAGAAACTTAAATACCTGGGAAACGGTTGGTAAAAACACCAAAAAATAAATTAATTAATAAAAAATACAAAATAAAAATATAAAAAAAAAATAGTAAAAATGAAAAATAAGCACCTAGTTTATTTATAAAGTAAATACATTAATGTGACCACCATCTACTTTCGACGTCAATGTGAAATAGCCAATCCCAAAAGGCAAGTGGCAGCACATTGCAGTGGAGAGTATATAAGGAATTCCACTTAATACCACTTAAATACCACTTAATACCCCATTCCACACTCCCCTTAGAGCCAGAATATACAAGAGTGTATATTCTGGCTTTTGACAGGTGGTCGCATTAATGTGACTGGACTGTGTATTAGTAATTACTGTCCTCAAATGCCGTGAGAATTTGCATTTTTTTTTGTAATGTTGTTTTTCTTTTTTTCAGATATTACAAAGCCGGCTGCAAATGTTTCTGCATTAATATCAAAAATCAAGAGAGAAAAGAAAATAATCATTTTATCACAATTTCTGTTCGAAATGAGTCATGACGAATCACATAATCGCTCAAATTCGCCGCCATCCCGTATACTTTCTGGCCATCACCCTCTCAGCAACCACCTGCTACCTACTGATAATGGTTAACTACATTTTCATTCTAACTGTGACGCGTCTTCAGATACCACAGAATGACACTTCCGTTAAAGTGAAGAATTTCTACATTGGAACATCGGGAACGTTCGAGATTCATTCCAAAATCCCAGGAAGAGCAAGAGCATCGAATAACACTAAGCTTATTTTACTCTGGAATCCATTGTTTACAGGAATGGAATTCCTTCAAGAAGGACACAAGTCTTTCAATCACTCCTCCTGCTCAGAAAGACGATGCGAGATTATTTCTGACAGAAATCGTTTGGCGGAGAGCGATGCCATCCTGTTCCATTTGAGAACTTTCTCCTTGCTTGACATTCCAAGAAGACGATCCTCCAATCAAAAGTGGATATTCTTCTCATTGGAGGCTCCTCCATATTCTAATTTTCCAGGGTTGAGTTTCATGCACGATATGTTCAACTGGACGATGACTTACAGGAATGATTCGGATGTAGTTATGACTTATGGGAGATCGGTAAAGAACATCAAAAGTTCTTTTACGGAAAAGGATGTTTATTCTTTGTGGAAGAAGAAGACAAAAATGGCCGTTTGGATGGCGAGTCACTGCCATACACATAGTAAGAGGGAAGAATACGTTGAGCAAATGGCAAAGCATATGGATGTTGTTACATATGGCGAATGCGGTGTCGCCGTGTGTCCTTTCAACAGAACAGATGAGTGTCTGAAGAAATTTTCGCAGCAGTATTTCTTTTATCTGGCATTTGAGAATTCCATTTGTGATGATTACGTAACCGAAAAGTTTTTTAGAACGTTGAAATACAACATGATTCCTGTCGTGTTTGGTGGTGGGAAATATTCCAAAATCGCACCACCCGGCTCCTACATCGATGCCTTGGATTTTTCTTCTCCGAAAGATCTCGCCGATCACTTGTACTCCGTAGCTTCCCGATTCGCTGTCTTTGCAGAATATTTTAGATGGAAAATTGAAGGATACGACGTCTATGATGTTCCAGATCCTTGCGTCTTGTGTGAAAAGTTACATTCACAATCCTTTAATGTTCATACTGTGTACCATGACATACAAGAATGGTGGGTCGGACACTCGCATTGTTACAAGTGGGTTGGAAGCTGACGTTAAAGAAAAAATTATTTCCCCCTCTATCCTTATTTGGAAAATTTGTTAACAATGTGCCACCTTCCGATAATCATATCTTCTCATATGAGCGTTCATTTTTAATTATAAAATATAAATTTTATGTGTCACACATCAAGGGCTTGAATAGCCGAGTGGCTAGCGCTCGGTACCACAGGTTTCGGGTTCGAGTCCCGGCGGTACCAGGGATGTTTGTAGTGGTTCGGAATCCCCTTTAAACCGTAGATCCCGGTCCTAATAGGATCGTAGAGCGTTGTTACTCCGCGTCCGGGGCTTATCTTCAAGTTACGCGCGCCCCCTGGGTAATGCAAAGGGAGTAACGTCGGTGCAGCGCTTGCCTTAAGGCATCCAAGACCAAGCTGTCTAAGTGTTTGCCAGCTGCATTTGCCAGGACAAGAAAAATATATCACAGATCGTAACTTGCCAAAGGCTGGGTTTTTTTTAAACATTTAACTAATTGTTAACTGGTATTTCTTATTGTTGATTTTATTTACACTTTTAATTTCATTTAGTTTTTTTGTGATAAATGCTCTTGTTTTAAGATGGATGCATCACAAGCAGAAAACTAAAATGTAAACAATTTGCTTATGAATGTGCTTCACATCAATATCGCAGTTATATATCGATCTTCAGACATTGGACATCGCACAAAAACAAGTTCAAAAAAGAACTCAGCAAATTATTGCAATATTAAAATGAGATCTTCATTTGGATTTAAAATATTTGCTGTGTTCTTTGTAACTGAATGCTTCGAGAAAAACTTTTTTAAAACTATTTCAGTGATTGTGATGGCTGATCCTGTTAAAGAAATTTATTATTTCATATTAGATAATAATTATGGTAAACATTTTTATAGGATTGATTTTTATACTATTTATATGCTTGATTATACTGATTATTGATATATATGATTGATTTTATATTTTTATATGATTGATTTTTATACCTCAAATCATGATAACTCTGTATAATATAGTAATATTTCTATTACACATGCCACAATTTAACAAGCTGCATATCTAAAATACAATTTATCAGAGATATACATAAATTAAACGCTATTAAAAATACCGATTCTGTGGCTTTTCCACTGGATTCTTAAGCACTCAACGTTCTAACCCAATACTCTGATTATTATTCTTTTTGTCCTTGCTTCGCACTGCAACTAAAAACACAGAACCTTGTGTTTATATACATATATAATTTAATTCCATTTCACAATTTCAGACTTCACACAAATATGCACTTTGAACAGCTGAAAATTACGATAGAAGAAAATCTCAAATTAAATGATACGCTGACTTAAAATACTTTCGAAATCTTTCTTACAATCAGCAGCATCAACTTAATTTTGTTCAGAAAAAAAAAGACTATTTTTAACCCTTTGCACTTGCGGAGCGGAGTCTTCAAGCTCGAGGGCTCCGCTACGGAGACAATGTAAATAACACTATAAATAATGCGTTTCTTTTAATGCGTCCATCAAACTTGCATGTGAATGGGATCTTTTCACTAAAATCGCTTCGAGTTGCTGGTGATACGAATGAAAAAAAAAACTTGGAGTGCAAAGGGTTAATTCTACATGAAAAATCGCTGCGTCATTCTTTCAATGATAACAGAAATACAAAATAGTTAAAGTAAATTGCGTTCTGACGTGCTTTCATGCATGCCCTCCGTTTTCAGCAATTTCATATTCTGCCATTGTTTGGTAGAACCTTTTCAGTACAAAATGCAGTCAGGAAAATAACACATCCTCAGGAATATACTATTTTTTTTTTTTTTCTTTTTCTTAAATTTTCTGTTTTCAGCGGAACCCATGTATGTAAAAACGCTTCTAGTCATTTCACCTCGTCTTTTTAGAAATTTCTGTGAAACAATTGCTTATTTTTATTTTCAATCACTAAAAGTTTTTCTTTACTTGTTGGAAAAACAGAGTAGTCATAAAATAGAGCGCTCATCGGGGTTGCAACTTGGCAAGAATTATCCTCCATATAAAACCTGGGCATAAAATAACCCCAATATTCATTACTTTGTAGTTAACATACGTTGTGATAACTTTGGGATTATTGGCATCATTCTTTATTGTTGGCCATTGTTACTGAAGGAAGATAAAGGTTTACTATCCTACAACTATTTTCAATAAATTTAAATTCATTTTTTCTAAATATCTTCCATTTAAATTCTGTTAATAAATTTTCTTGTGTCATAAACTTCCCCGAAACGATTTAAAAAATAAAATATTCATTCGTATGAACTTTTTGAAGTGTTTTCATACATGTAAAATGATCAGAGTTCTAAACAAACTAACATTCCTTGTGTCCATTCATCTTTAGTGAGATCATAGTTGAATAAATGTTTGATTTGAGAAGAACATCATGGAATATTCAGAATCACTTCGTAACATGTTTGATTTTTCTAAATAAATAGGCGCAGGAAAAAGAAGCCAAACGGCGATACAGCGCCAACTGTAGCATAAAAAGGAAGGGAGAGATTTGCCCCCAGCTTTCTGTTTCTTTGGCAATAAGAAGCTGCTCTCTATTTTATTGCTACTTTATGGTTGGAAAACAGGGCCTGAATGGCCGAGTGGCTGGCGCCCGGTACCACAGGTTTCGGGTTCGAGTCCCGGCGGTGCCATGGATGTTTGCAGTGGTTCGGAATCCCCTTTAAACTGTAGGTCCCGGGCGAATAGGATCGTAGAGCGTTGCGGGGGCATTGTTACTCCGCGTCCGGGGCTTATCTTCAAGTTAGACGCGCCCCCTGGGTAATGCAAAGTGAGTGCGTCACGTGCAGCGCTTGCTTTAAGGCATCCAAGACCAAGCTGTCTAAGTGTTTGCCAGCTGCATTAGAAAGAAAAAAAAATGGTTGGAAAACGTATATTTCGATAAAATTATGTGTCTGTTGTTGTCGTATCCCCCAAGGAGGGAAGAGGGGTGCAGCTTCTGTTCTGATGGAGCACCCGTAGGTAGAAGTCTAACTTCTGCTCCTTGACGCTCTTACCGTCACAGAAGACCGGGACCTTCGGCTTAAAGTGGATTCCAAACCACTACAAACATCCATGGCACAGCCTGGACTCGAACCCGAAACCTGTGGCACCGAGCACCAGAGAGCTAGACACTCGGTCATTCAGGCCCAAATTATGTGTCTGGAATTGAATACTGTACAACGTGCTTGTATTCTCATCTATGTATATCAGGGATGTACACAGACAGCACGTGCTTTTCTTGTGGCCCATCTCATCTTACTTAATGTCATTGGTAAATTTTCTGAAAGATCTTCATATACGGATGAAAAACATGATAGCTTTAGATCCATATTTAATTTAAGAAAGAAGGAAAATACGAGTGGTTTTTTTTCCAACTTCGAATGGAACATTCAATAAAGAAAAGTGCAAAAGAGGTTGCATTGAAGTACAATCAATGTTGTTGTTGTTATCGTGTCCATGGATTTAAAATATTATTATCAAAGTTAGAACAAGTCAAAAGTCTTCTCGATAGCGGCCGCAAGCAATGGCGCCGCTTCACTCTACAGGACTTCTCTTAAGTTGGCCTCGATTGGCACCCTACCCAATTACAAAACATGGGGAGGTTGAGTGCTGGGCACTCTGGAATGTGCTTAGGTGTTAGGAAAGCGTTGCGGCAATTTCGGCAGGGGATTTATTCCCTGGTCTTGTCTGGGAGAATCTTCATCCCTCTGTAATGATTAGTTCTGAGTCAGCTCCCTAGGGCAGTTGAAGTCCGTGATGAGTGGCTTCTTAAATTCAATGTTATTTTTCCACATAGGACCACCATCACCATGAACATTAAGACATTTGTCGTGGACGAGTTTACCCACACTCTCACCACCTACTTTTGACGTCAACGTGAAATAACCCATCACAAAAGGCAGCGCATTGCAGTGGAGTGTGTATAAAGAATTCCACTTAATGCCACACTCCACTTAATACCAGAATATACAAGAGTGTATATTCTGGCTTTTGACAGGGGGTCACATTCATGTGACTGGACTGTGTATATACATATATAATATTATTATTAAACATATATCAGTCGCCATGGACCAGCAGAGACAACGAGCTCTTCAATACTTTCCAACAATTGTCATTCAGCGCAATCCAGAGGGCAGCGGTTATAGCCGCTCCAGAATCACCCAAAACACGATTAGGTGAAGTAGTCGAATTAAAACGTAACGAATAGCAGTAATTTCCAGTCAAAAGTCTAAGCATGACAACAACAGCGGCACGGGGTGAATCCGAAGATCCAGAAAGCGCATTCCAGGACTTGTGAAGCCGCGCAATAAAACAATTGTCTGAAAATTTTCTTTATCTCTAATTTGGCAGAATGCAGGGGCAGGAATTACCTAGAAGACCATTGAAGAATACCAACTCCCTTTTTTGTCAAAAAAAAGTCCCCGAAGACTACTACAGTAGAAAAGTGCCCATTGGAAAGCAACTCTACCCACAATCCTCTTCAGCAATTCCCTGCAGCTCTGTACACAGGAACATCCTCCTAGTTGCTTGACAGAGCCAGAATCTGAAAATGAGATTGCTCTCTCAAGCGATGTTAGACGAACGGCAACAAGTTGTTGGACGGCTATAAATTAAATATTTATCGAGATTATTTTTTCTATGCGTCCCGCGACCCAACTAGAATGTGTCATATCCAGGGCCGGATTTAGAGGAAAAGAGGCCCTAGGCTATTCCACGTATGAGGCCCTTTCACTTCTCCTTTTTTTTAAGTTTGTAAATTACACGAGAGATAATAAGATACATCCTTACTGTGATATGTTACGTTGTAGGTTTGGTTTGTCGCTGTACGATCCTCTTGTGCACACTTCAGGCTAAACAGACCGGCATCTACGGCTTAAAGTGGATTCCGAGCCACTACAAACATCCATGGCAACGCCGGGGCTCGAACTCGAAACCTGTGCCGAGCGTCAGACGTTACGTTGTAGGATTACACAGGAGATTTAATTCCCATACCTCCTTTTACATAAGTATCGTTTACATTTTACTAAATTTAAAATTGATTAATTTTAAAAATTAATGAATCGGGTCTAAGATGTACAAAAACTCTGAAATAATGATTGTGAAAATGAGGTAAATAATTAAAAAGAAATCATTTATAAAATGAAAGTTACTTTCTTGGAAAATTAACGAATCCTTTGTGCAGTCTGAGGAGTTGGGAAGAGAGAGAGAATTGAAGGTCAAGGGTCGATGCTTATTGCTGGCTGGGGGGGATTAAGACCAGGGCCGGATTTAGATGAAAAGCGGCCCTAGGCTGAAGCCTAATTAGCCTATAGGAAAATCCGGCCCTGGCCATGAATGTATTGCAATAAATATAACAATCGCTACGCGTTATAATAACGGCAAATAAAAAAAGAATCGTTTTGTATTTAATTTAGAAAGAAATTAACTAACAAGAATTACATAACAATAAACAGATTCTAATTTTTTTTATCACTTCTATTCTATGATTTCTTTATTCTGACCACGTTTATTTAAAACATCAAATATTCCAATTTTTCAGTTATCAAATTAATTTTAAAAATAGAATATATACATAATTTTGCAGTTTAATTATTATTATTTTATTTATTTAAAAAAAAAAAATCAAATTATCGTGTAAAATAGTACCAGAATGAAACTGCAAAATCTCATTAAAATTTTTAAAAATAAATGTGCCAAAATTTGCTGAACAAAAATAAATAAAAAGCTTGTGAATGAATTTTATATTTTTCATTTATTTTATTCTAAATTCATAAGCACAAGCAATAAATAACTAAATAAGATTTGCCTTAAATACAAGACGCTTTAATAATGCAGATTGTTATTAAATTGAAACAAAAATTTGTATTCATATGTGTATTTTCAAATTGTGCGTGCAATGATGCTTGTTATGCAATATTAATAGCACTAACTCTTTTCATACATTTGTAATACAGTGTTTTAACTTGTTGTTTTTATTATATTTGTTAAACATATTGTATTTACTGACATAAAAGAAAAATTAGAAAACAATCTCCCATCGTATTTTTCTTTCAAAATTTTTTTCATTCTGTAATAAAATAAAATATGCATTATGGAATAAATTATATTTAGTATGAAGCTAATTACATTTAGTATTATATATATATATATATATATATATATATATATATATATATAATGGTTATTATTTATCAAATATAAAGTTAACGCTATTAATTAATTTTGGAAATTGTGTAAAAAGGAAAAGTAAACTTCATTTGATTTTTAATTCGTATCATATACATTTCTGAGATATTTTACATACATGATCTCCGCTCTCTGTCTATTTTTAAATTAAAATAGACTTCAAGAATTTAAAATTTTGTAAGCTTTATGTTCGGAAAATTTGGAGCAATTACATAATTCGCACTAAGTTAAAATAAATTGTAGCGTATTATAGTTCAATACCTTTTTAATTAATAAAATGTTTTTTCGAAGCCATCCTTACATATTTCTCTTACATAAACAAATAATTGTTGGTCGCTGAAAAAAATTCTTTTAATTGGTGGTATTATGTCGCCTACACATAAGATGGCAATATATTGCATATACAGAAATATATATATATTGAATTTTAAAAATATTATTTAAATGGAATTTGTTTCAATGGTAAACAAATTTTTTTATAACTTTTTAATTGAACTCAATTTGAAGCTTTATAAAATATAATAACCACAATGAAAAGCGGACGAAAATTCACCGATAAGACTCGGGTTCGTATCCACTGGCAGAGTCCACTACTTTCAGAAAAGGGGAGACTCGGTGATAATTGTGGATTTGTATTCCGTATGACAAGCTAATGTGGGACATTTGCTACTGAAAACCCTTCCAGTAGGCGTGACCACTGTTCTTTGCTCATAGAATAGTCAAGTGGAACTCTATTTTCATTTATGTAAACGGGAGAAGAAAAAAAAAGCAGGTGAAAGTTGATTTTAGTTGAAGCGTGTAACTGCAGATGGCGCCACGACAAAATGACTTTTACTAACAAATATTTTTCTAAAAATTTTAGTCTACGACTGAACAGCTACAAACAGAGTAGTGTGGCTATTTTATAGTAGCTATAAATAATAAAATGGAATAAATAAATAAAGGCTAATCATTTATTATTAATCAAATAATAATGTCAATTCAAATAAAACGTTATAATTTTTAAATAAAATAATAGTAATAATATATATATATATGTGTATATATAAATACAAATTTTTTTATTTTATTTTTATTTATTTATGTATTTATTTCTTCTAATGCAGCTGGCAATCCCTCAAAAAATGATTAAAAAATAAAACATACATTTATATGAACTTTTTGTAATGCTTCGTTACATTTCGTACAAAATGATCAAATTTATAGACAAAATAACATTTCCCATCTCTCCTTATCTTTAACAAGCCCATAGTTCAATAAATGAATGACTTCAGAAGAGTAATTTCTGGTAATTCTATTCTAGGAATTTCCATAATCTTTTCGCATTTATCAGCTTTTGGACACGAGTGCACGTGAACACAAAATACTAAATATTAAGCTGAATATTATTCAGGAGGCAAACAGAAACTGTTATTCACCTAAACGAACCACATGGCCGGACGTCATTTCTGCTAATGCTGTTTTATTAGCAAATTTATCTTTTTGTAAGAAAATCATTCCCCTCATGAAACTAGAATTATCTTATCAAATATGAATACAGTTTTGTCTTAAAGCTTTTTACAGCATAAATACCACTTTTTCGTGATTTCAATTTTTAATATATTTTTTTTACTACATAGAGAACATTTTTACTGTGCTAACTACAATTAAAACTTTTTTTTCTTTTTTAGCTATCTATGAAGAAAAAAAAAGTTGACAATCAAATACTTATAATGAATAAAAGTAACAAAATTAAAACATACACTCTATTTTCAACACAAAAGCAAGTTTATCTGTAGGTTTGGTTTGTCGCTCTACGGTCATTTTGTGCACACATTAGGCTAAACAGATCGGGACCTTCAGTTTAAAGCGGATTCCGAACCACTACAAACACCCATGGCACCACCGGGACTCAAACGCGAAACCTGCGGTACCGAGCGCCAGAGGCCATTAGGCCCTGTTTATCTGTAGGTAAAATAATCAACGAAATACTGAAAAATTACCTTCATTGACTACTTCTGAGCTATAAATTTATTAACTTGGATTTATCTTTTGTCTTCATTTTTTTTTTTATCATTTTTCAATTCCTTCTATTAACTCACACTCTCCCACTATATATCTTGTTCAAATTTTCAATCGTTCATAAAATACTTTTTATTCATCCACTCCACTTCAAATACATTTTTTGAATTTCTAGTGGATGACACTTGATATGAATGCAGTTTTTTCAGTAATTAGCAAATATTAACTCAGTAATTAAATTTAATTAATTAATTATAGTTTTTTTTTAGATTTAAGTTGCATATATCTACCAATAGATGGCACCTGATAAACTTAAAAAAATGAATGAAAATTATTTATAAAGGACTTTCTGCAATAGAGTGAAAAAAAAAGGAATTGTCTTTAAAAAATTTGTTTTTATATTACTTGTTTTAACTATACTTCGTGGTTTTATTTTACAGATTTTGTATCTGATTTTATTTATTTATAATTTTACTATTATTCACTTAAATATTATTATTTTGGTGAAACCTTAGATGCCCATTAGCCTGAATTTATTGTAGATATAATTACCCAAACTGCGTAAAAATATAAGTGACTTATTACTGGGAGACAGTATAATATTATGGTGCATATTTTTTTGCATTTTTCTTAAATTTTAGATGTATTATACTAATCTAGTTATGTTATTTGCTATTTTATTTCAAATTAGAAAACGGAGAAAATATTATTTTAACATTTTGAATTTTTTTAAAATAGGAAAAGTCAAACCACTTTTCGTGTCATATTTTATGTCTAAATTAGATAATTTTATTTTGCAAATTTTTGTTTCGTTAACTTATGATGAATAAATGTTTTTAAAATATCTACCAACATACAATTGTTTTGCTTTCATATTTTTAATATTGGTTTATTATAAGAAAACAGGTTAAATCTCAAAGTTGCTTAGTATTCCTCATAATCCCCTCCCCTCTTTTCATTTACAGATAAACATTTTTCTTTGGAGAAAAACATTATTATTTTTTTAATTCTCAGAATGACCCCCTAATTTGTCTGAAGGGAAGATTAAAAAGTATATAACGTACTTATAATTATAACATTTTAGATCCACAGGAGAAAAACGTTTGTAGTAGGAATTCATTTTTGAAAAAATGTCGAACACTTCATTGATCTTAAGAACAACAGGCGTGTGACATATGAGGGTCACTCTGAAATTTTTGAGATACGGCTAAATGGTACAATGGTACGGCTAAATGGTTTATAACTTACCAAATTTGAAGAGTGTTCAAAGTTCAGAGAGTGTTCCCCTCCAACATCAGTGCACTTTAGCAGATGATTTTTCCAAAGTTTAAATGCTTCACGCCATCCATTTCTTGGAATTGATGAAAAATATGCTTTTATAGCCTCATCAATCTCAGCTTCGGAATGAAAACGGCGACCACGTAAATTTTTCTCGAAATTAAAAAAAAGCCAAAAGTCACACATAGAAAAATCAGGGGAATATTGCGGATGTTCCATCACTTTGATGTGTTTTTGTTTAAAAAAATCGACTGTCGATCTTGCTGTATGAGAGGAGGCCTTATCATGGTGAAGCATGAGTCCCCTCATATCACTTCTTGAAGAATTTTTGGAAGACACTTAGTGGTGTACCAGTTAGCTGTGACTGTCCTTCCAGCTTGATGGCTTTGATCAGTCCCGTACTTCTGAAGAAATGGGCATACATTACTTTTTCATTGCTCGTTGTCTTTTCACCATTGTTGGTTTGGGGTCATCTTCAAAGACCCATATTTTACTTTCTTGTCATGTTGGAACGTCAAAAAACATTATGCAAGTTTCATCATCAGTCAGGATTTTAGAAATAAGGCGGTGTCCCCCTCCATTAAGTAATTTTACGGTTTCTTTGCAGATTCTGACACGTTCCTTTTTTTTTTTTTTTTTTTTTTTTTTGGTGTTTTATTAGATTATGGGGGATCAAACGACAAATTTTTTTCATATGAAGTTCTTCATGAATAATTCTGTGTATAGCTGGGGATCCAATGTTAAGTTTCTTCTATATCATTTGGTAAGAGCAGAGATTATCATCGACTAACATTTTTCGTATGGCCGACACATTTTCTAGAACTACAGCTGATGAAAGTCTGCCTGTGTGTTCTTGATCCAGCAGAGAACTTCGGCCTCTACGAAATTCTGTAAACCATCCAAATACAGTAGCACGAGACGGTGCTTCGTCTCCGTATGCTAGTTGTAGACGTTGAAGGCATTCTTCTTGATTGAAACCCACTTCAAAATCATTGAAAATCATAGCGCAATAAGGCTCTCGCGTCAATTCCATTTTCCATTCTTCCAAAATCTATTCTACGACAGCTAAATTGCAATTGTTGCCACAAATTATCGTCTGCGGCCATAAAAGAGTTCAAATTTACAAATTTAATGAATTTTTTTCCCTCTGTTTGTCGTCTGCCACTGTCACAAAAATTGCAGAGTTGCTTAATATTATCATTGTGGAAGCTAGGTATATAGCACCTACATTTTTGTGCTAAATTCCAATAGGTGCCAATTGAGGATTTTCATTGGGATTTGGAAAGGTAATATTTCCGTATCTACTACTAAGTTTTTTTTAATTCTTGTTATTAAAATCCATGCAAATTATATACGTGTTTGTACAAAGGTTAACTAATAAATAGTCTATGAACTTCATTGTCAGTTTACATTCGGTTGAATTACAGAACCTGTATAATTTTTCATTATCATTAAGAATTATGAAAAATAAATAAAAGGAAAGCAGGTTATATTGTATTGAAATATGTTTTTTTAAATAATTAATAGCATTTCATATAGTATTAGTTATACAAACATTCATTTTTACTTTTTCTTCTTTCTATCCTTGGGTCATTTTTTCGGGATTTCATGAATTAATTAAAAAGAAATAATGTTAAAGTTCAATGCTATGACAAGAAATGAATTCGAATATTTCTTATCTTCAATGGCAATATTCGTTTTTTAAATGCTTCAAATTCTTGATTTTACTGATTTGGTCCGATTTTTAAATACAATTGACCTAGGGCTATATTAGATAGGTAGAAGAAGAAGACATTTATGAAATGAGCTTTATACACCTTGACGTAGCAACTGACAGTGTTGATCGTTGAAATTTGGTTTGATTGTTTGGTAAAATAAATCAGAACTAAAATTAGGAATTACTTTCTGTTTCAGATCGTGTATTTTTAAAATTAAAACAACAATGAATGATTGGCGTTTTAATTTACAGCAGGTAGGTCAATTACAGGAAATATTAAGTGCTTTTTTTTTTTTTTTTTTTTGGAAGTTTTATTTTTAAACTAATTATGTATGTCAAATGTTTTTTCAGGTAATATAACTGTTTCTAATTTTAATGGAAAATATTTCAATTTTTTTGTTTGTTTTATTGTTATTTCTAAGACAAGAGTGCAATATCTTTGAGATCCTGAAATCAGGTTGTTTCGCAATGTTGTTCCGTAAACTTGATTTACTACACCTGTTGCTATGAAAGTTAACACTTAAACGAAGTGCAAATACTCTTGCCTGTTGTACGTTTTAGAACTTTTTCTTTATATTATTTATGTTATATTATTTTACAATTTTTTAACATTAATGCATTAAATTAATATTTTTAAAAATTTGCTTATATTTGAATTATTTTTTACCTGTTGACTGCACATAAAACTCCCTGTATGATGTGTAGGTTGTTAAAAAGTTAGTTTCGCATTTGAGTTTAGTTTCGAACTTTTCTAATTATTAAAATTTTTGTGTAATGCATTTTATTTTATAATTTTTCTTAGTTATTCTAAGTTTTTATTATTGAGCAATATTATGTAATTAAAGGAGGAAAAAAAAAAATTAATTTATCATTAAATTGTTTGATTTTTAAAATTTTTGTATACTTTTATGTAAATAAAAGATTGAATGATCCTTTTTTTTTTTTTTCCGCATATTATACAGTCTGCTAATTATACCGATTTTGAGATAAGAATATCGAAATTTCTTAAGTACCTAGCTTCAATAGTTGAAAATATTTTAGTTATTGAATAATATATCTTAACATTTAAAGCCATTATTAATTATTCTAAATAACATTATATATTATTGACTTAATTTATCTTCATTATTATCTCATGTAGAGATAATAATCATTTTTAAAAGGTTTCTTTTAAATGAAGTTATTACATATAAATTTTTTTTAATATCTATTACTAAACATAAAAATTTTCTGTGATTTTTAATTGTATTAAACTTGATGTATTGAACATTTAAAGTTATTTTACATTACTTTATATTTTACTCTGTATGCATTTAAACAATATTTTTTTTATTACTACTATGTAAATATCTTTTGGAGTCATTATTTTATTTTGTCTTCGATTTTTTACATTAATTTCAGTATATGTTTAGGTATTTCTGCTTAACTTGCATGTTTAGTAATGGTTTTTTTTAATAAAGATTGAATAGATATATTAATGTACATATTTTAATATAAATCTCAATTTTCAATTCATCATCACCAATATTGGCTCAACAGCCCTTTGCTGTCATGGCCTTCTTCAGAAGTCCCGCTCTGCCCCCCCCTCCTCCTTCCAGATATAATAGATTTCCAATTTTTCGCCTTGAGTGCAACAAAATATTCCTCCAGGCTTCCTATTGCTTTATTGGTGGATTTAGATCTTCAGGCAGCCTGATGGCCAATTGACTAGTGCTATGGCCTTTGGTACCAGAGTCTTCAGGTTCGAATCCTAGCGATGGCATGGATGTTTGTGAGGGGTTCAGAATCCATGTTAAACTGTAGATCCCAGTCTAATTATCCCAAAGTGTGCACAAAATGACCACAGAGTGACAAACCAAACCTTGATCTTCGGTGAGAAGGAACTGCCATATAATATTTAGTGTTGTTCATTCTCATGAAGACATGCCTCTCTACTCATTCTCAGTAGATGTCTTGCTCAATCACATTCTATTTAATTTTGTTGATTTAATAATATTCTCATCATTATATATTTTAAAATTACATTGTTGTTTGTTGTTGTTCTCCAAAACAGCCCCCAAAATAGTTCCACTTTGAATTCAAATAAAATATTTTTAAAGCAATTGATTTATTATCTCTGTTAAATATTGTCATGTATGAGGGGATAAAAAAGTATTATGTTAAAGTGGTTTTTTTTCCCTTAAACTCTAAATAATACTAACAGTTGTACAATTAAAATATAAGTATTTTTTGATAAATTCTGTTGTGTGTAATCATTTATATGCATTTAAATACAATTTACATTACCATATTTTTTTAAAAACTTTATTTTTAAATTGAAATACTTATGCAGTTTAATTTGTGTAGATATTGCAAAATAATTATCATAAATGCCCAAATGTGTGCTTCTATTTCATCAACTTTCAAATTCCATCTGTTATACTGCTAAGCAATTTAAGTACTTTTTCATATTCTGTATAAAATAAGGCTGTTTAAATATACAGAATGCATGCAGCCCAATTATAAATTTCCTAATTTAATTAGGTAAAAGTGGTTAATATTTAAATTTTTATTTTAATTAAATATTAATCTATTTTCTTTATGATTGCAATTCTTTAGCCTGCTTAAAAATTGAAATAAATTCTTTATAGAAAGGAATCAATAATCTTAATTATATGGTGGTGGTTATTTTAAATTGTACATTATTTCATAACTACTTGCTTTAACAGCTGAGGTTAAAAATTATTAAATAATATGTATGACCTAAAGATATTTAATTTCCCTTTAAATGATGCTCACAACAGTTTCCCCCTTTCCGCCTCTTCTAAATGCTATTGAATGAAGCTAAAAGATTGGAGACTCCTATCTGTAGAATAAATTCTTCAGATAGGAGTGAATATATGTATAGGAGTATTCACTCTAAAATATTATATAGGAAGGAATATAGTATTTTTTTTAAACTTATAAATAGTATTTAATTTTGAAGCAGCATTTACCTAAATCATATTAATCTTTCAAAAATTCTAATGAAGCATTGGGTATGAATTTTGTGAAACTTAAAAAAAATAATGTACCTTATCTATCTCTTTTTTAACATTAAAAGAGTATTGCTAAATTAAAAGAAATATGTGTAGATATTAATTTTTTTTTTTCTTTTTCCAGGCCTGAATTTTTATTGACTTTAGTCATGGTGCTGCTTGTCAGTTTGAATGTTTAGGATTGAACTTTTTTCATATGTAAGTATATAAAATTTATTATTTATTCATAAAATTGCTCAGTTATTATTAAAATAAGGTAACCCCTTGTTACATCTTTCCTCATTATGCCATGCATTCATATATTTCGGGCTCTTTTATTTTGGTAAAAGTAAAGGCCACACAAACAAATTTCAAATTTTTGTATATTTCCTTAATATTTAAATGGCATTAAAGTATAATTAAATGACATTTTATTGACAATGGCCTCTCTTATTTAAATGGCAAGGTTTGTGTGTGTGTGACTAACAGACTATTAAACAATAGGTTAGGTTGTTAGGATATATTGGTGATTAATCATTAAGACATTAAAATATGAAATTGCAATTTATTGTTAACATTAGAAAATGTTGTCCACTAGATAAAAATGATTATAATTTCGTTAAAACTATATTTTTTTACTTTCAAATATCATTCTATAATTGCTAATTACTACTGTTAAAATTTAACTAACATTAGAACTTTAATAAAAGCAATGGAAATAATTATTTAAAATTTATAACACTATGCTCCCACTTTGTCAAGCTATTCAAAGTTCATCAGTGAATTTTGCCATTGTTATTATGATGACATTTGCATCTTTATGCATATTCTTGTTAATGTTCATCTACTTATTCAAGACAAATTATTAAGATATTTTTCAAATGATCAACCACACATTGCTATCTGGGAATTCTTTTATAGCTGCTAAAAAGATTCATAATTTTGTCCTTTACTTCTTTTGTTTGTTTTATTTGACAATTTAATAGCTTGTATATCATAGCTTAACTTTCTTCTTGATTCATTGTCTTCACATTGTTCATATACTTTGGTTTTATATTTTTAATTACCTAGTAGAAAAGAATTTAGCTAAGACTTCTCTATTGAGTAAAGTAGTATGAAAATGCTTGATATTTTTCTTGTCATTTCACTAAATTGATTGGGGAAATATTAGCATATTTAACATGATAAACATTTTTGTAAATTAATGTATAAAATCAACAATTCTGTTAACTTTAAGTTTTTTAATTATTTTTGAAAATCATGATTGCTTGGTTTAATAAATTTTCAGTTGATTTATATAAATTTCCAAGCATCAATAAGTGATATGTATTTCCATTAATTTTTTTTTATATAATTACACTGAATTTATATAAATTTCTCCTTCATTTAAAATTTTTTCATTGCTGTTGTTTGCTTCAAATGCCAATTAATATATGTTATATCTGACATGTATAATGGACATACATAAATAAATGGATTAACAGTGCATGCAGGATTATAATAAAGAATATGAATTAATTTATTAACCTGATTTTCTTTTAACATTGGAAATTGTGACAGAAAAAGTATTGTAAGAAAATATATAACTGAGCTAATTTCCTTTGAGTTTAAATATATACTTTTATTTATAGTTATAATGAACAGGATGGAGCCTCCTGCTCTAAATATTCCCAGTGACTTAACTTTTGTACTTCAAGCTGGTTTGTTGAGAGAAACTCTGACTGTGAACATTAATGAATTTTCTCTTGAAAAGCTAAAAGAGTTAGCTTGTAACTTCTTGGATAAGAAGGTAAGCTTTTTCTGTTGGTTTAACTTTCTTTGAAGCTATAATCTCTGTATATTTCCCAAAGTTTGTATTTCCATCTAAGCACAGCCTCAATTTGCATCAAACTTCTTCAAAATTGGCAAGAATACTTCTAATATAAAATCTAGATCAACTGAGAAAAAATAAATTTCAAAATTGGCTCAATATTCATTAAAAAATTGCCCAATTTGGAATTAGTTGGATTTAGCTCAATTTGGCGACTTTTCTTGGTTGAAATTACTTTTAATGCTGCTGTACTGTCGACCCCTTCTTCTGACTGGAATTGCCTACTGTTTGAGATTTGATAACCATATGGTGTCCCAGTATGAGGTGGGAAAAAGAGTTTGTAGAATTTCACACTGATTTTTATTGTTAAATTTGCAGTACTATCTTAAGAAAAGAAAACTTTTCAATTAGATAAGAGTGGACTTTTAATGAAGAACAGCACTAACATCTAAAAATAATGTGAAGAACCTTAGCCATTTCTGTCTAACTTTCCACGAGGCTATTTGGCAGTTTATGTTTGGACACTAAACCATACTTTCTTGTGAGCATTAAAGAAAACATCAGAGCTGAAAATAATTTATTGTAGCCAAGAATATGAGAGCATTCAATGGAAAGATGAGGGGCAAACGATTTTTAACTTTGATTATGTATACAGTTTTATTTGTCCTTAAATCAAACATGACACACAAACAATGAGGGCATATAAGATAATGTAGAATAGAATAACAAACAGCTACTACTGTTCATCAGCATTTGAATTCATACTTGATCCAATTTATACTTCACTGCATTATGCTCAAAATTAGAAAATTTTTCAATAACCCTAAGAAATAATATCACAAAATTTTTAACATCAGGCATGAAGCCTGATGTTAAAAATTTTGTGATATTATTTATATAATATTGTAGTTTTTTTTTTTATATTTCTATTTCTATTATTCTTATTTAGTCTTTCATTTATTTATTGTTTTTTCGTTCAATTTATTTGTTTATAATTTTTAATGGATTACTTCTATTTTTATTATAATTAATAATATCTTGATTTTATAATTAGAGACTATTTGGCTATATGTAAAAAAATAGATCCTGTTTATGGAAAATACTAGGGAAAAAATTAAGTAGTAAATAATAAATTTTAAAAATTCAATGCCTTTTTTTTTTCTTGGAAAATTTTTTAATGTTTATTTTCAATTTAGAAAAACTATATAAATATTAAAAATTTTATTTCCATTTATATTACAATGATTCATCTATTTATGAAAAAGTGTAAATCATTCTTAAAATCTGAAATTTTTATTGCTTATCCAATGAAATTACTAAATATTTATTTGTTGTTTTTCCCCCTCTTATTTTGGGTCTATTGAAATTGAATTATTTATTACATAAATAAAAATAAATCATAATCTTATACTTTCAAGGAAAATATTGTTAATTAATTCATGCACTGATCTAAGCTTTTCCTTTTAGTCATTTTTTATCTATAATTTCGTATTTCGATTTTAATCAGTTTTTCAAGCATTTACATTTCGCATCTAAAGTATTGTATCTATTAGTTTCCAGATCATGGCATTAATAAGCTTGATCAGAGACTGCTGTTTTTCCGTCATGATTATAACTTTGACAGCATCTTGCTGCCAGTTCTGACAACTGCAGATGTATTGGAAAATGGTCTTATTGAAATCGTTCTTTCTGGTAAGGCAATAAGTATTTAAAACTTATTTTTGAGAGAAAAAATTAACAACCAATTATATTTTCCTGTAAACTAACACTTGCTTAGATAAACTGTATATAATTTGAGAGAAAAAAAATTGTATATTTAAGAAACACATAGATATATTTTAATGCTTAAGATAGAAAAAAAAGAAAAAGCCAGCTTATTGAATTAAATTATGTATTTTTATATGTTTGTTATATATGCCATTCATAATTTCAACTCCTAAAGAAATTGTCATATTAAAATATTAATTATAAGATGTTCTGTGGATATTTCCATTTATTTCAATATTGAATATGTTTTGAGAATGTTATGTATCATTCTGTTTTTCTGAAATCTTTCAAATGATTATGAAAAAATTTATAGGGAACTATAAGTTATTAATTAAATATAATTATTATCATTAAGCTTTCCATAATGTTTTTTCCTGCAATTTAAATTTGTTCGACATTATTTTACTGGATAAAAGTAGATATTTATATAGTTGAAATTATAATTAAGTTGCCTTTTTCAATGATGAAAAAAGTCATTAAAAGACTTCATAGATTTTATTTGTTGAACATAAGTACAAAGTATATGTACACATTTATTATGTGTAATATTTTTGAAATTAAAATAATCAGGTTTTTTTTTCAGGCAATAATGCTTCATATGATGCTCAAATGAGGGCTCATTCCCTTGCACTGCATTCGTACAAGTCTCCAACATTTTGTGATTTTTGTGGAGAAATGCTATTTGGCTTGGTCAGACAAGGACTGAAATGTGAAGGTGAGACCTAAGATTTATTATTATTAATTGTTTATAAAAAAGTTTATTCGTTGCATTTGAATATTTTACTAATATACAACCACACATTTATAGTACAATTTTTTTTAATAATAATATTTTACTATTGAATTTTATTTTGCATTTGAAATATTTTTCCAGTAATTTTCATTTATTTAATAAAGATTGATATTTAATAAAAATTAATATTGTTCACATGATTATTTATTTAAGTATGAACTAAATTTGTTTGTATTTTTTATTAAGTATGCATTTGTGTGATATAATCAATCAATTATAAGATCAAAGTATGCAAATGTGTTTTTTGAATGCCAATTTTTAAAAAAATAATAGTAATTGGAAAAATTAAATTTCTTTTAAAGGAAAGTATTGGAATTAGAATCTATAATAAGTATCTTGCTTTTTTTTCCCCCTGTCAATATTATTGGAAACATCTTAAAAGAATAAATTAAAACAGTGGTTCTTCTGTGAGAAGAATGTAATATATTTCCTACTAAAAGAAATCGAACCTTTAAAGTAATAAACAAATTAATAAGAAATAATATCACAGGTTTTTGAATTAAATTTTAAAAATATTTTTATTTGGCTGCTTTAAAATCAAATCATAACATTTCTTAATAATTTTGAGAATACTTTCTGAAATGAAAAACAAATCCCGAAAAACAGGCCATCTGTTTTGACATTTCAATTAGTAAATTTAGCATTTCAATATTTATCATATTGGTTAAGTGCAAGTGATAATTTTTTTACTAATATGTAGAATGAAATTTAATTAATGTGCTATCCCTTTCTCCAATATATAAAATAAATGAAATAAAAAGTTCTATGTTTTTTAGAAAAAAAGTTTGTAGAAGCGGGCAATATTAATTAATACTAATTTTCTGTTATCGATGAGGCAGGAGATTGTTTCAGTATTTCTCAAACTTTTTAAAAGTGATCTATGCTATAAAAGTTTTCCACCTATAATTATTTTCATATTTCTGATTGTTTAAATAAATATTTGATACTTTCTGTCAAACTTTTGGAATTGCTGCTTATAAGGGAACCTTTCTCTTCAAGGAATAACTTAACATCTATAAAATTCCTGTGGGTAAGTAAGGTGCAGTTATTATTTCATGTAAAACACAGTTGGCAGAACTCTCTAGAATGCTTTCTAGTTTTTTTTTTTTTTTTTTTTTTTTTTTTTTTTTTGTACTACAGGGTTCCAATCCTTCCTTCACTTTATAATCAGTTTTTTCATTATTATTTATTTGATTTGTAGTGAAATGTATCTGCCCTAATTGTTTTGCAATTTTTTTATTTATTATTTTATGAATTTTTTTATATTTTGAATTTAATTATACTTTTTTTTGTTTGTTTAAAATATGTTTCAATGAATGTTTGGTGTGAAATTTCATTGATTCACACATACCCTTAGAATTTATTAATCTTCCTTATTTATCCTAATAGTCATGCTAATTAATTAATTTGTCACAAAATTAAATCACGATTTTAATATGTTTACGTATTTCTTTGTTTGATGTCATTACAATATGATTTGTAAGTATATGAAGTCCAAAAATAGTTTTGAATTAGAGTCAAATTTAAAAGTGTTTTTCTAAAATACTTGGTTTACACATTGGACTAGCATTTTTAGGTTGAAGAGTCGAGATAATTTATTAATTTTTTTTTCTTAGTTTAAATACACCTTTAAAATTGTATTGCAATTAATTTTTGAAAAATTATTTTTGTATATTTTTTCCCCTTGTTATTACAGAAATTATATTCTAAATTTTAATAAATTAAATTTCATGTCATCTTATGTATTAAAATGAAATATCTCTATCAAAATTTATTTGTGTATATTTTTAAATAAACATAAAACTTCTAATATTAAACAAGCTTTTCTTGTGATTAATCATGGCAAGCATGTAGTGACAAATAAAAGCAACATGTTTAATTTCCTCCTATTTCCGTTCTTTTTCATATTAGGGATTTAATGTTTCCCTCCCCCTCCCTTTTTTTTTTTTACTTAAATTTATTTTAGTTTTTGTATGATAAAATTTTAGATGAATATTAGATTTTAATTTTTTATAAGGATCATATAATCTGTTGAACATTTTTACATTCTGAATTATAATTTATATTGAAATTATAATTTTTTTTATTTTAGTAAGTACAATTTTTGTTTAACCAAACTGGACAAAATAGCTATTTATTAAAATTAAGCAATGGGTCTACTAGTTTCCATTGAGTTAATAATAATAAATAAAATAATGTTTCGTTTTATTAAAGCTTTTTAATGAAAGTGTGAAAAGGCTTTGTTTTACTGACATTTAAATTTGTGATAAAATTGCAGGATGTGGCTTAAGCTTTCACAAGAGATGTGTTTACAAAATACCCAACAATTGTACCCATACTCGAAGGAGAAGATCTTCTACATACTTGCACACTCCAAGTCAGTCGGATCAAGTGGGAGTTTCATTGAGCATTCCAAATATGGCAACAGTATGTATCCACATAATTAATATTTGTTTTTGAATAAGATGTTAATGTGACTATGGTTTTATTTTGAAACATGTTTAAATTAATTACAATAACCTCTATTTAATCCAAGACCATGCCCAATGAGCAATTTTGCTGGATTATATCAAGTCTCGATATAGTTTTAAAAGGGGTATGAAAGATAAAAGCACTCTAAATAACAATTTAAATGATTAAACATGTACATGCTTAATGTATTTAGGCTCATTATGAACCCACCTAAGCAGTACTAATGAATCTGATGAATACGAGCCAAATGGCCTCTGGCCCTTGGAATCACAGGCTGCAGATTCTAGTGGTGGTGGCATGGATGTTTGTTAGTGGTTCAGAATCTACTTTAAACTGTAGTCCTGGCCTAATTTAGTCTTTGTATGCAAAAAATGACTGTAGAGTAACAAACCAAATTGACAAATCCGAGCGGCACTAAGTTGCTATCTGATGGTCAAGGTCAACAAACACCCAAATTTATATGAAAAAAATATGAAAGTGAAAGCTTGAATGATGCTTGATTATAGAATGTGTCGAATTTTCGAATGCCAAATTAGAGATGCTAATGTATTTTAATTATATTTTAGATAAAATTATTGTTTAATTCATTATTATAACTTTGAACAAATCTTATTGATTCTTTAATAATTGAACTAAAATTTTTCTAGATCAGTTAATTATTTAAAGGGAAAAATATTTTAAAATGTACAACTTTTAAATGCAAGATATTTCAAAACAATATGGGAATATGTATTTATATTTAATTGGCAATTTATTTCGTGTGAATTATTTGTTTTTCTAGTATTATTTTAAACTACATTTATAATTAAATAAAGATTTTTTTTCCTTATTTATGATTTTAGATGTTTTCTAAACATTTTCATGTAAGTATTCCTTGAATAAATATGAGGTATTTTTAGTCTTTCTACTGGCAAAACACCTATATATTTTTTATTTTTTTAAATTTACATTTTCATTTGTGTCTTACTAAGTATGCTTGCATAATATAAAATGCATCTTGATTTTTAATACAGATATTAAAAAATTATTGTGTTTATACATATATATATTTACCCATCATTTTGTAGCATCATGTAAGTTATTTACTGATACTTCAATACCATTAATTCCAAAACTAACCATTTTTGTACTTCTAAAAATAAAACAATCATTCCAAAAACATGGGATGCTTTTTATTAATAATAGGTTTCATGCATCATTCTATTTCTATCTTTTAAAGAAACATTTGTATTTATTTAGATTTCTCTGATTATGATCTAAATATATTAGATTTATTTGCTACAATTGTATTTTTCTTGTTACTTTATTTTAAAAACATCAAATTTTTTCCTCCTGATTTAAAACATGCATTTATTAAGTTTTGATTAAATTTACTTTATCATTTGGTGATTTATGTTAAATTATAAATACTTACATGTGGGATCACTGTTACAAATTACTGTAAAATTGTTCAGTCATTTTTATTCTTAAAAATTTGTGTTCTTAAAACTAAAATTTTGTTCCAAACACGTCATGACTTTTAAGATTTTATTTTGTATGTGTAGCATAAATGGATATCTTTTTGTTGCCTTTTTTTTTTTCTTCTATTTTTTTGCTTAATGATATTCATGAAGGAGGAGGTTATATGATAGTTTAATTTTTATAAATCTTCAGCTTATGTTCTAAATTATTTAAAATTTGAATTAAAAAGATCTTTAAATATAAAAGCCAAAAGCAATTACAATAGCAAATATTGTAAAAATAGGAAAAAAATGTTCTTTATTTTATGTATTTTGAATCAAATTTCTCATCTGCTAAGTGTTTAAAAAAAAAAAATTAACAATTTTATTTGCTCTCAAATAATAAAATGTTACTTTTCTTCATGGTATTGTTTTTGAATTAAAAAGTAAGATTATTTTTTTAAAAAAAATTTCTTTTTTCTCTAAAATAAAAATAAACAATCCGTAACATTTAATTTTTATTTAAAAAGTTTTTTTTTTCTTTAGTTTCAACCCCCTTCCCCAAATCGAAATAGGAAGTCTCCATCCCTTCCCTCTGGAAAACTACCGTGTGCAGAAAAGTTGTCATCCGGTTCATCTGGAAAGATGAAGGTTCCTCACCGCTTTGAAATTCATTCCTACACGCGGCCGACTGTATGCTGCTACTGCAAGAAACTGTTGAAAGGTCTGATTCGGCAAGGAATGCAGTGTAAAGGTAAAAATCATTAATACAGAACAGGAGTTGCAACTTAGTTTGAATTAATTTTTAAATATTTAAAATTCCCTGCTTATCGTTTGTGGATTCTATTTTAATACCGTAACCTCTCTTTAATCCTGCATGTTCAGGACCATGGCCTTATGTATGAGTGATTTTGCCAAATTATTGAGCATCAATATAGTTGTAAGGGGATGCCAAAGATAAAGCAAGCTAGATAAAAATTAAAGCGTTTAAAACATTAATGTTTAATATATAAATAGTTAATGAAAAACTATTAATAGTTGATGATTTTAAATAATCATAATTGCGAGCAGAATTATCTCGCCATCTGGCTGTCAAAGTCAACAAATGCCCAAATCCGTAAAAAAATATGAAATTGAAGGCATAATAATGCTGGATTATAGAATGTGCCAAACTATCGAGTTTATTGTAATAGCTTAGAATTTCTCTATCAGGACTATAGAGCACTGCATACAATCATCTGCATTTTTTGGAAGTATCGTAAAAAACTATTACATGATGTTTTTATCCTAGAGATAAAACGATAGAACTATGTAAAAAAGAACGGAAGAAATCTTTTAACAGGGTAGTGACAGAATCAGGAAATCAAGGAATATTGTCAATATAGAAAAGTCAGAAAAATTTGTAAAACTATCATGAAAAAATTGCTGACAAGAGCATTTTATTCCACAGTTTCTTTAGCCACCATAGTTAAAGTAATATAAGAATTTATATAAGGTAAGGAGGAATGAAACAAAGCTATTATTTCTCAAATGTAAATAATGTATGTGAGTGAGTAAAAAACAAAATAATTTAAGATGCTTTCTAAGAGATAATTACTTACGATAGAAATCAAGTTTTTCATCTTTCAAGCAAGTTTAAAGATGACAAGTTATCAAAAAATTTTTTTGCCTTTTTATTCAATTATATTTTTTAAATCTATTTTTTTAATTTAAAAATTTTTCTGTCAAAATTTAAAATGTTTCAATATTTTTTTCATACTTTTAAAGAAGTAAAAACTGTAGTAGTTATAAATTTACCATATTTAACAATTTTATTAATTGATGACAAAAAAGAGGTACATATATATTTCATCTTGAAATTGTATATTTTTCATTCAATCGAAGAATTTAGAAATTTGTCTAAAAAGATGTTCATAAATACAAAAAATGTTTTCATATTGCTTTTTTATTGTTGTTAATAAATATAGGCATTAATCTTTATAAGAAATAATGCAAAAATAATGATATATATATATATATTTCATTTTGAGAAAATTGATTCATATTCTTGTATATATTCAAATGTGTGATAGTTTTTGTAATAATAATAATTTTTTAATGTTTAGATGTTCTTGTTTAACTGCTTACAAAAAGCTCAATTATTAAATTCAATAATTACTTAATAACATAAAAATGTTATACCAATTGAAAAAAAAAATTGTTATTTTTTAGAATTTACAAGTTTTAAAGTTCAATTTAGTTATTGAATCATATTATTGAATTTAGTTGTTGAATCATAATTTAATTTTCTAAACTATTTTTAGCCAAAAGAATATTAAAAAAAATTGTTTTTTTTTTTCTTTTTAAGAACATTCAGAAAGAATTGTGTTAATTAAATTGTTCATATGATTTTCTTTTGCATCATTTTATACAAAATTTAGCAGCTGTTACCTGTTCAATTCATAATAAATATTAATTATTTTACAAGTGTCTGTTGTACATTAGATTCATTATAAAATTTTCCTAATTACTCTAATTACTTAATTTTTTTATTTACTAGTTGTATGTAGAATTGATGTTACTCAATAACTTACAAAAAAAATGTTATACCAATGAAAAGAAATTGTTTTTTTAGATTGTAAATTAAATGTTCACAAGCGTAAATGTCTGGAATGCATTCCCATAGATTGTACTGGAGAAGCTCCAAAAGAAAGTGAGTATTATTAATTTTTTTTAAATAATAGATGAATTTTTCTTTTTAATACTATTGTTGAATAATTATTGCTTCAACAATTTTCTGTACTATTTTAGTTTTAATGAGGAATTTTATAATTTTATTTTCCGTAATTTTATGTTGCAGTACATTTGATACATCTAGAGGCATTTTAACTCATCTGCTTGTGTATTTTTTTGGGTTAAAAATATAAATAATAATTTTTAAAAAAAAATTCATTTGTAAAAAAAAAAAAAAAAAAAAAAAAAAAAAAAAAAAATTTTTGAAGTGTTGATTATTTATAATAAAAATGTGTAAATATTTAAATAAAGTAGCATTTCTAAATAAACTTAATTTTTATTTTTTTTAGTTATTTAATTTTATAATATGAGCAAATATTAGGAAATTGACTTCTGATATCTATTAATTAGTGTTTGTTACGGTTTAACTACTAATTTGCATTTTGGATATATTCAATTTGCTGTAGTGTTTTCAAATACAGTGGTACCTCGACATACGAGTGCCCCAACATACGAGTTTTTCGAGATACGAGCCGACGAGCAAGTGATTTTTTGCTTTTAGTTACGAGCGAGATACGAGTCCGGTTCGTTAGTAACACGCAGTCGCGCCATCACGATCAGTTAGCAGCGTGCTTTCGCTGTGATAAGTTGTGTAGTTGTGTTCGCGTTTTGTGTTGCGTTTACATTTACAGTTGTAGTTCGTTTATTTTTATAACCATGGATCGGAAAAAAGTTTGTAAAAAGTCAAGTGCTAAGAAAAAGATGATGAGTATTGAATTAAAACGTGAAATTATAGAAAAACATGAGCAAGGTGTTCGAGTTGTTGACTTGTCGAGGCAGTATGGCCGCAGTACGTCCATGGTATGTTCTGTGCTTAAACGGAAGGAGTCGATAAAGAGTGTAACGCCGGCTAAGGGCCTTACGATAATTTCCAAGCTGCGAACCACCCTTCATGAAAATATGGAGAAACTGCTGATGGTGTGGGTGACAGAAAAGCAGCTCCAAGGAGATACCTTGACGCAGACCATCATTTGCGAGAAGGCAAGAGCGATCTACGGAGATTTGCTGAAGCAAACCCCGCAGACTTCCATCGACGAGGCATCCGAAGAGTCATTTAAAGCCAGCCGGGGCTGGTTTGAGAATTTTAAAAAGAGGAGCGGTATTCACTCCGTTGTCAGACATGGTGAGGCAGCAAGTTCAGATATGAAGGCAGCTGAGGATTACATTAAAACATTTTCCAATCTAATAAAAGCCCAAGGATGCATCTCTCAGCAAGTCTTCAACTGTGATGAGACAGGGCTATTCTGGAAAAAGATGCCGAATAGAACATATATAACGGCAGAGGAGAAGATGATGCCAGGCCACAAACCTATGAAGGACAGATTGACTCTAGCACTGTGCGCCAATGCGAGTGGCGACTGCAAGATCAAGCCTCTGCTCGTGTACCATTCGGAAAACCCCAGAGCATTTAAATCACATAAGATTTTGAAAGAAAAACTGCAAGTTATGTGGAGGTCGAACCCGAAGGCATGGGTCACCAGGAAGTTCTTTGTGGAGTGGGTAAACCTGGTTTTCGGCCCTACTGTTAAGAAATATCTACAGGAAAATAACCTACCTGTGCAAGCCCTTCTCATCCTCGACAATGCCCCTGCACATCCACCAAACCTCGAAGATGACATCCTCGAGGAGTTAAAATTCATAAAGGTTCTCTACTTACCACCCAACACCACTCCTATCCTGCAGCCCATGGATCAGCAAGTGATTTCTAATTTTAAAAAACTATACACTAAGCATCTGTTTCGGCGCTGCTTTGAAGTGACGGAGAGCACAAACCTCACCCTTCGAGAGTTCTGGAAGGACCACTTTAATATAGCGATTTGCCTACAAATTATTGATCAGGCCTGGTTGGGAGTTACAACGAAGACCTTGACCTCTGCATGGAAAAAGCTGTGGCCTGAAGCTGTAGCTGAAAGGATCTATGAAGAATTGGAACCCGGTGTTTCAGTAGAAGAGGAGATTGTATCTCTGGGGAAATCCATGGGTCTAGAGGTGGAAGAGAGAGACGTGAACGAGCTCATCGAGGAGTACACCCAGGAACTGACGACTGAGGAGATACAAGAGTTACAGTCACAGCAGCATACTGAGGTTATGCAAGAAATTGGTTTTGAGGAGTCAGAGGAGGAGGTTATTTCTACAAGTGAGATAAAGGAGATCTTAGGAATGTGGGAGAGTGTTTCACAGTTCGTGGAAAAAAAAAACACCCAGAAAAAGTTGCAACAGGTCGTGCATCTGAACTTTTTAATGACACTTGCCTAACTCATTTCCGGAACATTCTGAGAGGGAGGAAGAGACAAACCTCCTTGGACATGTTTTTTTCCAAACGGCCTACAGGTGAAAGCGAGAAAAATGTAGCGAAAAAGGCAAAGACCAGTGAGGATATCTAATTTATTTCTTTACATTCTCTTTTTTGTTTTTGTGCAATAAATATTTGATATTTATAAATACGTTTTTATTATTCAAAACCATGTAACAAAAATAACTGGGGTGACATTTTGGAGGTTGGAACGGATTAATGGTAGTTCAATTGTTTTGTATGGGGAAATTTGCTTCGAGATACGAGTAATTCAAGATACGAGCAAGGTTGCGGAACGAATTAAACTCATATGTCGAGGTACCACTGTATTTGTAGTTCATAATGATTTAAATTTTTTATCGAGCTGTTGTCTTAACAGCTCAATAAAAAATTTAACATGGTTTAATGTAATTCTAACTTTTGAAAATTTCTGCTATATTTTAGCATATTTTTTTTTTTTTTTTTTTTAATTTCAGATTGTGAAAATTTGAAGAATGCATCGAGTGAAAATGAGAGCGAGAAAGGCGACCACATTGATGAAGAGTCCGGTGAAGAAAGTGATACCTCAATTGAAAAGCAGATAGTTCAACCAGATCTGCAAGATGATGAGTCAAAAATCCCTGTCCAGTATGTTGAGAAGCATTTTTTTTTTTTTTTTTTTTTTTTTACTCTGAAAATATCAAAGCTGTTTAATGGTGGTAATTCATCAATTTTCATCTTTTGAAAATGGGAAAAAAAATTGAGTTAATATTTTTCTGTAGTTTAAAAACCTGGTTTTGATAAATATAAATATCTGTATTTTCATTTAAATATCTGAATGTTAGTAAAAAAAATAAATAAATACAATCTGATGAACGATTGTTTGGAAAAATGGCAAGAGGCACCTGTTGGATTCAAACATAGCAATGTAATGGAGAGATGGTTTAAATTATTATAAAAATTCTAATTTTAATAAAAAAAGTTTACATATTATCAAAAGAAAAAATAAATTTTAAAAATTCCTTACTAGAACTATTTCCTTCTAGAAATAGAACTATTTTCTTTTAAAATTGTATTGGGCTGCACTTATCGGACTTTTGCCTCTAACAAAGTAATTTAAATGCTGCATATTGCTAAAATGTTGGGGAAAAAAAGAATTTTCTTTTTCTTTTAATTCATATTAAAAATCATTTTATGACTTTTCATATTTTATTTATTTATTACTCTAGCAAAATTTTATTGAATATAAGATTTTTCAATACTGTCGAAGGCATATTTTCAAGTCTTTAAATATATTTATAGTGAAGCTTCCAGTAACAACATTCCTTTACAAAGAATTGTCCAGAGTATAAAGCATACTAAAGGAAGAAATTATAAAGTACTTAAAGAAGGCTGGTTGGTACACCATACCAACAGAGAAGGAATGGTATGTTTGAAATGCTTTGAAAAATTTTTTTTTTCAGAACTTTGAAGTGTTTAACTATTTTTCATTTCACTTTAAAGATCTCTTAATTCAATTTCTATTTTTTTTTCAAATGATTAATTAATTTTTTTATTACAGAGAAAAAGACATTTTTGGAGGTTGGATACTAAAAATATGACCTTATTTCAGAATGATACTACTTCAAAATATTATAAGGTAATTTTTTATTTGTTCTAATTTTTTTAAGTTGATCAATTATATTTATATGATTCAAATTTTTAATCTATATTTTGTAGGAAATTCCTTTGTCTGAGATTTTGTCAGTGGAACTTTCTAAACAAAACTTATGTACTGAACAAAATCCTGGTTACTATGTAGAACTGCGCACAGCTAATGTCGACTATTATTTAACGGATGATATTAACATACTTAAGGCATGGGAAACTGCCATTAGACAAGCACTGATGCCTGTCGATACTCCAAAAGTGGCTAATCAGACTGCACATGGAAGTAAAGGTACAAATCTTTTATGTAATTTAAGTAAATCTAATGTATACTTATATCATGCAAATTTGATTTATTCCTTGCCTTTGTTATTAGGCCATAATTTGATTCTATGCCGCATTATAACCAAAATTTGTTTTCAAATATTAAATCATAAGCTATATCTTAAATATTTTGCAAATGAGATGTTCATAGTCTTATCAATGGTGTGAAAAATGGGCAAACAGTTAAGTCCGACTGATTTTAAAAAAAAGCGCAATATCTTAGGTGAGGAAATATCATTGAGGAGGAATTTTAATTAAAATGAAAAAAAGTTTAAATTTTAAAAATTGTAAATTAAAAGAAATACTAGATGAAAGCAATTACACACTCACTATTATATTTTTTTCCTTTCAAAGCAGATTTATCTCGCATCCATTTGATTGTGACATAAATCTTAACAAGTAATTGATTGGTTTGTTTTTGCCCTTAGATCGGATATTTATTATTCTAATCAATTCCATGGTCTGACTATAGATAAATATTTATTTCATCACATCAAATTCTGTTTTATTTGTTATTTTTGCATTGTAGATTCATAATAAATCTCTAAGCAGTCAACTTGTTTAATTATTGATAAAGTGTTTCATCTATCTTTCTCTTGTATTTATAATGGTAATTGCTTTTTCCTCTTTAGTTTTTATGACCTCATGCTGAAAAAATAAATCATTAATTGCTGAAATTCACTTCCATTGTATGGCATTCAGAAAATAAAGTTAAAACTTTTTATTGGATATATAAATAAAATATATGTCTATTTATATCATTTTGGTTGTACAAAAAACAACATTCTGTTATATTTTCTGGATTTAATTTAATAAACAAAATAATAATGGCAGATATGTAAATTAATTTAGTTAAAATGTTGATCAATAAGTTATGTAGTTTTTTATTAAAGTTCATGTCTAACTTAATTTCAATTTGATTTATTTCCACGTATATAATTTCTAAAAAAGAATAACATTTTAATAAATTACAATTAATGATTTTTCAAGTGCCATGATTTTATAATTTTATATTTTTTTCTCATAATGCAAGATAATTTTATAAATGCTGCAATCTCTTACATATACTAATACAAAGCATTTATAAAAGTATAACATATTAATGAGAGAGACTTAAAACACTTATATTTTTAAATTCAAATCAGTTTTGAAATGAAGTAAAATGTTATGTACAGATTATACCAGGTGTGGCAGTTGATGATTTCTTTTAAACAGATGCTAAAAATAAAGGTGGATAAATAGTGCTTGGAATATTTCGTGTTTTTAAACAATCTGTCAATTCAGAGAAATTAGATTTCTTTTTTCTTTCCACAAAATGCTTTTCTGTATTGTTTTTTTAAGTTGTAAAGTTTCTTTGCTTCTCTGACATATATTTTCTTTTTAAATTGGTGTTAGGATTTTTCTGTTTCCCTTTATTTCCATTATAATAAGGACCTGAACAGGCATAAACTATATTAATAATATTTGAAGTTGCAGACTGAAATTCACAAATTAATCATATGACAGTAAAAGTAAACACCCACCCACTAACACTGTCTTAAATTATTTCTGTTTTCCACATATGAGTGACATCACAGATCTTTTCATCTTCAGCAGCCAGACCTTTTATTTAGGTGTTTTCAGAATGCATTACAAGATGTGGAAAAGTAATTGTGCAGGACATCTTTCCATCATACGCAGCAAAATGGTCAATTACACTATTTCTGTACTTGGCTAGGAACTTTCGCTTTATAGTGGGTATAATCTTCTCAAGTTCATTGAATTATAAAACCAATTATTCAAAATAATTACTAAATGTTGTATATAGTTTGAAAAAGTTTGTTTGATTGCCTTGGAAAAATCAAGATATTTTAGTTATCTTGCTTTATAGTGGTTGTAATCTTCTCAAGTTCATTGAATTATAAAACCAATTTTTCAAAATAATTACTAAATGTTGTATATAATTTGAAAAAGTTTGTTTGATTGCCTCGGAAAAATCAAGATATTTTATTTATTTCCTTCCAATGACTCATTCACTCTTATATTCATTTTGTTACAAATTGCATTTTTACTAACTCATAAAAATGTATTGATTTCCCAAAAATAACTTGTCATTGTTTTTGTTTTAATAACTCATTCCTTACTGAGCACTCTCTGTTGATTTTTTTTTTCTTACTCCTTTTTAAAAGCAATTTTTAATATCAAGATTTAATGATTTGATTGCTTGTAGAACAAGTATATGATGAGTTATTAGAAGCATTAAATACATTGCAAATAGTAACTTTTTCAAAGCAGCACTTTCTTTTTTCAGTAAATAATCCTCTATTCTAATGCATGAAATTAATAGTGAATTCATTGTCTTAACAAGCAATATTGAACTTTTTTCTGATAAAACGAATTCACTATTGATGGATGGTAGGTTGTTTTCTTAATGTGAATATGAGTAGAAGACAAATCAAAAAGTCTTCTTTTGAAAAAAGTCTCATTAAAATACAATTTTGAAAAAAATATGAGCAGAAAATTCAGCAGTATCATAGTAAGAGGTAATTTTGAAGATATATAAACAAAATCAATGTTATACCTTTGGTTAACGCTTTTGGAAGTGAGCTTTTGATTTGGAAATACACATAAAAATTTTTTACATATATTGTGTATTTTTTTCTATGATATTAGGGTATCTAAAAGAAAAATGTAACTAATCTGAAATTTTCTTATATTGATTTAAATAAAAAAATAAATATCTAACTTTCATTAAAAAAAATTGATTTTATAATTAAAAAAAATTTTATGTTATAAAATGCTGGTTATTTAAATTTATTTTAATTCCCTAAATAAATAATTCTGTTAATTATATTCAATATTATAATTGTTTAGAACTAAAAAAGATTAAGATGATAAAACAAAATTTTGTTATTAAATATTTCTCTATCTAAAATTATAAGACTTTTTATTTATCAATACTTTTTTAATATGCTACTGTTATTTATTTGCAGAAGTACCTAGTGGAGCACAAGCAAAAAAAGAAAATCCTGAACAAAGTCTAGTGAGTAAAAATTTTGAATATTAAGCAATATTTATATATTTCTAGGCCTGAAAAATATAAAATACTTAACATTCTGTCAGAGATATAGAGTTCAAGTTGGAATTCAAGCATTTGAAGAATCGACTTTTAAAAATCTGACTCCCAACTCTTTTTACAGACATAATATTTATTTTTCATTTTATGATTCTGAGCTCTTGGCAAACTCCTTTTCATAAACTAGATATTTGTTCCTTGCTTTCTTATCAGTAATCACCCCCTTGCCTTTTCTGAGTATTTATAAAGTATTTACAGAATTTTTCTGGAGTGTAGTTATAGAATGAACACTCTCCGTTTCTCCCACAGACCAGATATTTCACATGGCTGATGCTGTCAGTTTATTGCTTTCCTTGTATGGGGTTCCACGCATGTATTGAATTTGCCTGTAACTCACAATGCCAACTCCATAAGAAAAAGAAATGGATCATTTACTTAGACTTCTTGCTGAAATTGAAAGTGATGAAGATTCAGACATTAACAATGAACCTGATGATGTTTTAGAAGATAATTTTTTAGCTCATGAAAGCTTTAGTGAATATGATACAGAATTGGAAGAGGACAGAGATTCTGAGAATACGAAAAAGTTAATTATTTGAAATGGTGTCTCAAAGATGGTATACAGGAGGAAAACAAAATTTAGATAGAATGTTCATACTCATTGTCATATTATATCACGCTTACCTGGAACAAAAGTACCGGCGAAAGATGTAACAGGCCATGTGAAGAGTTGGGAGTTATTCGTTGATGATAATACGATGCAGTAAATGTAGAATATGCAAATATATTTGTCAAGAAATGCATACCAAACTTTTCATGTGAAAGAGATGCATGAAAATTGGACCATTTGGAAATCTATGAATTATTAGGATTATTTTATATGTGCGCTTCCCGATAGAATGCTGGAGATTTGTGGGTGACAGATGGATCTGATATCAGCATTTTCCTCACTACAGCGTTTCATAAAACGTTTTTCTATGCTGCATAACATTTGACAATTTAAACAAGGGGCAATTATTTGACAAACTTGTTGCTATACAAGACTTTTTCAATTATTTGTATTGAATTGTCAGAAACATTATACATAGGGTGAATATATTATTATTATTGATGAAAAATTAGAACCTTTTAGTGGTTGCTACATATTTTAAGTCTTATCATAAAAAAATAATGTAGAAGATTTAATTTGTACTAAGCACTGTATTCTCAATGTTGAAAACTCAAAAGTTTTGTTTTTCCAACTAACAAATATAATGTTTTTAACAGCGCAGGGTTGAATTTTAGTTTAGGGGGGTCATTCTATGACTCCACGTTTCTGAATGTTCATGAAGGAGATGCTCGTCCTCTGGGGTTAAGGGATTAATTCAATTGTATAATAGCAGAGACTTTCCCTCAGCATTGAGGTGTGTAAAAAGCTATCTTGAATCCATTTTCAAAGAAGATCTTATAGAAACTATTATTAGAATGGCCGAGTGTCTGGCGCTCGGTGCCACAGGTTTCGGGTTCGAATCCCGGCGGTGCCATGGATGTTTGTAGTGGTTTGGAATCCACTTTAAGCCGTAGGTCCCGGTCTTCTATGACTGTAAGAGCGTCACGGAGCAAAAGTCAGGCTTCTACCTACGGGTGCTCCATCACAACAGAAGCTGCTTCCTTCCCCTTCAATCATGAGTCCATATGGGCTCGTGGGCTTGGCCAGCCAAGTGGGATAAGAAACAACAAAACAACAACATTATTAGAAAAAAAAAGTAGATTGAATGTATTAAGAGCATAGCATCTTTGTGTGTACAATGCAGAATTTCTTTGTTTGCCTTCAGCTATTTTATAGTACTTTGGTACCTGTTAATTTGGTTCTGTTATTATAGGATGTATGTATATTTTTGAAGCAAGTTTAGAGTTCAAGGCTATCTTTTAAGAGAGTGCAAATGCTTTTAAAGTTATATATATAAATACTTGGTTATGCAAAACTACTTTATATATATATAAATTTATAACTAAAGATCGTAACTCATAATATTATGAAAAAGATTTGCTAGTCATAAAAAATCTGATTTGGGTGTCAGAAATTTTATATTCGACTCTGCTCCCCTATATTACATTTAAAAATTATCTTGTTACATATCATATATTTAATAAAAAGCAACTGTTGCTTGCATTTACAATTTTATATGCATTTTTTTATTATGAAAATAATGAATTACATTTTGTGCATGTAATTGCTAAATGATTCATTAAATATAGTAATATTTCTCTCCATGAATGCAAAATTATTGTGTCAATATTTATGAATGTCATGTTAAAGAGGATTTATACTTGTTTGAATTTATACATAATGGAGTCTAAATAATTGCACAGAATTGTTTTAAAAATTTCTTAGTTTTTTTTTTATATTTATAAATATTTAATGTTGATCATTTTTTCCTTCGTAATATTTCATTATTTTGATTTCAGGATATCAGCTTGCAGTATCAAATTTTTCCTGATGAAGTTCTAGGATCAGGGCAGTTTGGCATTGTTTATGGAGGTGAAAAGAAAACAATTTTATAGTTTTTTAAAAAATTTTATCCATTATTTATTTTACAATGAAGTAAATTTCTTACTTAGTCCTATGTGCTGAAGTATTTTGTTTGTTTTTTTAATTCCTTTATATGTTCTTTCTGTTTGCGATCTCTTAATCAACAAGGTGTTCACAGAACATCAGGCCGAGGAGTTGCTATCAAAGTGATTGATAAAATGCGCTTTCCTACTAAACAAGAAGCTCAGTTGAAGAATGAAGTTCAGATTCTGCAAAACATTCATCATCCAGGAGTTGTTAACCTTGAGAAAATGTTTGAAACTGTTGAAAGGGTAAGAAGCTCATATATATATATATATATATATATATATATAATTTTAATATACCACTTTTTAAGAATCTGAATGTGTATTGATTTTCATATCGCATGGTAAAGAAAGAGAAAGATATAATTGGGAACTTTTATCCAGTTTTTAATTGTAGTAATTCAAAATTTTGTAAATTGTATTTGAAAGTTAAAAATATAATTTAATGTAATAAAATTACAAATGGAAGATTTGTGTGTGTGTGTTGCTTTCTAGTTAAATTGACACTAAAACAATTCTATGTACATGACTTAATCATTTCTAAAAGTAGCACTAAAAATATCCAATTGGTTAATGTAATGAAATACAGTACTATAAATTGTGCAGAGATTAGTTGTTTTTAACTTTTATTTGAAAAAAAGTATAATGTTATGTATTGATGAGATAAAAACATTTGAATGATTGATATTCTGAAAAAATGTATTTTTTTATCATGCTATTTTTATTTTGCCTTTTAACTTCATTAGCTATAAATTATTATTAATATTATTATGATTTGCAAGACTTTTAATATAATATTGTGCAAATTCTATTTTTCCATTAGCATCCCTGCAGAATTAAAAAAATTCAATAAATATAATTCAATTATTTATCTTATATACTTTTGGTTCATTTATTTACATCATGAGGTAGTCATTGTTTCTAAAAAAAAAATGTTAACTAATGTTGTTTATACTTATTAAGTATAAAAGAGTTTTTCATTTTAATGAAATTCTTTTATATTAGACAAAAAATACTTTTAATATCTTTTTAATTTATGTTTATTTCTCAACATATGTACAAATTCTTTTATTTTTAGATATTTGTTGTGATGGAAAAACTGAAAGGCGATATGTTGGAGATGATTCTTTCGAGTGAAAAGGGTCGGCTTTCTGAAAGAATAACTAAATTTTTAATTTATCAGGTATAATTTAAAAAGTTGTTTTGTTAAAGAATAAATTTTAGTGTTTTTATTTATTTGTCTAATTAATGTTTTCTTAAAATAGATTTTGATGGCTCTGAAACACTTGCATTTAAAATGCATTGTTCACTGTGATTTGAAGCCAGAAAATGTCCTCTTGTCATCTGATTCTGATTTTCCACAAGTTTGTATACTCAAAAATTTTTTTAAATAATTTTTTTATTTATGCAAATGATGTGATTTTAGTAGAAATAGGGAAAAGTATAATTATGTTGGGATATCATTTGCTGTGAAACCTAAAGTAGTAAGTTAGATTAACATCTGATTAGTATTCTGGGAAATATATTATTGAAGTTATAACAGTACAGGATATGAATTTGTAAGTTTTTTTGTGTAGTGCCTTTTTTTTTTTTTTCTGTTAGAAATATATAAATTTTGAAAAAGACAAGAAGAAAGTTTGATAAATTTTTTAGCTTTAGTTCTGATTTCTTTAAAATAGCAGTAATTAAAATTGATAAAATAATTAGCAGTTTAATAATTAAAATTATTTAAAGTCTACTATTTTAGTTTATCTCCACGATTATTTGAAAATGTGTATGCAGGTAATACAATAATAAACCAAAATCATTTAGGAAAATCAAAGTTGCATACACATACTACATGCGTATATATAAACAGGAAGCCTCAAGACATGTTACATATCATGAAAATTTATTAGATAAGGTGAAGTTTACAAAATGATTCCTTTAAGAAAAATTATTAAAGCAAGTGTTCAAAGTGTGGTGATGTAAAACATGCTTCGCAATGGTGATGCCTATTTTAATGCTCACAAGAATTACTGGTATATTAGCAACAAAACCATTTGCAACAATGATTTGTATCACCGAGATCATGTCCAATTTTCACCCACAAGGTTTTTTATGTTGCTCCAAAGAAGAAGAAAAATCATTAGGGGACATTAAAAATCAAGGTGACCATGAAATTGATCCTATCCGTCACACTGGAAATAGTGCATTCAAATGCTGGTGGAAATGTGCAGTTGAAGTAATATGCACTGCTGTACTTAGAAGGATATATCTTTCAACAATTCCAACAGAGTGTGTGCCCAGAAAATGTGATTAGTATACTCATTTAGTAATGGAAGTATTTAGTCAGTCATATTGTGTATTGATATGATCATCATGCAATTATATTGATGCTGCATCTCCATTGCCCAGCACAGAGGCTATATGGCTATTTGATTTCCACATGCTCGCACATGTAACAAGTATATTGTAGATGCTTTCCGGTGTAAAAGTAGCAATCTGTAAAAATTGGATAACTGACTGACAGATTCTATGTGTATTTTAGGTAGTAGGAATGCAATTTTTACATGTATAAGAGAGCCACACACTGAATTAAAACAGTCTTAAATATGGAGGCAATAGTTTGTGTTTTGACTGTTTTCAACTTCTGGCAGCGAAGTGTCTGTGCTATTTTTTCAGTACCAGTATCATTCCTTTGAAACATCATGTTTTGCATAATTAACTGTGCAGAGGTTCAAGCATGTTATAAAAAGGCATGTATCTGTTGAAAAACACATGCATATTTCAGATACAAGAGTAGCTGGTACTTCACTATAATTTGTTTACCTATAAATAAGGAGCAAATCTGTTATTTCAATATTTGTCTAGCTAGGGCTCATGCATCCAAATCATGCTTCACATCATTACATCCTGGACATTTTTTATTCCTTTTTATGCAATGCCCCTCTTATGCTTGTCACTTTATATTTTCATGTAATTCTTGCTTATTGTTGTGATCCATTCACATTTCTGAAGCATTGTTCCGAATCACCCTGTAGGCCTATACAAACTTTAGTGATTTGTATTTTTTATTTAAATTTCTTCTTTAACATGAACTTTATTTTTCTCAAAATAAAAAAAAAATTGAAATCTTAGTCACATTTTAATATTAGACTTTAGTGTGTTTTTTTTCATTTAGTATTGCTGACATCGGCATTTCTTACCGTGTCCATGAGTATCATACAATACATATACAAAGGAAACATTGAAGTAAATATAAATTATAGCAATGTAATGTAAAAAATTATGTACTTTTCAGCACTCTATCAACTTTGATATTAAAAACAAATAAGGGGCTGATCGGAAGTATATTAAAGGTGTGAATTTCGTTTAAATAATATAATGTGTCTTTAAATTGTTTCTGCAAGTGTGCAAATAGAATTTCAATAAGTAGATGTGTAATATGCATCGAAGTAGATTTCGCCTTAATATGCACTTAATGCAAAATTAAATTAAAGATTTATCAAGATTTTTTTCAATTGTGCATATAATGTTTCCAAAAATTCTCATTATTTAAGCATTTTGCCAATTATGGAGGGGAAAAGAAAAGAGGAGTCATAAAATTGATTTATTTGAAAATTGGATAATTTAGGGTTTTTTTTTACTTTTTAAAATTTTTATTAGCATGTTGCTTGATTATATTTTCCAAGAATATTTAAAAAATTACTTCAGGTAAAGCTCTGTGATTTCGGCTTTGCTCGAATCATTGGTGAAAAGTCTTTCAGACGATCGGTTGTTGGAACTCCTGCTTATTTAGGTAAATATTCTATTTATTTTTTTAAATTTATAACGAAAGGCCTTAATCATAGATGTAAACAAATTTTTTTTTCTTAGCACCTGAGGTTTTGAAAAACAAAGGCTACAATAGGTCCTTAGATATGTGGTCAGTAGGAGTCATTGTATATGTGAGGTAAGTTTAGAACCCAAATCTATAAAATTATAATTATTTTTAACAATTTTATAATATATAAAATGTTCTTGGAAGTGATTCTATTGATTTTTTTTTTTTTTTTTTTTTTTTTTTTTTAGTTTAAGTGGTACCTTCCCTTTTAATGAGGAAGAAGATATCAATGATCAGATACAAAATGCAGCTTTCATGTATCCTCCTAATCCATGGAAAGAGATTTCTACTCCAGGTAAAACTATTTTTAGACCGTATCAAAATAATCATAATCACGCCATAGATTCGTGAACAAAATGCATGTTTTGTACTATACTTGCATTTGCAAGTGCAATACATGATTTATCAATGATTTTACATTAAAAAATTTAATTCTGATTTTTCACAATTTCTATTAGTATTCTATGGAAAGCCTCTTGCTACAGTTAATTAGATAGTGACCATCCGTGAAATGAAAAAATTATTTTAGTTCTTCTGTAGGTATAATATTGTATTAATATTTCTTTATAATTATATTAATATAATAAAAATTGGTTTTTAACATTAAACTTTAAATCCTGTGCTAATAACATATTTATAAGAACTACATAAATTTTTCTCATATATGCTACTTTAATTCAAGCACAATTTTGCATTGTACACTTCATTGACGTCTTTACATATCTTTGCCAATTTTTTTTTAATTAATTATAATTCAACAGTTTTAAAAAAATCCTAGCTTGGCCTACCATCGTATTTGTTTCTTCATATAAAATTATTATATTGCACATGAAATTACATTATATATAAAAGTTAAGAATTAATGACTCAATCAAAGGTTTAATTTCATTGTGAATGAAAAATCAGTTCATGAAAAGTTGTGGAGAATCGTAATTTATTGAGTACCACACTATTTGGGATCAAATGGCTTTTGGACATACATAGCTTGAAAAGTGCTTGATAGTTTATATTTTTCTAATAATAAAAAAATATTATTGTGATACATTAAAATAAAGGTAAGTTTATAATTTAAAAGTTACATTTTGCTTATACAGTTATACAGAGGAATTTTAATTTCTTTCAAAATAAAAGTACTATTAATATATTTTGACACAGTTCCAATATGCTAAATATTCAGTGTGGTAACTATTATATTTATTAAATTCCATATTTCATTATCCCAATAAAAATAAATTGTACTTATTTTGAAAATTGAAATCATGCTATTTAAAAGTATTTTGAAACATTGAATTTGTTAAAATGAAATATATTTAAGCTTAATGCTTTCTTGTATTTATGCTAATTGTTAGTTGGATACCAATGAAAATGTTTAATTAGTGTTTACCAATAAAGAGATTATATTCTTATTTTGGCTAATTCATCTTTTAAGAGTAGAAGTGTTTGCTGGGAAATAAATAATATTAAAACTAATTAAAAGTATCAAACTAAATTGTTAAAATATTTATTATCTGACAGCTTTGTTTAATTATTATTTTTTTCTTTCAGCTATTGATTTAATTAGTAACCTTCTACAAGTAAAAACGAGGAAACGTTTTACTGTGGATAAATCTTTGTCCCATAATTGGTTACAGGTGAGACTTAATTTTAAATATAACAATTCATCATAAGAAATTAATATTTTTCTTCTATATTATGGGATCAAAATTCAACTAATGCCTGTTTAGAAATAAGAAGACAAATCCTGATCTTCCTTGTATAATATTCCAAAAAAAAAAAAAAAAAAATTTAGTTTTATATAAGTTAGTATAAAAATATTCTGTTATTTCAATAGAAGTTCAGGCAAAATAACTGGTGTACTTATATTAATTTCTTTTAGAAATTTTAAACTATTGCAGTTGGTTCTCTTTAATCCCATACCAATCAAGCTGTTGGTTTTCTGGTTTTAATGCATGGATTTGGTTGTCAACCATGACACAGTGCTGCTGACATTTTCATTCAGTGTTTATTGTAATTAACAAGTTTCCATTTCAATGCAGCATGCAACTCATAGATTTGTGTATAATTTGTAACAATTTAAAAAAAAAAAATCTGAATCATGGAAGTAACACAATATCAAAAAGGCATGCTCATGTATTTCTTATCATAGAATAGTGTGTCACAACTTGTTTTACTGTCATTGTACATTATTAATTTTTCTTTTGGTTCTGTGTTTTTTATCATTACGAGAATATCCAATCAGATGAATATTGATGTTATATCTATTAAACTAACGAAATATTTAAGTCTATTTATAAGGTTTATATAGGTTCGGAATGCAAAACACATAGAATATCTACATGTTCAAATTATATTTTTATCCAGAGTGATTAATCTTTGATATCCCATTAGAACTACATTGATGCTTGATCATCCAGCAAAATTGCTAATCTGGAACGTCTCAGATTAAAGAGCATTTACTTTAATAATTGTTAACATGTCCAAATAAAACAGTTTAGAAGAATAAGTAAAACAAAATTAATATTCCTATATTTTTAAAATTTTTGCTTTTTAAGAATTCATTATTAAGAATAGTTAGGATGTCTTCAGAGTATAACCAATAATTGCAAAACACTTAATACAAGTTCTAAATCACAGCAATCTAAATCTTTTTCAGGATTATCAGACCTGGTGTGATCTGAGGAGACTAGAATCTGAAGTTGGAACTCGGTACCTCACCCACCAATCGGACGATGCTCGATGGGAACTCTATCGTAAAGCTCACAATCTTGAGCCACCACCTCCTGTTCCTCAGGAAGTAGAAGAAAATCTAATGACTTTCGACTATCCGCTAGAACCCACTCGAAATAGCTCTGGCATTTTTGGGAGAGTTCGGCTTTAAATCAAACTTAATGTGCATTGTACAATGATAATCTGGCAGGATCTGCAAAAATTGAGCCCGAATATGAATTGCTTCATATTTGATACTTAATAAATGTGCTTTGAAAATTTTTATTAGTTCTTGTTGGATATCAAATAGTATTACTGATTTTAAAGCTACGTTCTGGATTATTGTATTTAAAGAATAGTTCAAATTTTGACTGTGTCAGATTATCAGTGTTCTATTGTATCAAAATATTTTAACCGGTTAATACATTCCATAGTGCTTCATGTACGAAGATTACATTGCATTTTTTTTTATAAAGTGGCAGCTTAAAAAGTAACTTTACAATTGTTATGATCCTTTACACCTGTTATGGAAAGAATTTTTACAAATGTCCGTCTGAATCATCTATATTTATCTCATTATGTAAAATCATATTTAGAATTGCATGTGCCAAAATTTAACACATGAATTCGTATTTTAAAACAGTTAATTGAATATTTGTATAAAAATATGATTGCAGGTGAAAGTAATTTAGTATCCATTGTTACACATATGAGTATTTTAATACATTATATATTTGGAAATATTTTGTATGTGAAAATAATAAAATATTTATTTAGTATTGTACAGTTAATTATTATTAGGAATCTGAATGATTCTTGACTTGACATAAACCTTCACATTTCAGATGAACTTCACCTGGAATATAATGAAAAAATATTAAATATTCAATTGCTTTAGATTATGAAATTTAAATACACATAATAAATTGCTAAATTTTATTTTATTGAAGCCAATATGCCCAGTCATATAACTGACTCAATATTAGTGTGTAATTAATTTAATGAATAGCAATTATGAATGTAAACTACACATATATATTACTATACAATAAAGTACTTTTTAATCTTATCCTATGTTCCAATATATAAAAGAGTTCTTAAAAAATATAGGCTTTATTTTAAATTGCTATTAAGAATTCTTTTATGTACATCACGAATTTTATTAGAACTGATTATTTTTCTTTGGCAAATGCAAAAATTAACATCTGAACTCTATAACAATCTGACATGCAGTATTTTACTGTACGTCAGATATAAAGGTGTAAATTAAATGGGTTCAGTAGGCTAAAATACAATCTTGTATTTTCCTATTAGAATACAAGATGTGCATTCTCCTTTCATTTCTGCAGCTATACAAACAGTTGTCAAATCGTGAACGGCCTATATTTTGCTAAGACGTCTTTGTGTACTATGAATAATCTGTTATGAAATTCTGGAATGAATTCTTCCTTTAGTAAAAGAGAAAACATTTCAACTATTACTTGTGAACATGTGTATTACTGATTATATTCCTCAGAGTTCTCTACATTTTCGCCTCATGATGTTATAGCTTTAACTGCAATCAAAGCTTATTTGCAAAAGAATAAATTTCCTAATAATTTATGCTTAGAAATGACCAAAAAATAGGATTGTTAAGGAATTTGTATATTTTGTTAGAATAAAAGTTTAAAATAGTTAAAAAAAATTGTCATTAGTTTAGAGTGCATCAATAGTTTTAATTCAATGAATTAAATGTTATGGTTTGAGGTATTATCAATAAAAAATTTTTTTTAAAGGGAGCGGAAATCAAAGTATAATTGTTACACAAGTATGCTTCATCATTTCTCTTGATTTATAATTAATATTAAGTAATGATTTTCAGACATGAAGGAGGGCATATTTCTTATTAATACAAAATTAAATCTGGAAAATGTTTTCGATAAACATAAATTTTACAAAAGAATTGCTGCTTGCATCTCAGTTTCAATACATATCTAAAAAATTCTCACTAACTAGTTTTTAGTATTCTTTAATAGAATAAGAAATTTCAAATTTATTTATCAACAGTTTGATACAGATTAGATAGCTTGATACATACTTTCTTAAAGCAAGTGCGAAATTATAATCTTTTTGCATGACTTTTTATTATGTGATGTAAACTCAATTTAATTAAAGAATCCTAGGTAGAAAACATTTTTAATTGCGAAAGTAACATTAAAAAATACAGGAATATCTATATAATATTAAGACACAAGTTGGATACTTTCATAATGCATATTATTTTTCTATACATAAAAAAAATATTCTTAATTACTTGGCTTTTGTTTTTCCCATTGCTCAGGAGTTAGAGTTTTCTGAGTAAAGGCATGGATGCTTTTCAGCTCATCCTTAAGAACTGTATTTACCATCCTGAAAATAAAAATAAATTGTTACAATAGCACTTTACAACTTGCTTACTTTATTAGTAGATGTCCAGGGAAAATAAATTTCTAGCCTTTATTTACATCCAAAACATATATAAGAAATTATCATCATTGAATATCTGATACACTGAATTCGCTGAACTAATCTTCTAATATTTAAATAGCTTTAGTTGGACAGTAAAATATTAAAGCTAAAAGAACTAGATACAATTTGATGCATCAAACTAAGTTGTAATCTTTAAAGTAACAGAAAAAGAAAAAAAAAAAGTAAAATATTTCATACATTCTACAGTAAATATAAAAAGTTTATTACAAAACATAACACTCTGGATTTGAAAAGTCCTTTCCATGCTTGTAGTGTCATCTAAGTTCTAGGGGAATTCTCAATCAGGTTTTTTTTCTCAATTTTTTTTTAATCAAAATATTGCTTCATGAATTTGTAAGGAACCACAAAGACACTTTAATTTAACTACTTTGAATAATTTATTAAATTGCTAGTAATAAAACAGTCACAATATAATAATAATAATATAGTGACAAAATAAAACTGGCTGGAGCTTTTGTTTCAACTAAATGATTACAGCAAATGAGGGAAATTTTTTTCTAATGTGCAAGAAAAAAATATATACAGAATTATCTTCTTAAGTTACAGGATCATTCTTGCTTAATATTACTTCATAGTGTCTATTAAAGGCATTAAATTATAAAAGATTGTCATATGACATATATGCCCCGGTTAAATAATTGATATTTAATAAATGTTTTATTGGCTGCAACTGCTACACTGAACCTAACATGTGCAACATAGCAGTTGTAGTGTCTTTGTTAAAATGTAACTAAAATCTTCTAAAAAACATAATAGGACAATAAAATAATATAGCTATTATATGTGTATTCAGACAAAGAATTTTTTAAGATAGAAATCACAAAAGTATAACATTGAATATAATATGAAGTTTCTGGAAAGAGGTATAAGAATCTTTTTTTTTTGGCCATAGAAACATTTAATATATTTTTTAGGAACAGATTTGAAAGTATCAGTTTTTTAAATAGTACAACTGATACTAAAATATAAGCCCTGAAAGTGTGCTATTGTTTTACTGCAGGATTCTCATGCAGTTTGCATTAAAAAAAAATCACCTACTCAATTGTAAAAGTTGTCAATAGTAATGTCTTCAATCATTTATAAAAGCAATGAAAAAAATATTTGTTTATTCAATTTCTACACATAAATGAAGCCAAAATAAAAATACAAACTTTTGTCAGAACTCAGTTCGAGATGGTTCTGAGAACATAAGTAAACACTTTTTTGAGAAACAAAAATATCTCAAAATTATGGTGCAATTTTAGAGAATATACTTTAATCATTTAAGACAGAGAGATGTGATATGTATTTAAAACTTTCATTTCCTTACTCGCATGAACTTTTTTTGGACAATAGGGGAACAATTTCTAATGAACATAGAAAAAGATTTCGAGAGAATATAGTTCAAGTCAATAAGAGATACAGCAGCAAATAGAATTAAAATATGTAAGCAAAATACTAATGAGACACCAAAGGCATAATACAAAATTATTTTCATGAGAAACTTATTTATTTGTTAAAAAGAATAACCTTTTAAGTTTTGGTTTATGTAGTAATGACTATCAACCTTTTAGTTGAATGAATATTTTTTAAAAATAAATTTGTCTGTACAATTGAAAAGTGCTGGTTCAGTTTGATATATTTTAATTTAGAAATGCCATATAAATCTATGAGAATAACATTATTTTTTTACATTACATCCCTTCCAAACCAATGTTATTTGAGCAATATTTTCTTCTCTGTTTATGCCTCATTCAGAAAGTGAAATTTTTTTATTCTTTGTAATATCAAATAAATTTGTATTTTCACCCATTTTATAGATTTTGCACATTGCAACTTTGTACTATTAAGATGAAATATTTTACTTAAATAATTATGTAAGCAATTTATTATTATTAAGCAATTATTTATTACATATTAAGTAATTATGTTTTATATATTCCTATTGCAATAGGAATATACAAAGTATAAGTTTCATCTCAAAAGTGGAAGTTATTTAAACTGAAAATACATTATTATATTAACCCTAAATTGTATTTTTATTTTAAGATGCTAATTGAGTGGTGAAATAAGAAAACCTTTGATAGTTATTGTAATAAGTCAATGTTAGTGATGTTTACCCTAGATGATTATTAGTTCGGATTTGAGAAAACGCAACTTAATATTATTTCAAATTTGGTATGACTCTTTTTTTTTTGTTTCAATCTTCTTTGAGAGGGCATTTGAATAATATATATAAATATTTTTTTTTAAATGAACCACATATTATATTCAAGGATAATTTTTAAAATATATTATATTGCAATTAAGTTCAAATTCTTAATTCAGCTGCTTTTGGTTTCAACTAATATACAATAAAAAAACTCGATATTTATCAGCAAAAAGTTTTTCCTACAATCAAATAACATATATTGGCAATAAATATAATTAGCATTAACTATTTCAAAAGTCAAACAATCACCTGTGCCTTTGTAATAAAGGTTGACCTTCAAATTTTGGAGAAACAATAACTGCATTATATTTAGCTCCACATCCATCAGATAAATCTTCAACAGACTGGAAGGGTAAAAAAAAAAAAAAAAAAAAAACATATTTTATTTTAAACTTGAAAGGATTACTGAAATATAATTAAACTTATAAAGTCAATAATATAGTTATAGTTCGTGTAACTTCAAAAAATTACTGTAAAAGAGTAGTCTCTCAGAAATTATTATTGTGAAAATGTAACAGATATTTATATAATTAATTAAAAAATATTAATATATTGGGGTTTTTTCTTTTAAAAATTTCTTTATGCTTAATACAGATAGCTACTAAAATTTAAAAAAAAAAAAATGAATAATATTTTTGATTTATATAAAACTAATTTTTTCACAATAAATTCATTATTAAAATTTTTTTATTTAAAAGAAAGTTTGTTTTCATTCATATATTTAGAATGATGAATTATTAATAATTAAAGAACAAAATTAATTTCTTTTATATCTTTGTGGGAGTATTTCCCCAATCTAAATCAGAAGTGACTGAAAGCAATATTATGTCAATTAATCTGATCTTTTGATGATCAGAAGAAGATTTATAAGCGTCATTATCACTAGTAAAATAACACTTTTTGATAAAAAATATGTTTATTTATACATCATCATAAATAGTGTAAAATAACACAACTTTAATAAAATTACGATAGTATGTTTTTTAATCCTGTAACAAATATATAAATATATCCCCTATATATATATATATATATGAGATATATTTTTCATGATATGATATTTGATGGAAAACTTTGTTTTGTAAGATAGAGATAGAACTAACTTAAAAACGAATTAATTATAATATTTTCTAATTAATAATTTGCAAGTTATATGTACTGATGAAAAAAAAAGATCAAATGAATAACAATACTGACGACATATGTCGCGTTTAATTCTTCCACCAGCTTGCTCTTAAGAAAATCGGAAGACATTTTTCATGAAACACTAGAATGAACAATATAAAGCTTTCTTGATAATTTAATTTCTTTATTTCGACCGCAGACGCTTGGGTTTGTTTGACGGTATCTCAGATTGTATATGAACCTCACGTGAAACCAAGGGACGAGTATCCAGCTTGGTTGACTAGACCTTAGAGAGCAAAACAGCCACCAATCAAATTGCAGTATTTCGGTGACATCATGTAGGTAAAATAAGTGTACTATATTTGGCGATATTCGCGTTTTGTGCTAAATATGATATTGCATTTATTGTTCATCGTTCATTTGCATTTTGTATTAGCTACTGTTCGTCGTGTGTTTTACAATGAGTTTGGTTGAACAACAAATAGTTGAGGACTACCAGTCGTTCATTTGCATTTTGTATTAGCTGCTGTTCGTCGTGTTTTCGTGTGTTTTACAATGAGTTTGATTGAACAACAAATAGTTGAGGACTACCAGGTCAATGTAAGTAATACAATCATAATCACTGTCGTTATTAATATAAATAATTAATAATTATAATTATTGTCGTTATTAATAATTATAATTATTGTCGTTATATTTAAAAATGTTTATATTTAAATATTTTTTATGATTATGCTTGAGCAAAATATTTATTGTTGATTGCTCAAAACTGTTAACTTCAAGAAAACCAAAAATACTTCAGAAGTTGTCATTTGAAAGTATTTACTAAAAAAACTATTTATTAAAGTTATGTTATTTTATGTATGATAAACTCATTAAGTAAGAAAAATAGGCCTAAGGGTGAGCGCATCTAGCACTTTACATCTTAGGTGATGTGGAAAAAAGTGCAAATTTCAACATTTTTAGTATTTCAACTATGCCTGAATATGTATTATGCATTTATCTGTTTCTGTATACATTTGATTATTATATATTACTAGCCGACCCGGCAAACATTGTTTTGCCATATACATTATTTCTATAAAATGTTTTTTTTAGTTAAATAAAAAAAACTAACTTACTATAAGTGTGTGGAAATGTGGTTATGATTGGAAGAGGAATGGAACGTTGCAGACAATGACGGCGTATAAAATGATAATACACTAACCATTTATTTATTTCATCCTTTATATTTTATTAAATTAATAAATATATTTTAAATTACATTATATAATAGCTGTATATACATCAAAAATAGTTATTTACATATTTACTACTAATTATGGCAATTAAAAAATAATCAACATCAATCTTTA
>BPLQ01006657.1:170771-195426 GCA_021605075.1 Caerostris darwini | reverse complement strand
CATCAGAAAATATGGAAATGATTGAAATTTCAAGGCAAAATAAAATTAAAGCAGATAAAAAAACTAATTGTTGATTTAAATCAAAACAAAGCATAACTAAAAAATTATAATATTGATAAAATTAATAAATAAAGAATAAAAATCATAGAATAAACGGAAAAATCAAATCAATGGAATTTTAAGTAAGTAAAGGAAATTAAATCTAATTAAATTTTTGCAATATTATTTAGAGATTTAATAATTTTGCAATATTAATTTTATATTTTTATAAATTGCAATTTTCAACTGAAAAAATAAAAAGGCATTAACGAAAATGAATTTTAAAAAAGAAAATCGAAAGTAAATCTATCTTAAAATGAAGGAGATTAACAATTTCTTGCATAGAATATAACTTCATAATAACTTTAAGATTTTAAATTTTTTTAAATATAACTATAATGATAAGCAAAACAATATTTTTTTATATCTTCGATTAGAAAAAAAGGGTTGAATTCTATTCTGGTCTTTAATTTTACTAAGTCAGTGATCATGTACAATTTTTATAAACGTTTCAGAAAAATATGGTAATTTCATTTATCATTCCATGCTTTATACTTTTAAAATTCTTCTGATAGTCGACAGATTTAAAAATATAAACAAGTTCTGACTATTTACGTGCATCTTTAATACAGTCATGTTAGCAAAATGCGAGCAGAGAGATCGTTGCTTTACGCTAAGCCAGGAATGGGCAAACTTTTTCGGTCGCGAGCCAAAAATAAAAGAATAAAAAATGTTTGGTGGGTAAAAGATAAATTTTTCTAAAATTTTAAAAACAAAATACAAGGATTACAATTTAAATATGTTAATGAGATGAATGAAATTGCGATTACATTTTTAAAAGTTCCTTATATTGAGGTTCGAAGTGAGACGATTCTAAGGAACGAGGCTAAATGCTCATCTGTCAGTCTACTTCTGAAATAATTCTTTCTAAGGTTCATAGTTGAAAACACTTGTTCACTTATATTAGATGAAGCAAACATAACACTGATTTTCTGGGTGTGAAATATTAAATTTGGTAAACTTGCTTTCGATAATGATTTGTAAAAATAATATTTAATCAAAGTAGAAGAGGAGATGGATATATAATATATAAATATATATTTCTTTTAATTTGCCTCTGACTGGCAAATTAAAATTCTATCCGCGGGCCGGATAGAACCTTCCGGCTGGCCGGAGTTTGCCCATCCCTGCGCTAAGTGATGCAGGAACAAAGTCTCCCAAACTAAAGTGACTTGTTTATTATATAACTTGCTTACCAGTAAAAGGAATAATTGTTAAACTTTCTTAGTTGCCTTTTTTTATAGCTACAATATTATATTAGCTTCAGTATCATGTTTAATCATGTCACCAAATAGCTTAAAATTCTTTCCCGATATTACGAATTTCTACTACTATTTTCTTTTTTTTCATAGTGTATCTTTAACCGTAACTGAATTAATATTTGTTTGGATTGAATTCGTCCAAACAAGTTGCTTATTTAGTGCCATCATTTCTATTTGGCGAAATTGGCTTCCGAAAATAAGATTTTAACAAAAAGAGCGAAACGAAAAACTTTAGAAAAACTAAATTTTAAAATCTCATTTAAAGAATATAGCTGTAAGTTTTTTTCTTGCTTATTACAACTGAATCAAGAAAGTTGAATAGTAAATGCTATTATGGAAATAATTTCCTTCAATTATTGTTTTAAAAATATAAGTCGCTTACAAATATATTCACCAACATGTCTGAATAAAAATGAGAGAGGGAAAGAAATCTAAATAAACAAAATTGCAAGAGAAATACTAATTAATAAAAAATATTGCCAAACAGGGTTACCAGATTAAATAATTTATGGTACATATCATTAACTTATCAACTTAATATAATGATTTAGTTTATATATGATTAACCTTATTCGTGATTTTTACAGTGCCTATAGATTTCTCATTATGGTCAGAGATATTCATTTAGCATGGATAATATTAAAAATTCATTCAAACCTAAGATGGTTGGTATTTCGATATAATGTTTATGCTTTCAGATTAAATTAAAAATTATTGTCTTTTTGTTTGTTCAAAAAAGTCCCACGACTATTGATTAAAAGCTAAGTCCCGGCACTATAGTCCATGTTGGACCATGGCTTCCCTAACAATGCGGCTCCAGAGTCCTTTGTCTAGAACTTTGGTTTTCCAATGTGTGATCTTTAGGTTCTTCAGATCCCTTTCCACTTTATCAATCCATCTCTTTTTTTACCTTCTCTTTTTTTCTTTGGTACTGGCACTTGAAAATCTTCCATGTGACTCTGCTATCGTCCATTCTCTCTCTATATGTCCCAGCCATTGAATTCTCCTTGATTTTATATAATTTATATCCTTTTCTCCAAGCAATTTTGTAATTCCTTCAAACATCACCCTCTCTGATAGATCTAAATATAGCTCTTACCTCTCCCAGATTATCAACATCTCCTGTTTTTGAGTAAAGGTTCAGGTCTCTGACCTATAAATAACTGTTGGTCTGATTATTGTTTATTATAGTAATAATAGTTTATCTGGTTATAGTATTGTTGGGTTTTTTTATGATACACTCGGATCTTCGTTTTCTGTGTCATTAATTTAAATCTTATTAATTTTTTAAGAGCAAAGAAACTGCGATTTCCTGTATTTAACCATCATGGTCTGATGACCAATTGGCTAGCGCTCTGAGCTTTGGCATCACAGGTTCGAATCCCGGCGGTAGCATGGATGTTTGTGAGTGGTTCGGAATCTGCATTAAACTGTAGGTCCCGGTCTAATTAGCCTAAAGTGGGAAAAAAGGGACAATAGAGCGACAAAGCAAACCAAACCTGTATTTAACCTTTATATAATCTCTGGAATATTATCTTCGGTGACAGTTGAACCCAAATGTTTAAACTCCACAACTTTATCTTTAATTCAGTATTTGTATCAGTTCCTCTACAATCCTAGTTAGAATATTTAGTCTTTTTTACACTTATTTCCAGATAAAAAATGCTGGCTTCTCTAATAAATCCATAAAAAATTCAATCAATAAATCTTTACTTCCTGTCATTACGATTACTGCTTAACATTGCTCTAATATAATCAACCCATAAAAATTTCAATCAATACTTCTTTACTTCTTGCAATCGTGATTATTGTTTAACATTGCTCTAATATATAATACTAATCACAAACTTTGTCCTTCACAGTGGATTTATTAAGATATAATTTTCGTCTCATTTTATTTGCTTAATAGGTTTTTTTTTTTATATGTAGGAAATTTCAGAAGTCATTTAAAGCTTAAAAAATAATATCTTTAATATTAATATTATTTAATTAATATTATTTTTTATTTCCAATGGCGGATACAAATGACACAACTGCAGCCATGCAGAACAAAACAAACAAAAAAGAACAAAACAATATAACATAGAAAAGGGCAACACAAGAAAAGTCTACAGACACATTCGGCTTCTAACGTCCCAATGTCGCTCCCACAAAGATGAGGCAGAGAGAGTAAGACAGAGTTGAAGGTGAGCACAGTCCATAAGTTTCCGAAGGCTACAAAGCCTACTACTACACCACACCACATCTCTGTGCCTAGAGCTGAGTTACCCTTTTACAGTTTGGGAATGATATGGGTGAGAAGAAGTCTGATTGGACTCTGTGACACTCTACGGTCATATGTGACCGGGATTAAGATTAGTTGATTAATGTTAATAAGTCTGCAGTAAGGATCTTCAAGTACATTTATGCGGTGTAAATGCCTATCAAGGCAATCGTGGTCAGTTACAAGACATAACTCCGCAACTGCCTTCATCCTAGGCCAGTCAGAAAGATCTGAAGTACTGTTCCACCAAGACTTTTGGAAATTTCTCTCCAAAAGCTCTTTATCTATGTTCTTGAGGGTTAATTTAATGAATAATATTACATTTTTATATTGTTCTGTTCTGTTATCATGGATTAATTTTAATATTTCGGTACCACATTTATCGGGTTCGAATCCTGGCTGTGCCATGGATGTTTGTAGTGGTTCGGAATCAACTTTAAACCTTAGATCGCAGTACTAATAGGATTGTAGAGCTTTGTGGGGTAGTGTTACTCGTTTCCGTAGCCTATCTTCAAGCTACCCGTGCCCCCTGGGTAGTGCTAAATGAGTAACAGCAGTGTGCAGCCCTTGCTTATGGCATAATTATTAACTGTCTCTATTGCCAGTTGCATTGGAACAACAACCTTTTCCTGGAATAAAACGATAAATACTAAAAAGCAATCTCTTGAATTATTTTTGTACAAAGAAACAAATCAGGAGTAAAATCTCGGAAGAAATAATTCTTATCAATCTTATTGATGGACTCTTTTTTTTCTTTAAATCTTTTACTTTCTCTAAACGTATTTCTCAGAAATAACCGGAAAATAAAGCACAATTCTCTGTGAATTAGATGGCCGAGCTATATCCATTTTTTGTTCAAAAGCTAAAAATATATATTTTTTTTGTTGCTGCTGTTGTTGTTGATAGCCCTCCGGCGACAAAAAGACAAATCATTTAGTTTCGATTAAGATAAATCACTCGTAATCGAAATCATCATCAGTTCATGCAGTTTCCTGTATCGATCGCCCAGCAGAAAGCCGTACAGTGCCGGCTTTTCGGTATTTCAGATACGTGAGGCAGCTGAAAAGGATTTTTCATCCATCCTCAAATACCAAAAATAGTTCAGACAGTTTTTCAGCTAGTTTGGCTGATGAATAAGGCAATCTGTTGAGGCCAAGACGCGGTGGAATGTGGATTAGCTAAAACGTTGGCCAGTTTATTTATCTTTTAAAGAGTGTACACAACAATCTATTCTGAAGTAAAGTTCCATTTTAAGACGTGAAAAGAGCTTTAAATAGATAAAGTTTTAAGGAATTGTCTTTCCAAAAAGTAATAATTCTTAGATGCAATATAAGCTAGCATAGAAACAAAATATGATAACAGATATACTTCCAAAAAGTATTAATGATCTGATTTAAATATTAATCTTATCCTTAAAAGGGTATCGCAGTCATTAAATATTAATGATTGGGATATCGTCACTCATCAAGATGCACAGTTTAGAATTTTGATATCTCAGCTGTTGATTGATTTTTGCTTTGAAAAATTTAGAATGCCCTTAATTTTTGCAAATAAATGTCTTTCCAGAAAGTGTAATAATTCTTGGATATAATATAACAATTTAGAAAAATAATAGATAAAAAATGGTAAATGGATAATGTAGTAAAAAAATCTACCATATTACTTCCAAAAAGAAATAATGATCTGATTTAAATGTTAATTGATCTTTTTTTTGATTGAATTCGACTAATAAAATTGCTCATTTAGTACCATCTTTTCTAGTTGGCAAGTCTAGGTTTGTTACAACAATCTATTCTGAAGTAAAGTTCCATTTTACAAAGCGAAAACAGCTTTAAGTGGATAAACTTTTAAGGAATTGTCTTTCCAACAAGTGTAATAATTCTGAGATATAATATAACAAATTTAGAAAGTGATAAAAATAATAAATGGATAATATAGTAACAAAATCTCATAGGAGATATACTTCCAAAAAGTATTAATGATCTGATTTAAATGTTAATTGATATTTATTTTGATTGAATTCGACCAGTCAAGTTGCACGTTTAGTGCCATCTTTTCTATTTGGCAAAATTGGGATTTCCAAATTAGGATTTTAACAAAAAGAGTGAAGCGAAAAACATAAATGAAGAATAAAGTATTCCAAATTCTACAAAAAACGTTATTGCATACAATACCCAAAAGAATATATCAAAGTTTGAATATTTAAGGCATAAATGAAGAATGAAGTATTTCAAATACAATAAAAAGCACTATACAGCTCAATAGGGATGGGAAAATGCCAAAAGTGATAAATATGAAACTTAAGGAATTGATCAACGCACTACGAGTACTTATAGCCATTGGATATACAAATGTTTAAAACCCCAAGCCAAAACGTGAAAAGTGCTTCAAAGCCCTACTATAAAACACTTCAAGTAAAAGCCAAATTCTCCAGAAAATTCCTGAGGATTAACGTTATTTATGAATCATTTCAATAGTTTAAGGGCCCAAACTGCCATTTTTTTCGCCAAAATTTGCAAATTTGGAGTATCACTTTATTTGCTTGCTGCACTTTTTGGATTGCACCACGAACCCCTAACCAGGACAACATCATGTTCACACATAACAAATAAACTTCATGAATATTAAGAAATAAATTTTAAAATATCATTTAAAAAATATATTAAGTTTTTTTCTCGTGTGTTGCAACAGAGTTGAGAAAATTGAATAGTAAATGAAATTATGGAAATTCCTTCAATTATTGTTTTAAAAATATAAGTTGCTTAAAATGTGTACGTGCATGTCTAAATAGAGAGAGAGGGAAAGAAAAAAATCTAAATAAACAAAGTTTCAAAAGAACTGCGTAAATAAATGCTAATTAATAAAAAAATAAAGCGAAACAGGGTTACCAGATTAAATAATTTAAAGTACATAACATTAACTTGCGATTAACCTTATTGGTAATTTTTACAGTGCCTATAGATTTCTCATATGGCCAGAAGTATTTATTATATATTTCTATATATATTATGATTAGCTAAAACGTTGACCAGTTTATTTACCATAAGAAGCGTACACACATATAAAGAGTGTACACAACAATCTATTGTCTCTACTGAAGTAAAATTCCATTTTACGAAGTGAAAACAGCTTTAAATAGACAAAGTTTTAAGGAATTGTCTTTCCATAAAGTGTAATAATTCTTAGATATAATATAGAAATTAAAAGAATAAAGTACAATTGATAAAAAATGATGAAGAAATAATATTGTATCAAAATTTTATAGCTGATATACTTCCAAAAAGTATTAATGATCTAATTAAAATATTAATATTATCCTTAAAAGGGCATCGTAGTCATTAAATATTAATGACTGAAATTTCATTAGTCATCAAAATACATAGTTTAGAATTTTATTATGTTAGCTGTTGATTGATTTTTACTTCGAAAAATTTAGAATGCCCTTAATTTGTCAAATAAATGCCAAGTTTTATAAAACTTTTTTAAGGAATTGTCTTTCCAAAAAGTGCAGTAATTCTTAGATATAATATAACAAATTTAGAAAGTGATTAAAAAATGACGAATGGATAATATAGTAACAAAATCTTATAGAGATATACTTTCTAAAAATATTAATGATCTGATTTAAATATTAATCTTATTCTTAAAAGAGTATCGTAGTCATTAAATATTAATGACTGAAATTTCATTAGTCATCAAAATACATAGTTTAGGATTTTATTATCTCAGCTGTTGATTGATTTTTGCTTTAAAAAATTTAGAATATCTGTAATTTTTTCAAATAAATGCAGCGTTTTATAAAATACGATGTCGCACAACAGATAGCAATAATAGCAACAACGACATCTTTGAATTCATTCAAGTATTTTTCATGTCAGACAGCAAAATGCGAACTGCAGCTATATTTTAAGAACTTTATAATCTGTGACACTGCAATTTCTCGTCTGATCACCTAAAATGACTGTAAGAAAAACCTCGTGGACTAATTAATTGTGCATAATTTATTCCACTGCTGTTTATGATTACGAATTAATAATTAACAGCTATAATTTTCAAATTTAGAATTTAAAATATTAATCTGTACTGCAGATAGTAAGTGTGCAGGTTGGGCAACCAGATTGAAACTAGGTGTGGATGGGTTGCTTGAGGCACAAGTTGGAGAACTTGCAGTTTTATTTGTACACGCAAACACCACACATATACAATTAAAGATATACAACATTTAACATATTTAAAGATTAATTATAGATTTGTGGAAGGATTCTACTTCTAAGTCGAAAATCAAGATGCGCAGGATTTGCGAAATATACTTCCTCTCCAGGTGAAAGTCTGCAGGCCAACTAATGGGCAGGGTTGCGTTAAATGTATTTCCTCTCCGAATGAGAGCGGCCTGATGGCTATAGCGCTCTGGCCTCTGGTACTACAGGTTTCGGGCGCGAATCCTGGCAGTAGCGTGGATGTTGTGAGTGGTTCGGAATCCAAGTTAAACTGTAGGTCCCGGTCTTTTTAACCCTTGTGTGCATAAAATGACCATAGAGCGACAAACTAAACTTTTTCGACCGTTGCACCCTCTGTGCTGCCTGGACCGTTGCTTCCCTCCACACCGCACACTCCCTTTTCTCTTTCTCCCTACTCCCATTCTCGGTCCCAAAGTCTAACGGGCGAAAAAAAAAAACATGCAAAGTTCGAAGTTTAACGTAAGGATCAACCCGTCCTTGAAAGGCGAATGTATCGACTTTGAACTCTTCCCCGTTGGCTTCGGGAATTCATTGTGGATCATTACTCTTGTTTTCTTCCATATGATACGTAGATGCGGGGTAGTTCCCCCTAAAAAAATGGAAGGCACTGCCCTCCTTCTTCAGCAACATGGAGTCAAGGCAGTTTTATACTACAACAAAAACTGCCTCTTTCCCTGCATCCCTGAGTAGACTCATGGGATGTCCGTCCCGCACTGCAGGACACTGAGGATTAGACACACACACAAACATAATTATTTAATGATGGTAATATAATGCGATTTAAAATACACACTCACAATTTGCTTTAAATAAAACTAAGTACTTCATAATTAATTAAATTTTTAATTATAATATAAGATAATGAAGTTATTTAATAACTTTCTGAAAGGCTTTTAGCAATTAAAGTAAGCTAAACGCGTGTTATTTAATATTTAGTTAGCACTTTAGGAAACACAATGAAATAAACGCTCTAAAAACGAAGTCATGCCATACTAAATATTTAAACAAGATAAATAAAAACATACACTTAATTTATCACTTTATATCAAGAAGTTTCGCAGTACATACACAAATATGAAATGCAGCATACATAAATATGAAGTATTTACTTATTTTTACCCATGAATAAAACCAAATTGATTATAAAAGCATAAAAAAGTAGATGCGTGAGAAGAATTCGTAAATTATATTTCGCTTTTTGCCTTATCATTTTAATAATTGATGAAAAGCATTAAAGTAATTATGGCATCTTTTTTTAAACGATTACAGCTGTTTACGATTCTACGTTATTTGACGGCTACATTTAGCGTAAATATTATTTTAGCTAACTCATGAAAATATGAAAGATTTATGTAAAACTGCACGCTAATATAAACGTAATTTAGAAAAATTGACCTGGACAAAATGCTTCTCAACTTATTTAGAATAAAGAAGTTTAACATTGTTTTAAATACAATAAACAAAAAATGAAGCATTTTTTTGTACTAAAATATTTTTTCTTATACGTAAATCATTTTTTTGCATTATTTTTTGCGAGGTTATGCAGTTTTCCAATTTAACGTTTATCTGTTTTACAATTCATTTTAGTAAAACAGACCCAAAGGTTAGGACCTGATGCTCGAGTGACTTGCGCTCGGTGCCACAGGCTTCGGGCTCGAATCCCTGCTGTGCCATGTATGTTTGTAGTTGTTCGGAATCCACTTTAAACAGTAGGTCCCGGTATAATATGACTGTAGAGCGTTAGGCGTAGAGTAGATTATATATTTTTCTTTTCTACATTATATAGAACAGTTTTAAATTATTTGCCGCTAATTTTTATCGAATAAGCTATGATCAGGATTTGACAATCATTTGATTACATGTCGAATGTACAGTTTAATGAAGAATTAATGAAAAGTTAAGAATTAATGATAAAAATCAATTGACAAGAATTAATGAAAAAATACAAATTGCCATTGTGAAATTTCTATTTCTTTGAATTTATTGAAATTCACCAAATATATCAATTAAAAGGTGCTCTACAAATTGGGCACAAAAGAAAAGAAGTAGATTTTCTGTCTATATGTATAAAAAAATTTACAAAATGGAACCATACCAAAAAACATGCTATCTAAATTCAACGTGTGAGCGGTTTCAACATGATCTGTAATAACTATATAGGTATTACAGCATTCCATGCTCAAAAATGGTTGCCTTTATATATTTTTTAGTAGAAAAGCCCAGAATTGTGTTAAGTAGTTTGAAGACTACTACTATTACACCACATCACTGTGCCTAGAGCTCAGTTAGTTAAGGTAGCTTGAGCTAAAGTAGTTTGAAGACTACTACTATTACTCCACATCATTGTGCCTAGAGCTCAGTTGCCCCTTTACAGTTAGGGAATGATGTGGGTGACAAGAAGTCTGATTGGGTTCTGGGACGCTATATTGTCATATGAGACCGGGACCTACGGTTTAAAGTGTATTCAGAGTCACTACAAGCATCCATGGCACCACCGGGATTCGAACCCGAAACGTGAGGTACCGAGCTTCAGAGCACTAGCCCTTCACCCATCAAGTTCCATTCTAAAAGAGGAGCAAGAGGCGTGTTAAGTACAACAATACATTTCTCCAAAGCATCCCACACATGCTCAATCAAGTTTAAGTCAGGAAAACGTGATCGCCAACGCATAAATATATATAATTTACTTATTCTAGTATATCCCTGGAATGATGGCTGAGTGACTATCGTTCTAATGCTTGGTGTTACAGGGGAGTTCGAGTCCAACCGGTGTCATGGATGATTGTAATGGTTCGGAGTCCACTTTAAATCGGAGATCTCAGTCTAATATGAATATAGAGCATTGGGTGTAGGACTAACAACCCTACCCCGTAAAAAGAAAACATCTCCTGTCTCGAAACCTGCCTGTAGGCAAACGGCCTTGGCCCACCATGGGGCTGTTGCGCCAATGAAGACCCCTAATTATGAATATAAAATACCTCATTTTTTAAAACTGTGCTTTATGTATTATAAAACAAATAATTTTTTAATTATGTTGATAAACTCATTTCTATATTTATGTTGAATATTGTAAAATAAAAAAAAGCTTCTTTAAAGCCATATGAAAAGTTATAGTTTATATTTTTATGATTTAGAATCTCAAAAGCTGTTTTATATAGGTCCTTTTATACATTGTTGTAAGGAAGACGAAATGAGCCAAAATTCTGTTGTTGGTGTCATATTTTAAACATACAAGCTGTTGTCGTATATATCACTCGCTTATGAACATAAATATTCGCATTGATTTAATATATGGGCTTTCTCAAGTTAGAAGGCAGTATAAAAGAATTTCGCAAATTATTTTCTGAATCTGGGTATTTTTATTTATAGCAATTGCTATGCAATATTTACTGAACATTTTAAAAAGGGAGATAAAAATTTTGTGTTATCTAAACGTTGTAAATAAGTCAGTGAAAGGAAATAATTCACTTTTATTATATTTATTTTTAAATAAATTTCAGTTACGATGTTTTCGGGTAAGCAGCTCTTTGACCCGAGAGGATTAGCTACAAGAACGGCAGATATAGCAGACTCAGCGTTACCAAGAGAATTTGATACACTGCCCCCACTTCATGATGTCATAACGTTTAAGTAGTGACCGTAAATGTGGTATTACAGGATTATTCTTTTTCACCTCTTCGTGATAAACGAAAGACATTCCAACCTACAGACCTATCATGCCCATTCTCTGTTTAGGCATTGTTTTCTTTGCTATGCAGTGAAGTGCCGAATCAACAGTGCCTAAACAGATTTTTAGGCATTGTTTATCTAGTTTCGAATCTAATACGCTTGGTTATTAAGTTCAACGCGTTATACATAGGTAACTTTACTCCATGTAAGTGTCGTTGAAAGCGTATTTATTTAAACACATTATTATATAGACTATGGGGCCTGGTGACCAAGTTCCACAGGAGTTGGGTTCGAGTCCTGGTGGTTCCAAGGATGCTCGTAGTTGTTCGGAATCCACTTTGAACCGCAGGACCCAGTCTAATATGACTAGGGCCTGATGGCCGAGTAGCTAATTCTCTGGCGCTCGATGCCACAGGTTTCGGGTTCGAATGCCGGTGGTGCCATGGATGTTTGTAGTAGTTCGGGATCCACTTTAAGCCGTAGGTGCCGGTCTCACAGAGCCCAATTAAACTTCTTTCACACACATCATTGCCAAACTGTAAAGGGGCAAATCAGCTTTAGGCGCAATGATGTGTTGTGATGTAGTAGTATTAGTCTAATATGACTGTAGAGCGTAGGGCTGACAACCCTATCTCGTAAAAAAAAAAAAAACCCCTGTCTCGAATTCTCCCAGTAGGCAGATAGCCTTGGCCCAACATAGGGCTGTTGACCAGTGAAGAAGATATATAATATACATATGCAATTTAATTTGCAAAAAAACATGCAACAATATGGATTTATCTCAACAAGATAAAATATAATTTAGACTCGAAAAGAAAGTTAAAAAAAAAATTAATTCGAGAGAAATTTACAATGATATTTTATCCAACATTTAAATTCAATCTGTCGTTTATCATAAGACCTTATCATTTTTTCAAAATAAATATTTACTGAGTAATGTCAAAAAAATAATAATAAATAAACAGACAAGTTCTAATTATATATTGAATAAAATTGATTTTATGAAGAACTGGAAATCATTTGTTTGTTAAAATTACAATCGAAATATATTTTAATTTACATAGCAATTTTAACAAACAAATGAATTCCAGTTCTTCATAAAATCGATTTTTATTTACATAGGAAGTTTTTAATTTTCAATTTAATTTTCCTTTAAGTTCTTAACTAATAACAGATTTAGAAAAAGAAAAAAAAAAGTACTTGCATTTTAAAAAGGTTAAAGAATATTCTCATTAAACTATAACCAATATTCAGTAAATTTAATTATTGTATCTTTTTAAATTTATTTATTAAAATATTATTCATTAAAACTGCTGTTGTTTTAAAAAATTCCTCAGTAAAATTTCTGTTGGTAATCAAAAGAAAAAAAAATCATTTTAACTAATAAAGAGCAATGAACTGTTCAGTATATACAGTTGTATGAGTTGTGAATCAATCTAAATATGAATTATTTTCATACCACATTTTTATCAAAATATGATTTTAGGTAATGAATGAAACAATTCATAATCAGTTTTTAACATCTACAGCGAAATATTTCTCAGATTTCATTTTTTGTTTGTTTTATGATGGTATATTCAACTGGTCAACAATAGAAAAAATTTAATAAATTTAATTTAATTAAATAATTAAGATATAGTAAGGATCCACCATGCATTCCCACAAAAAGCTGTAAACCTTGAACTCAAAAGTTGATAGATCCTCCTTTCAAAGACGGGTTGACCTTTACATTAGACTTTGCACTTTCCTTTCAAGGACGGGTTGATCCTTACGTTAGACATTGGACTTTGCACATTCCTTTCAAGGGCGGGTTGACCCTTACGTTAGACATTAGACTTTGCTCGTTCCTTTCAAGCACAAGTTGACCCTTACGTTAGGCATTAAACTTTGCTCGTTCCTTTCAAGGATGGGTTGATCCTTACGTTAGACATTACACTTTTCACGTTCCTTTTAAGGACTGTGCAGTTAAGCATTGCGTTTTATTTTAAAAAGTTATTTAGTTCATATCTATGAAACAATACTGAATTAGGATCTCACACATATCAGGCCCTAACTTTTACTGATATGTTTCGAATAAATGATAACTCATATAAACTCCATGTAACGTATTTCAGTTAATATATCTGTCATACTTATTCTACAGATCTACTATTGCCTATAAGATACTTTCTTCACCTCAATTCCAAATACCATTGAGTCGGATTAGATAAAATCTCCTTGAATATCAACAAAATTATAAACATAAACTGTAAATATATCAAATCATCTTTATTTTATCGAATTCCTTTAGCTCCAGAACAAGGTAAACGGATTTGCATCTAATTTAACCGGACATATCGCACATTTTTGAAAAAGTTTTAAAAAAAAAAAAAAAAAAAAAAAAAAAATCATTTTATAGGGGCTGCAATTTTACGAGGCAGGAAAAATTGCAACAGTAATAAATACGCAAAAAACACTTCCCATATTTCTCATGCTCGATCCCAATTATAAAAAAACTGAAATCCTTTCACGATTTCAATTTATCATATGTGAACATACTTTGTTAGACTACTACACATCGAAGGACACCAATGTTCAATAACCCAAGAAATTTATGAAGCAATTAGTCAGAATACTTCAACAAAGGGAGTTCTGAGGTTTAGGGTTCCATTTGTTTATTTGGCAATTTTTTTTCCCCTGCGCGTTTCGTCAAATCCCCTCCTAAATAAATAAAAAGGGCGCTGTGGTTACAAAACACAGAGGTTTTGGCGATTCCATTTGGCGCGGAAAAGAGACTTAAAGAAATCTGAAGCTTAAAATGCAGAATCCCTACACCAATTATCAAATTCAATATCGACATTAATATAACAAAATTTAAGGATTCCAGAACTTTATGTTGAAGCAACTACCCAATTCAGACGGAAAAGTCTGTTAAATGATGGTTAAATTGACTTTTATAAACATAAACTGATCCTTATACCCTATTTTGAGGATATTGAAACAATAGTCCGTTTATATTTTGAAAGCCAAACAAATCAAAATGAATTAAATAGTGCGTGACTTGATATGGGTCAATCTTTATATATAGCAACACATATTTCATGCCAGTTTTAAAAACGCACATGAATAAAATCACGTGAAAATGAGCATTTAGTTTAAACAAAAGTTTTTGAAATGAAGGTTTCTCGTGTTGCGCGAGGAGATTTAATCTGTTTTAAATAATAATTTAAACTCTTACTTATTTTTTATTTTATGGCTTCACTTTTATATGGCTTCATTTTTTGAAGACGCCATGGATCTCTAACATTATGTTTATATATATTAAGAAAATTTTTGTGTGGTCGGAATTAATATAAAATGATGAATAAAAAGACTTAGATTACCAGTTCATTGCATTTTTTCCCACATGCAACATGCTAGTCTCATACGACTTTATTAACTGGAATGTAGGTTTTCACAAGATACTCATACGGTAGATCACCAACTAATCAGAAGCCTGATTTTCTGGCTACTTAAGCTTTCGACTGTCTGGTGTTCTACAACATAAGATGATAATATCATGTGGAAACTCATTTTAAATCACAACTTATCAGACATTACTTAGACAATTTTCTAATTCTATTTTTTTATTATATTTTTATATATAGTTATTTTGAATATAAAGTTTAAAAAAATGCAAGTAAAGTAAAATATTATCAGAGTTGACATAAGACAGAATCTTTTTTTATTTTGTTTATTTCAAAATAAAAAATTTATCTAACAGATATAAATTATTTTTGGTTAGAATAATTGCAATTAAAAAAAATAACGTACATTTACCGTGTGAGTCTACAGTATGTTTGGGTTGATTTTTTTAAAAAAATAAATCCCAAAAAATTCTGAAAACCATAATTGAATTTATTTTGTAACACCTTAACTTGTTTTTTTCTGAAATGTATTTTCCTTATGTAAAGAAAAGAAATGAATAGGATTATCCAGATAACATCTGCCGTCGTGAGTTTGGAAGTTCAGAGTTTTCAAATTGTAGACAATAACTTTGGGAATCGAATATGTCTTTAAAACTGAAAAACCAGAAAAGGAGACATTTGAAATGTTATGAAGCAAATAATAACATTTCATTTTTCTATGTTGTGTATGGACACAGCACTGGCTATTTTTGCAATTTTGAAATAATACAAAAAAAGTTAAATTGTCCCGATAAATAGTCACCTGGCATTTCAAATGATACTTGATGAACACAACATCAATGAATAAGCTATTCATAAAATTGTATTTCAATATTGAACTATGTAGTATTGGGTGAATAGTAGTGAAAAATTGTAGTGGAATATTTAATTATGTAGTTTTAGGTGAAAAGTAATGGAAAATTGAACTATGTAGTAGTGGGTGAATAGTAGTGGAAAATTGAACTATGTAGTAGTGGGTGAATAGTAGAGGAATAATGAACTATGTAGTAGTGGGTGAACAGTAGTGGAATGTTGAACTATGTGGTAGTGGGTGAATAAAAGGGAAAATTGTAGTGTAATATTGAATGTAGAGAAAAAAAAATAGCCGTGTGTCATGATTTGATCCAAACAGTCAACAATATGTTATTTTAAACGAATATGAATGAAGATGAAACTTGGTATTTTTCTTATGACCTGGAAACAAAATAACAATTATCTTTTTAAGAAAGAGAGATAAATTGATAAAAAATGGCTAAACTATGATCTTTATGTGTTATAAAGGATACTTTTCTGAAGAGAATTAACTTTTAAGATCTAAAAAACTGCAATAGAATTACTGTTCGCTGAGTTATTCAATTGTTTATCTTTCGATCTACGGATTATACTCCATTTTTTTCAAATTTGGCATCTACAATCTACTTTCCAATCCTTAAAATTGAGGTCTCACATAAGATATTCTTATTTTGATAGCATTGAAGAGATTCACACACACACACACACACAAAAAAAAGCGTAATAACTAAAGTAACTAATCTTAACGCTTAAATAAAAAAATAAAGACGAGTTTTACAAAATAATCAATTAGTTTAAATAGAAAGAATACTTTTTTGAAAACTAAAAAATAAAAATCGCCTTTTATTATGTAAACTATATGATTTTGCAAACATTTAGCCTTCTAACTCTATGGGTACTCTGAGTATTTGTCAACGTTCCAAAAGAATCTATATCAAGAAAAGTTAAGAATACAACTCTGATTTAATAAATGAGGTTACGTTGAAGTAAAATTGCGAACTAATCTCAGTCATGAATTTAAACAATTAAACGCTTAATAGCGCGGAGAAAGGATAAGTCGATACATTCCTCGCCAGAACGCCACCTGTTCCCCGCCACCCGAAACAGTCAATAAAGTCTCCCTCTTCATCCCGAGCATCCTTCAGTCCCATCGGAAGCACCATCCGAGCAACTTCTGTAATACTTTCTTCCCACCAATACACCTTTGCGTGCTGGGAAAACTACTGTAAGGATCAGCAGAAGTAAATTTTTATTCAAGTTTTTTTCCATTCTGTTAGGTGACTTCGTTTCACATTTTAACTAAAATAATTGCTGCTTTAAAGAAAATTATTTAAGTGAGTATTCTTATGAATTTGTTTTCAATTCCGTTATATTTTTAAAGAAATTGAACTTGTTTCTATGCATGTGTATATCTTTTTAATGCGAAAATTTTTAATGTTTTCGATTAGGAAGTTTAATTTTAAAAATTAATTTTTATGAAATTTTTTTTTGAATATTTATTATTTTATATATATCATTCACCACTTTTTTTGTCACTTTATAGCTTGCTTTTGACTAATTATCCTATATAGCTACTCATTGTAAATGCTATTTTTATATTTTAAATGTTTAATGTATAATATATGCACACATCATCTATACTACATGTGTAAGATGTCAAGTATTAATTAAAAGTATTTTTAATTAATACGCGTTTGATTTAAAAGCTTGAATTTAATCGCTTAAAATCTTTTTCATTTATTAATTAAAAGTATTTTTAATTAATACATGATTAAGTTAAAAGCTTGAATTTAGTCGCTTAAAAGCTTTTTTATGTATTAATTAAAAAGCTTGCATTTGATTAATATATAAACTGCAGGCTTTTTAATCACTTATAAGTCAGTTATAATTTCTGAATTCGGTAAAAATGTTAGTAATGTTAAATATTTATGGTGTTAATTATATTTATATTTAAAGAAATTATCATAATTAATTTTATACAGTAAAAAAAAATTGAAATTACGCAAGCTAATCTTATATAGATATTCATTATAAATATTCTATTTATATATAAAATATTAGATGTATAATGTATGAACACACTATCTATATTATAATTTGTTAATGTATTAATTAAATGCATGTTTTTGAAATACTTATACATCCACTATAATTTCTGAATGAAGTAAAAATGTTAACTATGGTGAAAATTATATTTATATAAGTTAGCACCATTAATTTTTTTACAGTAAAAAAATGAAATTACTCAAAATAATTTGTCTAGAGATGATATACCATACTAAATGTTAATGTTATAATTGAATTGTCATTATATATGATTATATAAAATTTTTATGCACATATTATGCGAAAATTTCATCGGCGAATTATGCGAATATTTTTATTATTATATGAAATTATTTTTATTATGCGAATTATATTATTATTATGCGACTGTTTTTATTATATATGCGAATTTTATTATGCGAATATTTATATTTCATTACATTTTTTTTATTTGTTTTTATGCGAATATTTATGTTTTCATTCTTTTGTAGTAAGGGAATATTAGAACATTGAGTACATTAGCTTATTATTCGTATTTTTGAATGCATAGATATTGATTAAAATCATTATTATGAATATTATTTTAGTGTTTATTTTTATTATTTTCTTGTTTTAAATTTATAATTTTTTTTTCTGTTTTCATTAATATAAAGTACTTAAATATTTGAATTTTTATAAGTGACTTTCTAAATAAAAATCTTTTCAGATAAAGAGTTATATTTCATTAATTACGGGAGAGGAAAGTATAGTTTTCTGATGTTAAGTAATTTCACTCAATTTTTCAAGGTTTAATTAAAATTGTCAGAATTTTTAAACATTTAAATGAAAACTACTTATCTGAAAGTGTCAACGAAACGCGTTTTGTCAGTAATTCCCGATTCTTTTTTCAAACCTTTTCGGACACTTTTGAAAAGCGAGTAATTTAAATATCCTTTCGCATGTAAACATTGTTCATTTATTATTCTGATTTTATTCGGAGCGGAACTAGAAAATGCATTTAAAAAATGTTTGTTTTGAAACGTTATTAAAATATATTCTGATTAATTATTCAGCTAGAAATATTCAGGTAAAAAAGAATTCATTTATACATGTACTTTTTTATAGTTGAAAATGTTTTTTTTTAAATAAAGTTTATCGTTACTTTCTAGTCCAGGGAATATTTATTCTGTCACTATACTAACAGATTCAGCGTTTCCCAGGGTGTTACATTTCACAAACATTTTGAAATCTTCATTTCATTTCAACAATACCACCGGTAAAGCTTTCCAACTTACGGATTTATCATGTCCTTCCCTAATTTGTTGGACTACAAGTAAATTCCTTTAATTCGGAATCTCAACGCTGTATAACAATTATATAAAAAAATTCAATATAAATAATATTTTGATAACTTCTACACGTTTATGTAAAGTTTCTACATTGTAACTGCAGTACTTTGGTGATATATATATATCTATATATACTTTTAAAAACAACCTCTTTAGTGTAACAATTAAATTAGGCTATTAAATAACATATATATCTTAAAAAATATATATCTTTAAATTTTTGAGATATATATAACATACACTGTCGTATATTTTTATGTACTTTTCTTTTTATATACTTTTTCTTTTTTAATATACTTTTCACAATATAGAATGGAGATATTTATTTTACTAGTATTTATTTATAGATTTTTTTGTTTTATAAAATTTTACAAATACTAAAATATGTATCCTTTTTTTTTTAATAAAAATTATGGTGTTAATATGAACATTGCATGAAAAACATAAAAATCGCGAAATTAAAAAAATATCTAATCAACTATATAATTCTGCCGCATTTGAGAATTTTTTTTTTCATCTAAAAAAGCTTCAAGATATTCAATGACTTCTTTAAGCTTAATTAAAAGCAATTTAAAAGTATCTGTTCGTTATCTTCAAAACTCTTATGAAAAAATGAGATGTTTATTAACGCACATATTGTAATTTGTATTCCCCCTCGTGCAGTTATCCACAGTTAAAAATTTTTTAATTTGATGTCATGGAAATGTGAAGAATGGATTTTAAAATTTTTGCATTCTCTTTTGTATATCAGTTATATCACTCTTGTAAAAATGAATTAGCATTATCTTTCAAAACTTTTTCCATTAAGTCACTTTACTCTGACTTATCTTAAATTGAATTCATCTAAATTACTCATTATGAGATTCTTAAAAAGAAACTATCCAAAAATTTAAGTAATTCACTTGTTTAGAGATTTTAATTTATTATTGGTTTTTAATCTTTCTGAATTCCAGATAGCACTACTGCATTTGAATTCCTGAAAAAAAAAATACGTATTGTATAATATTTGTAGTACAAGGATTTTGAAATTAAAATATTATATTGATATAAATGATGCATTAAATTTAATAAATAAATGCTTGTTAATATAAGCATAATTACGAACATTAATTTACATTTAATAATAAATTATTGCGCGATAAATTACTTTAATCTTTAAAATAATCATCGTATCAAATTACTTTTAAAGATTAAAGTAATTTGATACAATTGTTATTGTATCTTATTAATTTGCTTTGATACGATAAGTGCTTTAGTACTGATAATCAATCATGATTTGATATGGAGAATTTAAATTTGATAACTCTTTTAAAAATTTCTTTGCAGCTCTTTTTAACTGTATTTCAAAAATTTAGTCTGAATATCTTGAAACTTATTTTTTAATCAATTAGAAAAGTAAGATTTGTTATTTTCAAAGTTTCGGTTGATTTACGCAATAAATATAATAATTACTAATTGATAAAAAAAATTAAAAATATAATTTATTTTTTATAATTTAGTTGCAAAGAAATTTTTTCAACTGTGTACAAATAAATCCCATATGAATTATTCCGACTTTAAAAACCGCAGATTATAAACGCAAAACTGTTACAAATACATATTATTCCTTGTGATGATTTCGAAATATAACTGAAAGTTGTTTAGGGTTCTGTAAATCATTATCAAAACTAAAGCTAATATAAAATTAAAAAAAATACACTCAAAATAGTGTAAGTCCTTTTATTTAGAAATTTGAGCTAATGTATACATAAGGACGCAATATATCAATACAAATATCAAGGAAAAGGAATGAATTATGATGACTTTGCATACTAATATAATATATATATATATATATATATATATATATATATATTAGTATGTATTTATATATGTATTAGTATGTATATATCGTATTATAGATCGCAAGCTACTAAAATAATTTTATTTGGAACTTATCTGAATCTTGATAACGCTAGTAATCTAATATTTTCCAATATATATTTAAGTATCATTTTGCGAATGTTAAGCACCTAGTCTTAATTTGTGTATTTCTATAATAAATATGCTATAAGACCATTTTGCTCTTTATGATTTTCCAAACAACAAGTAAGAAATTCAGTTGTTGAACTAATCCCTATTAATTAAAAATTTTTACTTTTCCTCACACATCCATTTCTTGCCTTTTCTATAATTAATAGCAGACTTAACATGTTTTCCCTAAGCAGTCTGTTTTTTTATTTCTCATCTCTACGATCTACTAACTAAAACACTTTTAATGATACGCACTTTAAATAACTACTCATTCTGACTGCCGCACGCATCGTAGCCTTCCGGACGTAGTGCTCTTCTTTCTTCCGTTGTCGACAAAGAGCTGGATCTCAACTCTTTATATTCTTAACCTCGTGTTAGTAAAGTGAAGAGGAAAAACTTTTGATTTATCTGAAGATTCCATTTTTATGTATATGTTAGTCACAAAAATCAACATACACACTCAAAAATAGAATTTTTTTTATGTAGTTATACCTCTAACATTGAAAATCCTTGGCCATCTACTACGAGGTTTGTTAAAAATATCTCCGCGTGCTTTGAAATATCTTATAATAGTCTTAGTCTTGTCTTCTATGACCCATTTGCAATATGACTCACCAGATTTAGGAAATCTCCCATCGTCCTCTCCTCTTCCTTGACAGTGAGTACTGAGGGAACTATGTTAAAAAGAAAAAAAAATTCCATTTTTGGAAAACAACAAAATATAACCTGCATTAACAAACTTTACTTCTGATCTTCAGTTTCAAATGTTGCTCGTATGTTTTCTGTTTCCTTAAAGCTTTTTATTTTTGTGCTTATATATATCTATATTTTCTATTTATATGTATGCTATGTATTTACGTATTTATATGCTTCTATTGTGCATTTGTGTATTTTTATATTGCTTATATTTGTTACCTCCTAGTTACTTCCCCTCCCCTTAACCTTTTTTTTTTTTTTTTTAAACTTCTTTCCCTCTGATCAACTGTTTCAAATTTTTATTCCTGCTATTTCTGTGATACGTTGTTTTATTATATTTGAATTCTGAGCATATATTATATTATAGGTATTCGACTCTCCTATCCAATCTATCTTATAATAGTTTAGATAGTAGATGAACTTTTCCCAACATTTTTGCAATTTTTGAGCAAGATTTTTCAATTCCTTCTATTAGCTCACGCTCACCCTGTATACATCTTGTTCAAATTTTAAATCGTTCATAAAATACTTTTTATTCATCCACTCAAGTTCAAATACATTTTTTTGAACTTGTAGGGGATGACACTGGATGTTAATACAGTTTTTTTCAAATATTAATTCAGTAATTAAATTTAATTAATTATTTATATATTTTTTTAGATTTAAGTTGCATATATCTACCCATAGATGGCGCCAGATAAACTTAAAAAAATGAATGAAAATTATTTATAAGGGACTTTTTGCAATATAGTGTGAAAAAGTAGGAAATGACTTAAAAAAAAAAATTTTTTTTTTATTACTTGTTTATCTCAAATTCCAATTGTAAACACCAATTATCAATTTTATGTCATTTAGCCTTTTAAACTGTAGCATACTCGTGATTTCAATAATGACACGCAATGTTTTTGCCATTCTTGCTATAAATGAGTAGGAAATCGCGTGACAAAATCTCCAAAATCATCTCTTATGTATAGACTACGATCTAGTCAATATTACATTTTTTTGCGTTTTATGGAGATGTAATTTGGTTTTTACCTCTCACTTTTATAAAATATTATTGAACTAATAAAATGCTTTAAGTTGCGTAAATTAATTTTTTTAATATATGTAATTTCTTAAATCTCGGTATTTTAATAGGTATATGTTTTCTTTTGTGATTGAATGTATACACGCATACAATGACTAATACATTCAATATTTAAAAAGACTGTGATTAACTAATATTTAAAAGACTGTGACTAACTGGTCGAATGATTAACGCTCTGGCTCTCGGTGCCATAGGTTTCGAGTTCCAGTGATGCCATGGACATTTGTAGTGGTTCGGAATCCACTTTAAGCCGTAGGTCAAATCTAATATAACTGTTGGGAGTAGGGCTGATAACAGTACCCCGTAAAAAGTCAGCGTCAGGGAGCCAAGTCAAACTTCTGTTTACGTGTGCTCCATTACAACAGAAACTTTCTCTCCTTCAATGAGACCTTTTATGGTTTCTTGGACTTGGCCTAGATGTTGCTGTCTACCAAGTGGAATAAGAAACAATAAAAATACACTATCATGCATTAACATTTTATTATTTTATGTGCATAAAGTTTTATCCATTTATAGTTGTATGGAAAAATGTGCCATGATGGAAAGAAGATTGAATTTATGTCTCTTTTTCAATACATTGCGTTACACAAAATAATTTTTTCCACTTTTCAGTGCACTTATTCTTGTGATCTTAATATTTTCTCCCAATATACGTTATCAGACTCCTTCTACATTGCTGACGTCATTATGATAGTAGACATCACTTATGTTTCAACATTGTTACCTTCAACTACAACGTTATATCCCCCAGACCAGCCAGTTAGTCATTATCAATATAAGATTCTTTGTGACAATCTTCGCTTCATTTTTCGAATATTTAAAGAAATCAAACCCTGTTCATCTAAGTTCTGATATAATTAGCCTAAAGTGTGCAAAAAATGACCGTAGAGTGACAAATTAAACTTTATAATCTGTTGTTGTTCTAATGGAGCTGGCAATACAAAGGCAGTTAATCTTTATGTCATAAGCAAGGGCTGCACCGCTGTTATTCATTTAGCACTACCCAGGGGGCAAGTGTAGTTTGAAGATATTAGACGTGTAGCTTAAAGTAGTAGCATATTTTACAAGATTCGAGAGCTTGTAAAATATGCAAACCTAGTTTTTTGTTAATATTTTAAATTTCCTGTTTTTGTATTTTTTTTTCTGCGCAAGAATCCATGCGTGTAATTGATTAATTTTCCTTTTGTTCTTATTTTTGATCACTTTCAATCTTCATTTGCTTAATAGCTAAACATTTTAAAGACTTAACAGCATAAGGATTCGATTAAAAAAATAAATCTTGTTGTGATCAAAAAATAGTTATAAAAACTGATGCGAAACAATCGTAAATTTATATATATTCGGTGCATTCTTTTTAAAACATTTCTATTACAATCGGTAAAAATATGCGTTGCATAGATAGAAGAGTAAAATATATTTGTTGTAATAGAGTAATAAAAATAATAATGATGTTAATAGCTAAACGACGCGAATTCATTTCTTCATAGCCACTGTTCATTATGTTCAGTTTATTTCGTAAATTGCAATCATAATGTTGACATGTATTTCCCAAGATTTTAGTGAAATAAAAAAAATTGCACCCATATACAAATGAATGTTCTTTAATGGTGTTATTTTATTGCCAAATACAAAAAAACCCCATAATAAACTAAAAATGACAATTTATTACAGTGTGTATGTAATAAATTACTTTGATTGATTATTTTTTGTAGATAAGTTATAAAAGTTTCGTAAATC
>BPLQ01006657.1:0-170761 GCA_021605075.1 Caerostris darwini | reverse complement strand
TTCGTAAATCGCAATCATAATGATGAGATGTATTTCCCGAGATTATAATGAAACAACAATTGTGGTAGTTAATATAATAATAATAATAATAATTTATTTTTGTAAACAAAATACATTATTCTATCGATTAAATAATCAGTTACAAAATAATTAATGTTAATATAACGGTGCTGGTAATAGAATGCTATGCTATGGAATTTTTTGTCAGGTTTTTGTGTAAAATATTTTAAATTAGTAATATTCCTTAAAACATAATTTATTAAAATCAAATTCAAGAAATAAATTATATTAACTATAAATGAAATATTGTTGAAATAACAAACAAACAACAACTGCATACATATGCAAATGAATATTATTTAATGATGTTATTTTATAACCAAATACAAAAATATTTACCATTTATTTCTCTAATAAACTAAAAATAACTATTTATTACATTTTGTATATAATAACAAGCGATTGCTTATTTTTATGTACATAAGTTATAAGATAATACACACGTAAAATTGCAATTACTTGATAAAGGCCACAATATATCAACATCGATCGACTATACATCAAATTATCTATATAGTAAACAATTAAAATTGGTAAATAGAAAATAATTTAAGTAAATAGAAATTAATATAAAAATAAAAATAAGTAACAGTAGCTTAATTTAATTTAAGCGTTTATAAACTTTGCTAAATTGTTGTTACAATTTTGCGTGTGCATTATTTTATGTGTTATCGACATAAAAATAGGTCTCTCATTGCATTCTATATTAACGAAGTGTTTTCTAATATAAATAAATAATATTTTATTTGCATTTGGCTCATTTCCTATAATAATTCAATTTTTCTAGGAAGTTTTTTGAACTTATTGGAATCATTTTATTGCATTGTTTTTTTTCCATTAAAAATAAGACTGACTCAAAATATAAAAATAATTTCGAGAAAAATGTTTTCACAATTTTTCTCTTTAAAGAGGTGGGTATTGAATATTTGGTTGCTGGATTCAGATATTTATGATACATTTCGTTATAATTCCTTAATATGCTGTTTTTACAACATCTCATCATGAGTCTTTTGTAGATAAGTTATAAAACCAACCCCACGTGAAATTGCAACAAAAATTCATCCAAGTTTATAACATATTTTTCCCATTAATGTAAATTAAAATATAACGTGTTATTTTCTGTTAAAGCATTTAACATAATGAATTTACTTAATAAAAGACATAATATATCAATATCAATCGATTAGATACAAAATGTTGTTGCAAATATCAATTTATCTATAAAGTAATCGATTACAATTTGTAAACAGAAAATAATCCAAGTAAATAGAAATTAGTATAAAAATAAGTAACAGTAGCTTAATTTAATATAAGCGTTATAAACTTTGTTAAATTGTTGTTGCAATTTTGAGTGGGCATATAGTATCTTATCGACATAAAATTAATCAATCATTTATTATTACATAAACAATAAAGTCTATCATTGCATTCTATATTAATGAAGTGTTCTAAGAATATAAATAATATTTTATATGTATATTAGCATTTTGTTCATTTCTGATAATAATTCAATTTTCTAGAAAATACTTTGAAGTTATTAAGAATCATTTTATTGCATCGGTTTTTTTTTCATTGAAAATAAGAATATAAGAATATAAAGGCAGCTTCGAGAAAAACGTTTTCACAATTTTTCTTTAGGTATTGAATATTTGGTTGCTCGCTTCAAATATTTATGATACATTTATTAATATTTATTCCTTAATATGTAGTTTTTTTTATCATTTTATGTATTTATTTATTGAATGAATATAACTGAAGGATATTGTTTGGATATCACAGGTGTTTAATTTTTGTATATTGTTGGGTGCTATTTTCATTCACGATACGGTCATCTAACTTTTCCATTCATTTTTTTCATACAAAGGAATCCAACAAAGTAATTAGTTTTGAAAATGTTGGATTAAAGCAAATTAGCTTGGATTTATGTTGTGCTTTTACTAATAAGAATGCTTGAAGTAAACTAAGATAAAATAATACAATAGTACAAAATTGAATTATTTATTTATGTAACGATAATTTGCTATGTACAAACCTTTAAGATGCATTTTTGAGCATTTTTTATTAGATAAATGATGAGTAATTTCCGGATTTAACTGAAGAATATATTGTTTATTATATATTGTTGAATATATTTTTGGATTTAACAGGTGTTTAATTTTTCTACAACGTTAATGCCATTCATTCAGCCATGTTTTTCCATTCATTTTGTATATCAAGAAATTCAGCAAAATAATTAGCTTGAAAAATTACTCAAGAGATTTGAATTAATGTTTGAACCTTTGAGTTATATGATTTAGTGGGTAATGCAAAATTTTATTCTTCTTTTTATGTTGTGTTTTTCCTAATAAGAATGACTGAGATGAATTAAAGTAAAATAATACAATAGTACAACATTGAATTATTTATTTATGTAGCAATAACATGTTATATACAAACATTTGAGAAAAACTTCTGAGTACCTTTTGGCAGGTTACTAATGAAAAGTTTCCTAATTTAATCGGAGAATATATCTACGGTAAATAAATAAATTTACTTTGAATTTAACAGTTCAGCATCGTTCAGACACAAGCATAAATAAAAATAATAATGATCTGCATATCTATTTTTTAACATAAATAATTATATTCTTTAAATTTAAGAACATTTTATATAAATTATTAGAATAAAGGAACAACTATGGAATAAATCTATTTGCTGCAATTGTAATCAAAAGTTTTAAATGTTAAATGTATTGTTTGTGGCTATTACCATTTTATAATTTTGTTTAAGTATAAAGATTTAAGTAAATAAAATTCTTATAAAATATCAAAGAAATCATAAATAAAATGCTAAATTTGATTTCAAATCATTAACTGAATAAGTTAAACAATAATTAATTTATGAATAATTTGTTTTGCTGAAGAAAGGAAAAAAGTATTGTTTTTAACTACAGATAAGCGATTGAAATATTCAATATTTGAGGAATCCAGAAATAATTACTGATATTTAAGACATCCGTAATGAATTCTGGATTTTTGAGATAGTACTTATCCAAATTATAGCGAAATTTTATTATTTACCTTACAACTTTATGTTGACAGTCCCGATTATGATTCAATGGTAGTTGGGTGGTTGAGGTTGATAGGGATTTGGGTCACATAACATGGATGACAAATGTTAGTTAATATGTAATTAATTCATTATTTCTATTGATAATTTTTAGATTGAAAAAAATTATAATGCTGACTTATGAGTATAACCTATTTTTTAAAGTGTTATTTCAAATTTAAATATTATTAATAAGAATATGTCAAAAGGATTGAACACCAGATTTATCATAATTGATGATTTTAGAATTAAAAAAAATTACAACAAAGAAATTTAAATTTATCTATACCAATTTGTATAACGTTTCTATTATGATTAATATAATTTATTTCATTGTTTAAATTCCTGATTTTTGTTCATGCGCAAAACAAATTTTTTTTTTTCATGAGAAAATTGCACATAATACAATCATTTACAATAACATGTCATCATATAGTTACAACATATTAAATGTTCATATTTTTATTGTTGTAATTTATTACATAGATTTTAAAAAACGAAAATACAGGAATTTCATTTCTTTAAAATATAATTAAAAATATATATTTCTTTAAATAATAAGCTTAATTTGTCTAAAGGGGCTTATTAACATTTTGCACTATACATAAAGTTATTATTTAATATTAAAATTAATTATAACTAATATTTTACCCATAAATATTCATACAGTCATCACATGGGACTAATAAGCGAAATGGTAATCATTTTTTCATAATTGTTTTAATTTAAAATGATGAAGAATGGAAAATATATACAATATGTTTCATAGTGAATGAGATAATTCCCTAATAAGCTTCCTAAGATAATTTATTATTGCAATGTACATAAAGAGACTATTGAATATTTAATTTAATACCATTTCATTTAATGTTTTATGAGTGTAAAGTCATATATAACACTCTGGAATTTCATTTCTTTAAAATATAATTAAAAATATGTATTCCATTAAATAATAAACTTAATTTGTCTACAAGTGTTTCTATGCGTTTTGTAGTGTGCATAAAGTCATTATTTAGCATTTAAATTAATTCCAACTAATCTTCTACGCATAAAAATTTATATAGCCATAATATGTAAGTTAAGTAAAACGGTAATCATTTTTATGACATTTTTTTTATGAAAAAGATTAAACACCAGATTTATCATAACTAAAAATTGAAATGGTAATAATTTTTTATGACATTTTTTATTAAAAAAAAAAAAAAAAAATTAAAAACCAGATTTATCATTAATCATTTTTTAAGCACCCGATTTGCATTTTTTTATGAAAAAGATTAAACACCAGACTTGATTTAATTTAAAATGACGATCAATGAAAGATAAATCCAATATACTACATAGTGAATCAGATAATTCCCTAATAAACTTCCTAAGATAATTTATTATTGTAATGTATATTAAGAGACTATTGAATACTTAATTAATAACCATTTAATTTAAAGTTCTATAAGTGGAAAATGATATATAACACTCTTTGAAAGGCTACTCTTTCATTATTCATCATTTTTTCATGACTATCTACAATTCAAAATAATGATCAATAAAAGATATGCATCACAGGTTACGTTGAGTATAAACAAGAAATAAATGCTTTCATTCTTCGTCCTCAATGGCCGTCGTTGAAATTTTATTGCCTGAAAAATAAAACGATTCAACATTCTCACAGTCAAGCAAAAAAATATTGGAAAGGATTTAGACATAGATCACTGCCATATAATCGAATAAATGCACGCAAAAGAACTGCACAGTCGTACCCTTAAAGACTCTATAAAAGAAGCAACCATGAAATTATAATCTCTCCAGAAAGAAATCTTAGAATGACCCCCAGTTTTTGTCTTGACTAATTCTTTTTACGTGGACAAAAGGAATAAAAACTCTTAAGTCATGCCATAAACATTTTTACAACTTCCGTATACGATCCACGAAATGTGAGGAGACAATGCTTTGCAGAAAATTGCTGATCTCATTGCTTTTAATGAAATTCGCCAGCCGGTCGTTTTAAGACACCGCTGTCCAAAAATCTTTCAAGAAACTCCGTGAGAAAAAATGATCCTGTTTGGGGACATTGCAATAGAGACATAGTTATATATCACCCGTTATGAGGCGGAGATATTTTTTTTCTGTATACTCCAATCCAAAGACCTAGCTTGTTATTTTGTGTAAATTTTTTTTTTCTTTTCGTATGAATTTTATGAACCCTTCATACATAAGGAAAGTATTACCGTTTCTTGTGATTTTAACTGAAAAATAGCCGTTTCCTTTTTAGTAAATTATCTTTTTAATATAAAAACAAGAATTCTATAAATAAATCCCAGTCTTGCCGGAGATTTTTATATTTAACAATTTTACGTTGTTATTGTTGTTTTCAAATATATGTAGTGTGACTCGAGCTCACTTCTGACTTTAACGATAAATATGTAGCAAATCTGGCGTTATCCAGGGTACAATATGGGTAAGTGGCAGCTATCCACCCAAGTGAATAGCATGTGAATAGAGAAATATAGATCCGTACAAAGGGCATTTGATTCAAAATTGATAAGAAATGTACCCAAAAAGCTTCTGTGTCTATGCTACGTTTGGTTTGCCGCGTCGCTCTACTGTCATCTTGTGCAGACAATTTCTAAACAGACCGAGACCTACAGTTTAACGTGGATTCCGAACCGCTAACAAACATCAATGCTACCGCCATGGTTCGAACCTTCAGCCTATGGAACTAAAAGAACGAGCGCTAGCCTATTGGCCAACAGGCCGCGGAAAAATGAAAGATAAATGTAATATGTTTCATAGTAAATGACATAATTCCACAATAAGCTTCCTAATATAATTCATTATTGTAATGTACATAAAGAGAATATTGAATACTTAATTTAATACCATTTTGTTTAATGGAAGAATCATATAGCTATCATATTTCTCTTTGAAAGATTACTTTTTCTTTATTCATAATTTTTTCATGACTATCTACAATTCAAAATAATGATCAATAAAAGATATGCATCACAGGTTACGTTGTGTATAAACAAGAAATAAATGCTTTCATTCTTCGTCCTCAATGGCCATCGTTGAAATTTTATTGCCTGAAAAATAAAACGATTCAACATTCTCACAGTCAAGCAAAAAAATATTGGAAAGGATTTAGACATAGATCACTGCCATATAATCGAATAAATGCACGCAAAAGAACTGCACAGTCGTACCCTTAAAGACTCTATAAAAGAAGCAACCATGAAATTATAATCTCTCCAGAAAGAAATCTTAGAATGACCCCCAGTTTTTGTCTTGACTAATTCTTTTTACGTGGACAAAAGGAATAAAAACTCTTAAGTCATGCCATAAACATTTTTACAACTTCCGTATACGATCTCGCGAAATGTGAGGAGAGAATGCTTTGCAGAAAATTGCTGATCTCATTGCTTTTAATGAAATTCTCCAGCCGGTCGTTTTAAGACACTGCTGTCCAAAAATCTTTCGAGAACTCTGTGAGAAAAAATGGTCCTGTTTGGGGGACATTGCAATAGAGACATAGTTATATATCACCCGTTATGAGGCGAAGATATTTCTATTTTTTGTATACTCCAATCCAAAGACCTAGCTTGTTATTTTTGTGTATATTTTTTTTCTTTTCGTATGAATTTTATGAACCCTTCATACATAAGGAAAGTATTACCGTTTTTTGTGGTTTTAACTGAAAAATAGCCGTTTCCTTTTTAGTAAATTATATTTTTATTTTAAAGACAAAAGTTCTATAAATAAAATCCCAGTCTTGTCTGAGATTCTTATATTTAACAATTTTTATGTTGTTGTTGTTTTCAAATGTATGTAGTTTGACTCGAGTTCATTTATTACTTTAATGATAAATATGTAGTAGCAAATCTTCTGTTATCAGAGTAGAATTATCTGGAAGTGGCAGCCATTCACCGTAATGAATAGCATGTGTTGCGAACGAAGATCGTCCGAGAGAGGTCCGAACGAAGGACACTTGAATAAAAACTCGATAAGTACTCAAAAAGCTTCCGTGTCTATACTAGGTTTGGTTTGTCGCATCGCTCTATGGTCCTGTCGTGCACACGAGGGCTAAACAGACCAGTACGCTACAGTTCAGCGTGTATTCCGAACCACTAACAAACATCCATGTCACCGACAATATTCGAACCTGAAGCATATGGAAAAAGACCAGAGTGCTAGCCAATTGGCCATCAGGCCGCGGAATAATGAAAGATAAATACTAATAAGCTTCATAAAATGATTCATTATTGTAATGTACATAAAGAGACTAAAGAATACTTAATTTAATACCATTTCGTTTAATGGAAAAATCATATAGCTATCATATTTCTTTGAAAGACTACTTTTTCTTTATTCATCATTTTTTCATGACTATCTACAATTCAAAATAATGATCAATAAAAGATATGCATCACAGGTTACGTTGTGTATAAACAAGAAATAAATGCTTTCATTGTTTGTCCCTCAATGGCCATCGTTGAAATTTTATTTGCCTGAAAAATAAAACGATTCAACATTCTCAAAGCCGAGCAAAAAAAATTTTATTTGGAAAGGATTCGGACATAAATCACTGCCATATAATCGAATAAATGCACGCAAAAGAACTGCACAGTCGTACCCTTAAAGACTCTATAAAAGAAGCAACCTTGAAATTATAATCTCTCCAGAAAGAAATCTTAGAATGACCCCCAGTTTTTGTCTTGACTAATTCTTTTTACGTGGACAAAAGGAATAAAAACTCTTAAGTCATGCCATAAACATTTTTACAACTTCCGTATACGATCTTGCGAAATGTGAGGAGAGAATGCTTTGCAGAAAATTGCTGATCTCATTGCTTTTAATGAAATTCTCCAGCCGGTCGTTTTAAGACACCGCTGTCCAAAAATCTTTCGACAACACAGTGAGAAAAAATGGTCCTGTTTGGGGGCATTGCAGTAGAGACATAGTTATATATCACCCGTTATGAGGCGAAGATATTTCTTTTTTGTATACTCCAGTCCAAAGACCTAGCTTGTTATTTTGTGCGTATTTTTTTCTTTTCGTATGAATTTTATGAACCCTTCATACATAAGGAAAGTATTACCGTTTTTGTGGTTTTAACTGAAAAATGGCCTCATTTCGTTTTTAGAAAGATTATATTTTTTTAATGTAAAAGACAAAAAGTTCTATAAATAAATCCCAGTCTTGATCTTCTTATGTTTAACAATTTAGTTTCCAGTTTCTTATATTTCATAACTTTTATATTGTTGTTTCTATTTGTTTTCAAATGTTGTTTTGACTATTTTTTATTCAAAATAATGTAGCAGATCTCGTGCTATCTCACAGGTTACAAAATGTGGGAAATAAATGCTTTCATTCACCCAATGGCCATCGTTGAAATTTTATTGCCTGAAAAATAAAACGATTGAACATTCTCAAAGTCGAGCAAAAATAAAAATTGGAAAGGATTTGACATAAATCACTGCCATATAATCGAATAAATGCACGCAGAAGAACTGCACAGTCGTACCCTTAAAGACTCTATAAAAGAAGCAACCATGAAATTATTCTCCAGAAAGAAATCTTAGAATGTCAGTTTTTGTCTTGACTAATTCTTTTTACGTGGACAAAAGGAATAAAAACTCTTAAGTCATGCCATAAACATTTTTACAACTTCCGTATACGATCTCGCGAAATGTGAGGAGAGAATGCTTTGCAGAAAATTGCTGATCTCATTGCTTTTAATGAAATTCTCCAGCCGGTCGTTTTAAGACACTGCTGTCCAAAAATCTTTCGAGAACTCTGTGAGAAAAAATGGTCCTGTTTGGGGACATTGCAATAGAGACATAGTTATATATCACCCGTTATGAGGAGAAGATATTTCTTTTTTGTATAGTCCAATCCAAAGACCTAGCTTGTTATTTTGTGCATATATTTTTTCTTTTCGTATGAATTTTATGAACCCTTCATACATAAGGAAAGTATTACCCTTTTTTGTGGTTTTAACTGAAAAATAGCCGTTTCCTTTTTAGTAAATTATATTTTTAATGTAAAGAAAAGTTCTATAAATAAAATCCCAGTCTTGTCTGATATTCTTATCTTTAACAATTTTTATGTTGTTGTTGTTTTCAGGTGTATGTAATTTGATTCAAGTTTATTTATTACTTAAATGATAAATATGTAACAAATCTGGCGTCATTCAGGGTTCATTTATTAAGTTATTGATAAATATGGTAGAATAGAGGACCGAACACACTTGATTAAAAACTCGATAAGAGATGACCCCACAAAAGCTTTTGTGTCTATGCTACGTTTGGTTTGTCACTGTGTCATCCCAAGGGCTGAATACAGTTTAAAGTGGATTCCGAGGAATCAGAAATCCCTGCCACTGCCAGTATTCGAACCTCAAGTCTGTGATACCAAAGGTCAGAGCGCTAGCCTATTGGCCAACACGTCGCGGAAAAATGAAAGATAAATACAATATGTTCTATAGTGAATGAGATAATTCTCTAATAAGCTTCTTAAGATAATTCATTATTGTAATAAGAATAGATGGGATAAATCTTTAGTGGAAAATCATATAGCTTCATGGTATTAAATTATGAACCAGTTGCCACCCTTAATTTTTTTATTATTATTTCCAGTAGCAAGACAAAATGACAAATTCTTATGTGATCAAAACACTATAAAAACCCACAAGTAAAAAGAAAACAATAAGACAAAAGTCATTGTCTCATGAGCGAAGTTCTAGCACTCTAATATCTTTTTACCTCAAGTAAATAGTATGTGACGAATACAGGACGGAAAAAAGGGTACTTGATTGAAAACTTGATAAGAGATGTCCCGCAGAAACTTTTTGTGTCTATGTTAGGTTTGGTTTGTCGCTCTGAGGTCATCTTGGGCACACGAGGATCGGAATCTACAGTTTAAAGTGTTTTCCGAACCATTAACAAACATCCATGCCACCACCAGAATTCGAACCTGGAGCCTGTGATACCAAAGGTCAAAAGTGCGAGGAATAGATATGATAAATCTTTAGTAGGTCAGTTGTCCTTCCGATGGGCTCTTGGAGGATGGGATTAAATTATAAACAAGATGCCACTCTGTTTGTTGAAATTTTTTTTTTATTACCGGTGGTAAAAGAAAAATGACAAACTCTTACGGGATAAAAACAATGCAAAATACACACAAGTAAAAAAAAACAATAAGAGAAAAAGTTCATTGTCTCATAAGTAAAGTTCTAGCGATCCAATATCTTTTCACGTTATGGCCTTATGGCGAATTGGCTAGCGCTCTGGCCTTTGATACCATAGACTTTAAGATCGAATCCTGGCGGTGGCATTGATGTTTGTTAGTGGTTCGGAATCCATTTTAAACTGTAGGTCCCAGTCTAATTAGCCTAAAGTGAGCACAAAGTGACGTCAGAGCGACAAAACCAAACCACGAAGTCCTCACGCAAGGCCAGTCATCTTGTTATGCAGTGTCTGTCCATGATCTCGCCTTTCCCGATAGTAGTAGTTCTTTCCGTTTTTAGCAGCTTAGACGTTACCAGGATTCACTAAGGGGAAGTAGATCTACTATCGCACACCTTCGTTCAGGCATTTTCAGAGGCACAATTTCTTTTAGATCATTCCCAAGTATATAGGCTCCAGTGGCATTCTGGCTCCACTCCCAGTGATATGTAGTAATTTAGCAATGGAAAATTACTTACATAATGCCCTACTGCAATTCTGATCAAACATTCCTGAAGACACGGAGATGTTTGATTCGTTTAACTGGTTCCGAACCCAGCTATTTTAACTTGTAAACTCAACACTTACACCATGTTGCTTTGACCTTTAATAATAGTCATAAATGATTAAATTAATTAATATTTTTAAATATTTAATCATAGCAAATTTCATCTTAATTCAAAAATGTATTTATTGATGCACTGTGTGAGTCAGAATTGAAAGACAACTTTGAGGGATAAGATAGCCCAAGGAAATAGTTGCATGCACTCTCATTTTTTGTTACTTAAATATTTTGATATAGATCTACATAAGCGGCCAGGACACCCATACAGACATAGACATGAGCATTTACCAAAATTTTCTATTATTGTGACAAATTTATTTTTTATTGTTGCGAAACCCGAAATCGTAGTGCCCCAATTGATTGGTCAATCTGAAACAATTCTGATCAATGTTCTAGAAATAATATCTAGGAAGAAGGATTGTTCTAGATCAGGGGTGGACAACCCAAATGGTCTTGCTGGCCACTCTGGAAATGCATCATAACTCCGCGGGCCCTATATAAAATTATGTATCCCCGTATTAGATTTAGACCCACTATAAACATTTTCTTGGAGCGAAAAATTGAAACATAATAAGTTATTAATTTTGAGTTTACTATTATTCTTACATGTACTAAACATAGTTAATATAATAATAATGATACTAAACGTACATTCTAAAGAAATATATAACACTAGAAATGAAATATAAAAAAATGAAGTCATTAAAATATATTTAATTTACTAGTGCGATATTTGATTCTCCACTCTTTCACTTAACTTTTGCAAATCGATCTCAATTTGGGAACTTGCACATCGTAATGGGTGTTGCTTCCGTTTTGTTTCAGTGTTTTGTGTTTGGTCAATTTCATTTTCGATGAAAACGATTCGCAGGTGTAAATTGAACAAAAAGCGCTAACAACTTGAACTAAGAGTCTGGTTTGCTCTGCTATCAAAAATCAACTTTGCGTATCTAGAGTTGGCCACTGAGTTTAGATGGTCCAAGATGAATTCGCAGAATATAATTTAATTCTTCTGCAAATTCCTAACTGTAAACTCATAAATAAACTCATGTTTGTGAAAATTGCAACATCATGAAGGAATCGTCATAATTAAATGAAATTTAATACACAGTTGAGTGGTAGTGGTACAAATAAATGATTAAATGTTCAAAGCAAACAAACAATAACAAGAGATCGGAATCAGTATTTTGTGTAACCATCAAGCGCTGCAATAAGTGCTGCTACACGACGTGGCATGGAGTCAAACAAATTTTGAATGTCTGCCTGAAGAAGAGCATTCCATATTGTTTGTATGCGCACCCAAAATTCGTCTGCAGAAGCAACAGGACGAGGATCACGAGGGAGACGCCGACCAACGAAATCCCACACATGTTCAATCGGCGACATATCCGGGGAATACGCAGGCCAAGAAAGAAGTTGTACCTGCCGCGTTGCAAAGAAGGATTGAACGGTCCTAGCGATATGAGGGCGGGCATTGTCTTGTTGAAATACAGCGCCTGGCAAGCTTTGAAGGAAGGGAACAGCTTGGGGCTGTAGAATTTCACTGATGTAACGGTTGCTGTTTAGATTTCCCACAATTCTTAGCAATTGAGATCGTTCATGATATGCTATGGCACCCCAGACCATAACTCCGGGTGTTCGTCCACTGTGGCGTTCACCGGCATAGCTTCTGACACGAATGCGGTCATCATGGTACCACAAATTAAAGCGGGATTCGTCAGAAAACACGACATGCTGCCAATCAGCACGCCAGTCTCTATGCTGAGCGGCCCATTTTCGCCGCAGGCGACGATGGTTTAGCGTGAGAGGGATCCTGTATAAAGGAGTCCTTGCGCGCCGTCCATGCTGCAGCAGATGTCTACGAATTGATGAAGCACACAATGAAACACCTGTAGCTAATGACCACTGTGCTGCAAATTGTCTAGAGGAAGCTGCTCGTCCGTCCACTGCTTCCAAAGACGCATCACTGTACTGCTGTTACGCTGCACACGAGCGGCTACTGCACGATAAGACAATCCAGCTTCACGAAGGATTGATTCTCCCCCGATGATTCTCCCCCGTTCAAACTCTGTAAGTTGTTCAAATCTCGCTCTCTTTCGTCGAAGAGGCGTAAGTAACGATTGAGCTAACGCTTACCACTAGCAGATAACCACCGATAACCATACACGCCTCGCTACAGCCGTCTATTTATTCGAATCCACCCGCCGTTCAGAGGACGCTGCTCAGCATACGCATGCGCTACGGATTTGAAATTCTAATCATTTGCATATCATGCGCTAATTGGCATTTCCTGAAAATTTCAGCTCACTCGCGTAAGTCCTTCATGGTGTTGCAATTTTCACAAACATGAGTTTAAAACAGGCAATATCTGTCATATACTCACAAGAATATTACTTTTAAATCGAAGTTAATTTTTTTTCATAATTTCGAGAGTTGATTTTTGATGATATGGATGCACAGATAATGTATTTTTTTAATACATTGGTTTTCACTACTTTGGTCATTATAAAATAAATATATTTTGTAAAAGTGTGATAAATCTCACGGGCAGTAAAAATATTCAAGATGTACCGCGGGTTGGCCACCCCTGTTCTAGATTGATCAGTTAATTGAGGCACTACGATTGTATTGCATCTAGAAATACATATATGTAGGTCTTACACTAATAAAGAGATTGGTTGGATCTTAATCATATTGAAATCATAATCATCCGTTATAAAGACAGCACAATTTCTTTCACACAATTTTTGTTTTAATGTCATGTTTTGTAAACTTAAAACTAATCTAGTTTTTAATTTCCGTTCATGTATATGATACTCAGGTTAAGAAACTTAATATTGTTGACTAGCAACGCTCAGTAGATATGTTAATTTCTTATATTAAGGTCTTTAGATGCTTTTAAAAAAGAAATTGAGTCAAGGCAAATCTTGAAATTGTAGTTCCTTAATTGTGTGGTCACTCGAACAATCCATCTTGCCAGAAATTGTATCCGTAATTTCTGAGTAATTTTTAATTAATAAAAATAGGTTGGATCACAATCTTACTGAAGTCATAGTCGCCATTGTTTAAAAGGCTAACCTTATATTTTTACTCATTTTTTCTTCTTCTTAAAGTCATGTTTTGCAAATTGAAAAAATATATATTTTTATAACTTCTGCTGACCATTCAACTTATACTTTGATTTAAAAAATGGAAAGAAAAATGTTATTTTGTATTTAAAAAATATTTAATTTGTTAACTCTCATATTTTATCGTCAAGTATAATATTTTTCTCTCACATATTATGTATTGCTACTTAAAAATGTTTATTTTTGTGTGCTCTATTCATTCATTAAAAAACAATCACAAAATTTCCAACACACCTTCTATAAACAAAAAATTCAAAACATTTAATTTAAAAAAAAAATGCTCATCTTATATCGACAGGCATTCTTGTTCATATATATGCATTTATTTTTTTTTTTAAATAATTCTCAGTGAACAATTTAAATATTTAAACAAATTATTTCATACAAAATATCCCTTTTTATGCCGGAACTGGCATTATATTCTGCAAAATAAAAAATTTTTTGTATGTAATATTATAGTTTCTGATTATCGAACAATTTCACTTCAGGTCATTTGTCACTGAAATGTAACAGATTCAGCGGACCTGGTACATTTTGTACTGATGTAATATTGTATAATAATGTATTAATTACTAATTACATTTCATAATGACATAATGTACTGACATTTTGACTCAAAAACTTTGGACGAAAACCCTCAGACAGGACACCTATTTGTTTACATTCTCCTCTCTTCTCCTCTAACCTGATGGCCAATTGTCTAGCCTCTGGCCTTTAGTATCACAAGCTTCAGGTTCGCTTCTTGGAAGTGGCATGGATGTTTGTGAGTGGTTTGGATTCCACACGTTAAACTTCAGGTCGCGGTATAATTAGCCTTAAGACCGCACAAATGATCGTAGAGCTACAAGCAAACTTCTACCCTGATGGAAGTACCTTTAAGTTTACATATTTTATCTTATCCCATCATTTTTGAAACATCATTGCATAACTTTTTTCTACTATTACAAAAAATTTTAAATTTCAAGAGTTGTGAAATGAGAGTTATTGATTATAAATGAGAATATTTAAATTATTTATAGGCATAAACTTGGATTGTTTCATATCTGTGTATTTGTAAATAAGTTATCATGTAGCATGCCAAACTGTATGGAACAATAAATTTTATGGGTTATTTGTACCAATGAATTATTCATAACCCTTTCTGATAAATACTCATCTCTGAATTTCCTGTAAAAATGTTACTTTTTGAATGAAGATGATAATTAAGCATACATATTTACATCAATTTCAATGCAATAAGAAATTTTTCAGTCTAAATTTGCTATTTCGATTTTCACTCCTTTTATGATAGCAAAACATGCAATCCGTATTTATTTACAGAACGCTATAGTTTCCGCTCTCATTAACAACCAAAGTAGATATTAATTTAATATATTCAAATGTTTCTTGAAAGACAACATCAATGAATGTAATCTAGTAATTTGCATAATTATGTTGTCCAATAGAATTAATGAATAAATTTCTGAATGGTATTCATTGCTTTTCAGAAATTTCTGACAGTTTTATCAATTAGAATTAGAGATCAATAAAATACGTAATATTATATTGTTCGGTAAAAAAAAATTTAACGTCTGCAGCAGTGATTTTTTTAATAAAAATAAAAGTGATTTGTTTAATTTGATTTATTCCATTTAAATCGATGTCAATTAAGCGAGCCAAAAAAAAAAATTAAAAAAAAACTAATGTTCATACATCTCGTTTTGAAAATATATCACTATTTTGTCAAAATTTTATTCCTAAATTGCTTTCACACCAAATTTCATCGCTTTAACTATTTAACTCTAAATTATCATTTGGGAATCTTTTTTTGCTAACTCACAAAAATGTATCTTTTTACCACTGATGTTAATTGCTATTACGCAAAAATTATTAGCTAATACGCCAATATTTATTGCTGTTATGCCAAAATGTTTTATGTTGTTTATGATGCCGAATTCGAATGATAAGAAATAATAATTAAAAAGGAAAAAAAGAGATCAGAGAACGACAATTTCGGCGGCACATTATCTATGTGCCTCCAAAAGGGCCCAGTAATAGGTTAATAAGGGTCAAAGAATAAGTTCACTCCATTTGATCTAATGTGGGTGATCGAGGTAATTTCTAATGTTCCTGTTGAAACAATTTGATAGTGCAAACCAGAAAGAAGATATGCATTTATGAACGATGGTAAAAACAAAAGATATGACATTTTTTCGATTATTTATATTCTTCATTTTTGCTTGAGCGACAAAAATCTTTTCAGTATTACAGTCAGATCATTAGAAATTTAGCCTTTTGCAAAGTGATTTTATTTCTTATATCCTTCCAGATCTTTTTCATCGACTAGCACACACCGATGAATGCATTTTATCCAATTTTGTAACAATTCTGTTTACTATATCGCTAACACCATTATGCTTCTCTGTTTATGTTTATAAAGTGTTTTTTTTTATCCTCTCACAAAATTTTGTCAATTCATGTTGGCAAAAAGCATTTTTAGGTAGTGTTTTTATAGAATGGATTTTTAGGAAATCTTAAAAAAAAAAAAATATGTACAAACTGTATTGATTGGCTTATAATCCACACCACGAAATTTTAAGATTTTTTTAGTGTATAATCCATGGATTATAGGTAGAAAATTAGGATAACTAAACAAGCTAAATTCCTGTTTTACTTTATGTTTACCAGTACAACAACCAGTTTTTGTTCAATTTTCCTAAAGCTTAAACAGGGAACCGAACAAGCGAAAGGGCAAACGCCTATGGAATAGAAATGGGGCAGTCAATATTGACACCCACTCGGGACGCTAAGCGTAACGAATCCCTGGTCCGAAATAAGATCACAATGCAGCAGCAGGTATGGCGGGACGAGATTCTCGGACGATCGCTTATTATGATGGATGATCGGCCACCAGTCGGAAATTTCAGCCTTCACGCTTCGCCTCGTCCCATCAGTCGCCGGAGGGGGCTCATATTTTATCCGCGGACATTCCGTCACTTTCCATTTACAATGAGTCTTCCCCTACACTTAATAATGGAAAGAGAGGGGTGCTTTAAAAAAGGGGGCAAGGGGTTAGAGGAGGATTTCACCCACTTCATTGGAAATAAGCTGATCTGAATTTGGATTTTGGGTTTTGAATCGATAGATGTAAGGTATTGGAAATAATAAACATCAACATCAAATTTAATTTCTGCTGATAGGGTTTTTGGGGGCCAGTTTGGTTTGTCGATCTACGATCATTTTGTGCACACGACGATAAATAGATCGGGACCTACAGTTTAACGGGGATTTCTGAATCACTAACAAACATCCATGCTACCTCTAGAATTTGAACCTGAGGCCTGTGATACCAAAAGCCAGAGTTTTGGAGGCTGAAGAGGCCTGATAGATGTTGCATTGAGCTACCCAACTTTCCTTCTTTTCTTTTCTCCACATCTCACCGCCATAGATAGATCTATGTATCATCATCATCATCATCAATTAGCATGACAGCCCAGGATGGGCCAAGGTTTTTCTTTGAAGAGATCTCCATGTATTCCTCTGAGAGACAATGGTACTCCAATTCTTAACCTTCATTACAGTAAAATTTTTTTTAACTGCGTCTATCCATCTCAACTTGGGTTGTGCTCTTCCTCTTTGTACCTGTGGCTTTGTCAAAACGAGCCTTAACAGCAATTTTAAGTCCTCAGGTCTATACAGAAATAAAACATATCCAAGTTCCAACAGTTAAATCCAAATTCCGTTTCCAATTATCCTTATTCCTTGTTCCAGTCCGTTCTTCGTTGGGGTCTTGTTGGTCGAGTAGCTGGCGCTCAGTACTACAAACTTTCGGTTTCGAATCCCGCAGGTGAGATGAATGTTTGTCGTGGTTCGGAATCCACTTTAAACCATAAGTCCTGGATCTGATATGATCGTAGAGAGCTGTCCCACATCATGCATCCATTCAACTTCACCCACATCGTTTCCAAACTGTAAAAAAAGCAACTCATACTGTGATGTGGTGTAGTAGTAGTCTCCGAAAGGTCTTCCGGTTACTTTCTCCATTGGATTTCTTAACTGTGAGGATTTTTATGGTATGGAGTGTTCAGCCCCACACCCAACCTCCAACCTGAAGGGCCAGTCCCCTGATATAATCCCTAGGGGCAGGGAATTCCTCTTTTCCCCTGTGCATTTTGTACCTATTTTAGTTGCCTTCTACGACACGCAAATGATACGTTGGGGCTATTCTACTCCGGTCACCACAAGGCGATAAGGCTATATATCCCCTATAAATAAGCAAGGAACATCAGTGGACCTCATGTATGCCACGAACAACTCACCGACGTATGCTGAGGGGAAGATAGTGCCTTCTGGATGGATTTCTAAAGGTATCTTCCCCGCATTTGCGTTTCATATGAAAGAAAATCCGATGACTAACCCAGCAGTTTGACTATTGATGTGAGATGCTTTCACAAACACCATCGAATTTCCTCATTTCCGAAAGCAGTGACTACAATAATGCAGCCAACGGATTCAAACCTTTGTTGTCCTGCACGCAGCTGCATACGTTGCCACTGGGCAATATTTTCTAATTAGAGACCTGGGTTCGAAACACGATTTGCGAAGGTGAATCGAAATCTTTTGTGACTATAGCAGGGAAGGACACAATACATCCGGGGGTCAAAAAGTCCGCTGTTTTTGAAGAACAAGAGGCAAATCTACCATATACCATCTTTTATGAATTCATTTATATACATATTATATATCTGTGTATGAATGTAGATGAAAAAGATAATGTCTTTACAATATTATCTAAATTTTAAGGCCAAAAAAATTTACATTCTTACATCTTCAATGCATTCATCTCGAAAGTGTATTTTCTCTTATGTTCACTTCTTGCTGATTTAACAAAATTTCTAACACAGACCGAATTAAAATGCAGTACTTTTGCTTCTTTACAAAGAACTTACTTTTTTTCTTGCGTTTTATTATTTCTCTCTTTGGTGATTTTTTGTACATTTTTTTAAATTTAAATATTGGTTTTCTACGTAATATTAGGAAAATAAAGAAACAATTTAACTACGATTGAAAATCTTAGAAAGGTAGATCAGAACTTCTGTTTCTAATTCTAATCCGTAGAAAATGGTTTAAATATTTGAACTCAGCACTTCCCAGGAATATTATTTGGCTAAAGTTCTTAGCCCCAAATCATTTAAATACATATCAAGTTACTAATTGTATTTCAAAATTATTATCACAAAAATAAGAACTAAAAGGTAATGATTTTTGTTTACATTTTACTAATACTTATGAAATTAAAAAAAAACAAATCTAATAAGTATTGCAACACATCGAAAATTCTTTACGGGAAATCTTTAAAGTTTTTTGTCCGTTTAATATTTTAAAAGTAAGAAAATTGCTCTATGTTTCGGTAAGGAATTACATGTTCCTATTCTACCATTAAAAATGTCTATCAAGTCAAGTAATATTCCAAGAACATTCATTCACTTAATATATGAAAATTTAAATCCGGACATCACATTAAATTCCGGGGTAATGAATGGGAAAAACGAACAATCCAACAATAGCAACAAAGAAGGAGCTTTCCGACTAATTCCAACGACTGAGATAACGACTTGTCATGCTGCGTTGTTCCATTTAATTCCACCGAAAATTTTTCTTTAAAGGAGCTCGCTTTGCAATTAGAAGTAAATGCAGCAAAAGTCTTGAATGACTCTCAAGAAATGCAAGAAGACGATAATGGCTTGTTTAGGGGGGCTTTTATCAATGCTTTCTGGGTATCGCTGGCGCCACAGTCTCCTTTCGCGGCTCGTCTTGGTGCGGGGGGGGTGCTCATAGGTGTACAATTGATTCAATTGGGTGTTGCCGAGTCTGGGAATTTGTTCTGCCATTTTTCAGCGAGAAACAATGGCTTTATTTATTCGAACTTTATCTTTCAGGACCTTGCGTGGGTGGCGGGGGAGCATAAATCTGGAGACGTAGAAAGAGGTTGGCATATGAATTGGTTTTCAACAGGTTTAACCCATATTCATCATCACTGTCCAGGAATAAATATCAAAGTGGATTTTGAAATTACTGAAAAGGAAATGATTGTATCTAGGGATACGAATGTGCTGTGATTTTTTTTTTTTTTTTTTTACAATCATAACAGAATAATCATAGAGATAAATCACAGCAACAAAGCGGCATTCGTAATAAAAAAAAATTGGTAAAGTCTCATGAAAACGGGTGAAAGTGATTCATACGAAACAATTTTTTGTGCTTAAAAGTAATATAACTATTGTTACACTTTTTGACATTAAAAAAATATTACATGCATGACTTTGTTTAATTAAAAAAAATTGATGAAAGGCCATCAGAGCTTCGTTTACATCTTACTAATTCTTATAAAGTTTAAAAAAAAAAATTACTAAGTATTATAAAGAATCGAATATTTTTTAAAAATTCTTTACTGGGAATCTTTGAAAATATTTTATTTTTTATTTTAATATTTTAAAAATGAGAAAAATGCTCTAATGTTGGGGTAAATAATTACATGATCCTATCCTGTCATTTAGAAATAACCAAGTAACATTACACGGACATTCATCTACTTAATATGAAGATTTAAATCCGACTGACAGCATAACTGAATAAAAAAATGGTTGTATCTAGGGATATGAAGGGGCTGTGTTTTTTTTTTTTTACAATCATACCAGAATAATCATAGTAATAAATCACAACAACAAAGCGACATTCATGATAATCACAACTGTGACAACGATTCATGAAAACAGTTGAAAGTGATTCATACCAAACAATTTTTCGTGCTTAAAAGTAATAAAACTACTGATGCACTTTGCGACATTAAAAAATATTACATGCATGACTTTTTTTATTAAAAAAAAATTGATGAAAGGCCATCAGAGATTTGTTTACATCTTACTAATTCTTATAAAAATAAAAAAAATAAAAACTAGTAAGTATTATAAAGTATCGAATATTTTTTTAAAAATCTTTACGGGGAATCTTTGAAAATATTTTTTTTGCATTTAATGTTTTAAAAGAAAGAAAAATGGTCTAAGTTGTGGTAAAGAATTACATGATCCTATTCTACCATTTAGAACTGACTATCTAGTAATATTCCACGGGTATTCATCTACTTAATATATGAAGATTTAAATCCGGACATCACATTAAATGCCAGGGCATTGAATGGGAAAAACGAACAATCCAACAATAGCAACAAAGAGGAGCTTTCCGACTAATTTCAACAGCTGAGATAACGACTCGGGACCCTTGTCATGCTGCGATGTTCCATTTAATTCCCCTGAAGATTTTTCTTTAAAAGAGCTCGGTCTGCAATTAGAAGTAAATGCAGCAAAAGTCTTGAATGACTCTTAAGAAATGCAAGAAGACGATAATGGTTTGTTTAAGGGAGGCTTTTATCAATGCTTTCTGGGTATCGCTGGCGCCACAGTCTCCTTTCACGGCTCGTCTTGGTGGGGGGTAGGTGCTCATAGGTGCAATTGATTCAATTGGGTGTTGCCGAGTCTGGAAATTTATTCTGCCATTTTTCAGCGAGAAACATTGGCTTTATTCATTCGAACGTTATCTTTCAGGCCCTTGCGTGGGTGTTGGGGGAGCATAAATCTGGAGACGCAGAAAGGAGTTGACATATGAATTGGTTTTCCAACAGGTTTTAACCCTTTTTCATCACTGTCGAGGAATACATATCAAAGCGGATTTTGAAATTATTGAAAAGAAAATGGTTGTATCTAGGAATACGAATGAAACTGCTGCGAATTTTTCAATTCCTTCTATGAGCTCACATTCTCCCTATCTATATCTTGTTCAAATTTTTAGTCGCTAATAAAATACTTTTTATTCATCCACTCAAGTTCAAATGCTTTTTTCTTAACTTGTAGTGGATGACACTTGATGTCAATACAGGTTTTTCAAATACTAATTCAGTAATTGAATTTAATTAATTTAATTTTAGTTTTTTTTAGATTTAATTTGCATATATCTACCAATAGATGGAGCCAGATAAACTTAAAAAAATGAATGAGAATTATTCATAAAGGACTTTCTGCAGTATAGTGGGGAAAAAAAGTAGGAATTGACTTAATTTTTTTTTTAATATTACTTTGTTTTACAATCATACCAGAATAATCATAGCTATAAATCACAGCAACAAAGCGACATTTGTGATAATCACAATTGTGACACAGATTCATGAAAACTGTTGAAAGTGATTCATACCAAACAATTTTCCGTGCTTAAAAGCAATAAAACTACTGATAACTTTTGTGACATTAAATAAAAGTGCATACATAACTTTGTTTAGTTAAAAAAAAATAGATGGAAGCTAGTTTTTTTAATTGAAATCGCTAAAATAGTTTATTTACAGTAAGAGTTCATTTTTGGTATAGTATTTTTATTTAATTTTTTTTAAAATAAGAAAAAGGAGGTAGATTAATTTTTTAAATGAAATAGATCCTATAATTCTTTACCTCTAAGTTGAGATAAAGAATTAGATGATCCTATTCTACCGTTTAGAAATGACTATATCCAGTAATATTCCCCGAGAATTCATCTACTTAATATATGAAGATTTAAATCCGGACATCACATTAAATGCCAGGGCATTGAATGGGAAAAACGAACAATCCAACAATAGCAACAAAGAGGAGCTTTCCGACTAATTTCAATGCAGCAGAGATAACGACTCGGGACCCTTGTCATGCTGCGTTGTTCCATTTAATTCCGCTGAAGATTTTTCTTTAAAAGAGCTCGCTTTGCAATTAGAAGTAAATGCAGAAAAAGTCTTGAATGACTCTCAAGAAATGCAAGAAGACGATAATGGTTTGTTTAAGGGGGGCTTTTATCAATGCTTTCTGGGTATCGCTGGCGCCACAGTCTCCTTTCATGGCTTGTCTTGTTTGGGGGTGGGTGCTCATAGGTGCAATTTATTCAATTGGGTGCTGGCGAGTCTGGAAATTTATTCCGCCATTTTCCAGCGAGAAACAATGGCTTTATTTATTCGAACGTTATCTTTCAGGACCTTGCGTGGGTGGTAGGAGAGCATAAATCTGGAGACGTAGAAAGGAGTTGACATATGAATTGGTTTTCAACAGGTTTGACCCCTTTACATCACTGTAGAGGAATAAATATTAAAGTGGATTTTGAAATTACTGAACAGAAAATGGTTGTATCTAAGAATATGAATGTTCTGTGATTTTTTTTACTATCATATCAGAATAATCATTGTGATAAATCACAGCAACAAAGCGACATAATAATCACAATTGTAACAACGATTCATGAAAACAGTTGAAAGTGATTCATCCAAACAATTTTTCAACGCTTAAAAGCAATAAAACTAGTGATAACTTTTGTGACAGTAAAAAAACGAATGCATGCATAACTTTGTTTTGTTAAAAAAATTGATGGAAGCTAGTTTTTTAATTGAAATAGCTAGAATAGTTTATTTACAGTAAGAGTTCATTTTTGGTATATTAGTATTTCTAATTTATTTTTTAAAAATAAGAAAAAATGAGGTAGATTAATTTTTTTAAATGAGATAGATCATGCAATTCTTTATCTTTAAGTTGAGGTAAAGAGTTACATGATCCTATTCTACCATTTAAAAATGTCTATATCTAGTAATATTCCACGAGAATTCATCTACTTAATATATGAAGATTTAAATCCGGACATCACATTAAATTCCAGGGCATTGAATGAATGAAAAAACGAACAATCCAACAATAGTAACAAAGAGGAGCTTTCCGACTAATTTCAATGCAGCAGAGATAACGACTCGGGACCCTTGTCATGCTGCCTTGTTCCATTTAATTCCGCTGAAGATTTTTCTTTAAAAGAGCTCGCTTTGCAATAGAAGTAAATGCAGCAAAAGTCTTGAATGACTCTCAAGAAATGCAAGAAGACGATAATGGCTTGTTTGAGGGGGGCTTTTATCAATGCTTTCTGGGTATCGCTGGCGCCACAGTCTCCTTTCGCGGCTCGTCTTGGTTGGGGGTGGGTGCCCATAGGTGCAATTGATTCAATTGGGTGTTGCCGAGTCTGGAAATTTATTCTGCTATTTTTCAGAGAGAAACAATGGTTTTATTTATTCGAACGTTATCTTTCAGGATCTTGCGTGGGTGGTAGGAGAGCATAAATCTGGAGACGCAGAAAGGGGTTGATATATGAATTGGTTTTCAACAGGTTGAACCCCTTTTCGTCACTCTCCAGGAATAAATATCAAAGTGGATTTTGAAATTACTTGAAAGGAAATGGTTGCATCTAGGGATATGAAGATGCCGCGATTTTTTTTTTTTTTTTTTTTTTACAGTCATACTGAAATAATCAGAGTGATAAATCACAACAACAAAGCGGCATTCGTGATAATCACAATTGTGTCAACGATCCATGAAAACATTTTAAAGTGATTTATAATAAACAATTTTTCTTGCTTAAGAGCAATAAAACCACTGATTAACTTTGTACCCCTGAAAACAAGGATACGTGCATAACTTTGTTTAGTTAAAAAAAATTCACGAAATCTAGCTTTTTAGTTGAAATCGATAAAATTTTTCTGCAAACTTTTATAGTAAGCATCTTTTTGTTCCTTTTTGGTAAACTTCACTCCATTTTCGTTCCCTTTTTTAATTCGACTAATTAAATTGCTACTAAATAGCTGTAAGTTCCTCACCCCCTTTCGAAAGCTTTTTCCTGCATATTACTGCTTTATTTAGAAAAAAAGGAAGGATATAATATGTAATTGGAAGGAAGGATATAATTGTAATAATTTCGTTCATAATATCTTAACGGACCTATAAATAATTTTGTATTCTATAGTTACAATACTTACAAAGCAATATAATTACGTATAGAAATATCATAAAATTGTTACCTGGAATAACATCTACAGGTTTTTTTTTTCAATTTTAAATAGTTCTCAAACTAAATTTAACTTAAAAGATTTAAAGGTATACATACTTACTAATAGGTTATTTCTGAATCCCATGCATATAACATGGAATATGAAAATAAAACGGAAATAAAAAAAATTAAGGTTTTTTTTTTTCCATAAAATTTTTTCATAACAAGTTGCCTGGTGGCCAGTTTCCTAGCGCTCTGGGCTTTGGTACCACAGGCTTGAGGTTCGCATTCTGGTGGTGCATGGATGTTTGTTAGTGGTTCGGAATCTACGCTAAACTGTAGGTCGCGGCCTAATTAGCATAAAATGTGCACAAAATGACCGTAGAGCGACAAACCAAACTAAATCTTCATAACAAAGAATCACTACAAAATACTGCGAAAAATGCACATTAATATGTTTCTGTAATTCAAGTCTTTTTAATAATCAGAAAAGTTTTTTCATAGTTTAATCAGTTCAATTTCAAGTTTTAATCATTTATTCGAATAAATTAAAATAAATGTCTCAAACTATAACTACGAGAAATCTTACTGCAGTATACTTCTTCATTGGGGCAACAGCTCCTTGGTGGGCCAAGACCATCTGCCTACTGGCAGAATACGAAACATAAGGTATTTTCTTTTTAAACGATAGGATTGTCAGCCCTATACTCAGCAGTAATATTAGGCAGGACCCTACGGTTTAAGGTGCATTCTGAACCACGGCAAACATTTATTGCACCGCCGAGACTCGAACCCGAAGAATAGAGCGCTAGAGTGGTAGTCACTCGGCCATCAGGTCCCACTGCAAAATGCTTTGCTGTAAATTGTGTAAATTTCAGAACTAATCTTTTTTATTATACACTGAAGTGACAAAAGTCATGGGATACCTCTTAATATCGTGTCGGCCCTCCTTTCGCCCGGCGAAGTGCAGCAACTCGACGTGGCATGGACTCAACAAGTCGTTGGAAGTCTTCTGCAGGAATATTGAGCCATGCTGTCTCGGTAGACGTCCATAATTGTGAAAGCGTTGATGGTGCAGGATTTTGGGCACGAACAGACCTCTCGATGATGTCCCATAAATGCTCGATGGGATTCATGTCGGGCGATCTAGGTGGCCAGATCATTCGTTGGAATTGTCCAGAATGTTCTTCAAACCAATCGCGAACAGTTGTGGCCCGGTGACATGGTGCATTGTCATCCATAAAAATCCCATCGTTGTTTGGGTACATGAAGTCCATGAATGGCTGCAAGTGATCTCCAAGTAGCTGAACATAAGCATTTCCAGTCAATGTTCGGTCCAGTCGCACCAGAGGACCAAGTCCGTGCCATGAAAAAACAGCCCACACCATTACGGAGCCACCACCAGCTTGAACAGTGCCTTGCGGACAGTTTGGGTCCATGGCTTCGTGGGGTCTGCTCCACACTTGAACCCTACCATCAGCTCTTACCAACTGAAATCGTGACTCATCGGACCAGGCCATGGTTTTCCATTCATCTAGGAACCAACCGATATGCTCACGTGCGCACGAGAGTCGCTGCAAGCGATGTCGTTCTGTCAGTAAAGGCACTCGAGTCGGTCTTCTGCTGGAATAGCCCAAGAAAGCCAAATTTATCCGCACAGTTCTAACAGACAAGTGGGTTTTGTACGTCCCACATTGATTTCTGTGGTTATTTGACGCAGTGTTGCTTGTCTGTTAGAATTTACGAATCTTTGCAGACGTCGCCGGTCTCGGTCGTTAAGTGCAGGCGGTCGACCACTGCGCTGTCTATGTTGGGATGTTATGCGGCACACTCTTGACACAGTGGATCTTGGAATGTTGAATTCCCTAACGATTTCCGAAATGGCATGACCCATGCATCTAGCTCCAACTAACATTCCGCGTTCAAAGTCTGTTAATTCCCGTCGTGCGGTCATCATCACGTCAAAACCTCTTCACATGAATAACTTGAACAGAAATGAAAGCTCTGCGAAAGCACTGCGCATTTATACCTGTTCTACGCGATGCTACTGCCATCTGAAAATTTGCATATTGCTATCCCATGACTTTTGTCACTTCGGTGTAATAAAAATCCTTTGAATAAAGTATCCTTTGACGTCACAAAAAGTAGTCTCCCCTGCCACTGTGATGATGAGTTTTACATTAATAATCGCAGTTTTATGTCTTTTTTTTGTGTGTTTACTAGATTTTTTTTCCGATATGACTGCTTTGTTTTGTAGAAAAGTATTTCCAAATTATATTACCTCCTTTCTTCCATCTACGATGGTCCTTTAGTTAACAATAACCTCTATACTTTGTTAACGATGAGTGGTAGTAAGAAGAAAAATCGGCCAGGCTTTGGTTAATGACTCTTGAGTATATTAATCTATATCTAATATAAACGTGGAAAGAAATCAAAATTTTCATAGAAATTAAAACCCAAATAAACTTCAGACTATTAGAATGTCATATCTATTTAATGAAAAGCCCATGCAGTTTTTTTCAAAAATTTTCAAAAAGAGGAAGTAATAAACTTTTCATGGCATATTTTTTATACGTTTATTTATCGAAAAACTTCGAAAGGACACAATTCATCCCTCTGGTGGAGGTGGATAATGTAATCCTGTAACGGTATTACCGTTCGTGAAGCAAGGTATCATTGAATTTGTATAGTGTAGCAGGTTCCTCTCTGTACTGTTTTGTAAAGCTCAATCTGTTATAATACTGTTGCATTAAGTCAACTAACTTAAAATCAATGTTCATTTATAATAAAAATGTAAAAAAAGGAATTAATGTATTAGGAAAGTAAAAATGAAAATTTTCAAAATTGCCTTTTAAAAGTTTCACTGCCTTCATGGCGCAGAAAAAATTTTGTGATTTCAAAATAATTCTGAAGTACTTTTATTATATGTCTTGCTATATATTATATTTTAAGAATCCTCTTATATAAATAAAAATTTTAGATAGTATTTCTAAATTATACTAGCGTTTTAAAAAGTTCTACTGTCTTCATTCAAATGGGCCAAAAATCATTTTGGGATTTCAAAATAAATCTGGAGTATTTTTATTATATGTTTTCCTTTATGCTATATTTTAAGAATCTCTTATGTAAATAAAAACTTTAGATAGTATTTCTAAATCATACTAGCGTTTTAAAAAGTTGCACTGTCTTCATTCAAATGACACAGAAAAATTTTTGTGATTTCTAAATAATTCTAAAGTACTTTTATTACATGTCTTGCTCTATGCTATATTTTAAGAAACTCTTATATACATAAAAATTTTAGATAGTATTTCTAAATTGTACTAAATTTTCTACAATAATAGGATACGTAAAAATAGACACCCACACACTTACAAATTAAATTGCCTACATATGTGGAAATAAACTTCTTACTGGCACATCAGCAAGTCTGTGTGGTAGTCGTGCTCCGCCATAAAACAAAGCGTCCACAGTCGTTCTATTTTTCTTTCTCAGAAAATGCTGACCACGTCCTCAGAAATTTCCTCAGCCAGGAAGCTCTTGGCCATTACTCTTATGAACAATCAAAGCAACCTTTGCAAATTGGGGGACTTGGTGTAAGTCTGAAAGACGTCTGTTGTGCAGCAATTAGTTTAATTCATTGAAAAATACGAGAACTATCACAATGATTTTCCAACTTTTTAGCAAGATAAAATGTTATTGACCCTAGTTCCTTTTTTTCTTATTAAACTAATGTTATTATAATCTTGATGTTTGATTAAACCAGTTTAGTTTTCATTGGTGGAAGATAGATAACACTTTTTTACTCACATTTAAAGCATTCAGAATAATAAATTTAAAAAAAATCAGTACATGGTGTTTATTTTTGCTATTTTCAATGAACTAATAAGTGTACTGTACATTATAATATCTTACAAACAAATATTGCAAAAGTAATCAACCTTTAGTAACCCTTAATCACTAATTTAATACATGTAATTACTTAAATCGTTTTTTTAAAAATATCATCATCAATAATGATCAATATGAGCATCAATAATGATTATGTAATTCTTGCTGATAGTTTAAACTTCAGTTAAATTTATTGATTTGGATTTTCATATTAATCTAAGATAGTTTGATGATATTTGTTGGAAATGAGTCCCACTGTATAATTTGGATAGTTTGATGATATTTGTTGGAAATGAGTCCCACTGTATAATTTGAGCACTACTGGATTAATAAATAATGTAATAAAACAATGAATGAGATAAAAAGAAATAAAACCATGTTCTATTTTTTTTAATTTTCTTTTGAACTAGTACAATCCATATAAATAGGCTAGATAGGAATCCATGATAGGATTTTAACCATTTGTCAGAAGAAATTTATGATGTTGTTGTTGTCGTATCCCCTGAAGAGTACAAAAAAAAAATCAAATATCTTGGTGCTCCGGAACAATATTGGTTATGTTTATTGCCAGCTTGGAGTATAAACCCTCTTCCGAGAGATGGTCCAGACAATGTATGAACAATCAAAGACATGATGAGAAGTAAGCTGGACATCAGGGCAGTTGCCATATTTTTGGTATTTTTTAACGCTATCAGCAGAAATTTTCATATTTTTGTGGTGATCCATCCTTAATCTTGTGGAGTAGCAGCTGTTTTCCTGTCTACATTTAGTTCTGTAAGTTGGTATTTAGTTTTAATCATAGAATAAAGTTATAAGTTTAGATTCTGCTAAGACATTTGCATCTACAAGAGAAGTAGGAATGGCAGTCTGTTCGAGACTTCTGGCATTCTTCGCCAAAGAAAGCAATTTCATTAAATTCTAAATCATTTCACGTGAGAAGGGAAAGAAAAAAAAAAAACCCTGAAAGCTCCCTTGCCTACGTCAGAGAGGAGCACTACAAATTCGTTGAGATGGGGCAGAAGGGTACAAAACTCCTCAAAACTCCCATTTTCCTAGTATGAGCTAACTCCCCTGCACTACAGTCCATGTTGGATCATGACCTCACTAACAATACGACTCCAAAGTCGTCTGTCTCGAATTTCGGTTTTCCAATATGTGATCTTTATACTCTTCAGATCCTTTCCCACTTCATCAATCCATCTTTTTTCTTTGGCCCTGGCACTTCCCCTTCTTAGTGCCTCTGCTATCGTCCATTCTCTCTGTGTTTTAGCCAATGGTATTTATCACATTGTATCTTCCTAGCATGTCATGCCACAAATACTTATATTCTTAATATTTCACTAACTGATATAAAACAATTAAAATCAATTAATAAAAATAATACTTTAATCACCTTACAATTAAAAACCTTATAAGATAGTAGTTAAATTAATGATAAATTGAATTAACTACTCATCATCATCATCATCATCATAACCATCATCGGCTTATCCATGGCCGTCTGCCCACCGGCAGATTTCGAGACAAGAGATGTTTTTTTTTTTTTACGGGGTAGATTTGTCAGCCTTACGCCTAACGCTCTACAATCATATTAGACAGGGCCTGACTGGCCGAGTGTCTGGCGCTCGGTGATACATGTTTTGGGTGCCAGTCCCGGCCATGCCATGGATGTTTGTAATGGTTCGGAATCCACTTTAAGTGATAGGTCCCGGTCTCATATCACTGTAGAGCGTCACAGAGCCTAATCAGACTTCTCACCCACATCATTCCCAAACTGCAAAGGGGCAACTGAGTTCTAGGCACATTGATGTGGTGTAATAGTAGTAGTAGTAGTCATCGTACTAGATAGAGACCTACGGTTTAAAGTGGATTCCGAATCACTACAAACATCCATGCATCCGTGCATGTGTAAAAAATGTAACTACACCATTATGAATACTTCATAAGTTTTTAAAAAATTTTTTGACAGTAAATGCTTGTTTAATTATAACAATATGAAACTCCGAATCATATCACGAAATCATTTTTCTTTTCAAAAAATTTTAGGTAAGCTAATTTTTTTTCATTTAAATTTGTTTTTGCAATACATGTACTTAACCTTAAAAGCGAATTTCGAAAATCGGAAGTAAAATGACGTTCTGTAAGTGAAATAAAGCGATATTTTTTAAACATTTCATTTAATAAAATACTAGTATGCCCTTTTTATTTATTTAGTTTTTTTAGAAATTGTTAAAATATCCTCTGCGAGCATTTCTGAACATTCCGGAAAAGTTAACTCGACAAGCTTTTGACAGTTTTATTAAAGAATATGAGTGCGTTTTTCATGATTTTTTTGAGAGAGAGAGAAAAAAAATGATTTCGCTTTCGAATTTTATAATCAAAAACATCAAAGTTAATTTCATTTTTGTCGCTTTTAAAATGAACTTTACTTTTTGAGAGACATTTATCTAATAAGTGAAATAAGTCAATTGAATACGCTTGTTTGAATATTAAGCGAGTGATGAAACATTTTCTTGAATGAAATCTAATTCTAAAGCAAGTAATTCATTTATTTTTTACCTTAATTTTTTTTATCTGTATCAAATTTAGTGAAAAGTATTTAAAAAAAATATCGTGTAGCTATAAAGCCTTGTATTTATCAAATAATGAATAAAATCGATAAACCAGAAAACTTCAAAAAAAATTTATAACATTTAAATTTTATTCTAAAAGTTTAAATAATGTATTTAAACTTTTACAAATTTAATTTAAAATTTTGAAATATATTTTATTTAACCTTAAAAACAAATTTAAATTTTAAATTAACTTGGCAAATGAAACAAATCAAGAAAATATAAAAAAAAAAAACATTACACAGCTCCGATTAAAGTTTTAAATAAATGTTACAATTAATTAATAAAATCAAATAGTTTATTAATAATTTTTTCTACAGGGATAATTGATCTGACTACATAGAATTGTATTGCTATTTGGTGTCTTTTTTGAAAGACTATTTTGGTGTGTTATTGTCGTCCCTTAAAAAAATATGTAACACAAGAATGGCCTCAGGAAGTGAGGAAATAATGGGGATAATTTAATGAAAGTAGTTAAGTCGCATTTATATATCGAACAGTATAAAAATCTAAATAATCAAACCAACCAGTCCAATTATTAATGTATGACTATCACAACCTTAACCAAGTTCAATGTTTTTTATAAAAATAACGGCAGTACACGTCCCCAAGGGAATTTAACATATAATACATAATAATACAATACTAACACTAATACATAACTCTTTTTAATTAGCAAGCATTGTTTACAAATGAGACGCTCGACTCGTGACTCAGTAGCTTCTATGTGCGCCACTAGTGAGCATTACGGCTCAGGTTCAATTCGCTGGCGGCTTGTTGTAGACACTGTTTCAAATACTCACATGGCGGCTTGTTGTCACCTCCATCCATGAGTAGATTACACATAGAACGCCCATCCTGTACTGAAAGACTGAGGATTAGACAAAACAACTATCTACTTTTAACAAATAGTATGTCATATTAATGTTCTCTTTATTGACATTTTACAATCCTCCGCAGATATTACTTAATATCAAATGGGATATAGAAAAGTGATAAAAAGTAAATAAACAGTTAAGAACAATGTAACAAATGTGACAACCTAAATTATAATCTACTGTTAAAAAAATATGCGTACATCATATTAAATCCATTTTAAAATGAGATTGTTTTTATAAGAATTATTTATGATTTACTAATAAAATTATGAAATAACATAAAAGAAAATTCATTAATCCAATAATTAATTTTGCTGTTTTGTTCCTTGTTTTTGGAGTTGTTTTTGGAGTTTTTTCAGAAAAAGTGATAAAATTATAGAGAGAACCCGGAAAACTTCCACCAGATAGCCCGACTGCCGGGGCAAGATGCTGAATATCACAAATACCATCGAAGCTCCTTCGTTTTATTGGCAATTGACTTACCGATTCCGGAGTACCAATGGGGATAGACCCCTTAACTTCCTCGTCTTAATTCATAGATAAGTTTACAATTTTAGTTGGCTGCTTTAGGTTAGTAGATATGATAAAAGATAAAATTCCTAAAAATTAAAATATGATAATAAGAAAAGAAAGAAAGAAAAATTTAAAATTAAAAGAATTTAAGTTAAAATTCGGTACAATTAAGGATCAGTTGTCGATACCATGAAAGTATTGAAAATGATTAAATATTGTGAGTGGTCGTTTTTTGAAGCAACTTCTACAACAACGCAGACAGCGGATTGAACTTCCGCCCTAATGCTCACCAGCGGCGCCGTTGCCACTGAGCCACGATTTGATTGATAAAAGCAATTAAAAACAACGTAACAAACAAAGTAAATCTGTCCTAACAAGATATATTATTAAAAATAAGTTAAAACTAACAATGTACTTGACTTATTAATATTGAATCATCTAAAACTTTATGTATAAACGTTTCAGTCAGAAAAATCAATGATCTTCTAACACAAAGTTACTGATTTCTTGAGCATTCAATGATCTTTTGTTGTCCATACCAAGCCATATCTTCTTTTGAAAAAAAAAAGGCGTACATTTATCATTCCTTATCACATTTTTCTGGAAACGAATAAACCCGCACCCAAATCAATTCATCGAGTATGAGGTTCCAGTGTATTAGATGAAAATGCGATTGAGTATAAAGAAAAGAGGTTATAAAAAGACGAGAGGAGGTTTCAGATGAACTCCACCTTTGGGCAGGCAATCAAGTGCAGTAAGGATATCCGGCCATCAAGACAATGAAGTCTGGCACTTTTAATGATTTTCCGAAATCCGATTGTCCGGTTTCTGATGTCCGGCTTCTGATTTTCATGCCTATTCCCGTTTTTCCGATGCTGCAAGAAGCAGAAATCAATAATCTGGGTTTTTGCTGTTTTTACCTTGCTTTTGGGAAAACAAGAAACAAAGTAGTTGTTGTATTTTTGGAATATAGAAAAAGCATATATTGGAAACTGAACCGATTTCAGTATCTGTTTTTTTTTCGATTCTATAAAGATTTTCTTTCTAAAAAATATACTCTGAAATTTGAAGCTAGATTTTCAATATTTAAAAATCAATCTAAATATTATAATTAATTTAAATATTAACCCTTATTATTCCTTTGTTACAATATCATGTTTTTTTTTTTTTTTTTGAATTTATTTATTTAATTTAAAGAATAGCAATTTCTCTTTACATCGCACCTGACTTAAGACAAAGAAAAATTGTGAAGCCTCAATGTTAGTTCTAATGTTAGTTCTGGATTAGTTAACTAGGTTCTTTTAGTAATAAACTTAGATAAATAGGTGTTCGATTTCTTACAGGGAGTTTCAAAATCATAAGATGGAATTGCAAAGTAGGATATACTATTATAATTTTTAAAAATTAAAAAGAGATCTACTCTTGCCAGTTGTGCATTAACTTCTATTTAGATTAGCGGCCTGGTGGCCAACTGGCTAGCGCTCTGGCCTTTGGTATCCCAGGCTTCAGGTTCGAATCCTGTTTGTGAGTGATTCGGAATCCACGTTAAACTGTAGGTCCCGGTCTGTTTAACCTAAAGTGTGCACAAGATGACCGTAGAGCTACAAACCAAACCATACCAATCTATTTAGATTTTCATAAAAAGGTCCAATTTATGTGATTTATATATTCTTTTCGTAAAATGTGCTCAAAAGATGTTAATGCATGATATGAAGAAGCGTACTATATTTATAGTCTGGATAAATTGAATCAATTAAAATTCATATGGAACAAAACTGTCCAACTTAGTGTATTTCTAGGATCCTGTTTAGTTTATAGAACAGCCAGAATCCATTGGTCAGATATTATTGTCTACCGCCCACCCACCCACTTACCATTAAAGAAATCTTAGTCGGCAGCAACCTGTGAAAAAAAAACATTATTTAAACCAATCTATTAAATTTCATGTGGTACCAATTACATATACCAGATATTGCTAAAGCATTCCAATCTTTAGTAACAGGTTTGAAAATGACTATGTTTTAAATTTGTTTCCTGTCTTACTTTAATAAACGCTGCGGCAATGTTTATTGCATGATCAATTCGCCATTAATTAGGGTTTTATTATATACATATTTTATAAATTCATATATTATGAATTGAAAAGCCAGCACAAAAATATAACCAGCCATTGAAACCAGAACCAGCCAACGGAAAACCAGAAATCGTTTTGCACAATTGATAAAATTTCGAAATGCACCATGATCAACTGATCATGGTGTATTTCGAAATTTTGTTTACAATTTTTCTATAATTAAGAAAAATAGTTAAGAATAGTTTTTTGATTGGGTTTTTGAAATTTACTTGGTCAAAGTTTTTATGTTTGCATTCTTTTTATTTTAAATATATTTCGTTCGTTTAAATGTTCCGTTATTATAAGGGATTAAATTATTTTTTATATTTTAAATAATTTTTAATTCGCTTTTCAATTCTTTTTTTGTTATTGTAGAATAAACTAAATATCTTTATTGTTATGTTTTGGTTGATTTTTGATAAATTAATAAATACAGACAATATTTTTTCAATTTATCAAAAGATTTGGTCAAAGATCAATATTCATAACAATATTTTTTATTAATAACAAATACAGACAACTAAACAAAAACACTAAAGTCCAATTTAGACGAAATTCTATATAGATATTTTATTTCAGATAAAAATTTCTATAATGATTTTAATATTTAAAATACTAATGATGATTTTTATATTAGTGATTAAAATAAAGCAATTTACATGAAAGGCAAAATGATTCAGTCATTAATGTCGTATTTGTAGTTACTTTTGCATTACACAAAGAAATATTTGGCATTCTGATGAAAGAAAAGATTTATATCCAAATTTTTGCCTATCGTTAAAAGATAACATCTTTTAATTCCATACTATTTAACATATATTTTAATTTTGCATCTATGTTAAAATGTTTTCTGGTGATATTAAAATGTCACCAATCCAAAGAGGCGTTTACCAACAGATTCATCATCATCAGTAGCACGACAGCCTAGGGTGGGTCAATGCTTTCGTTTGAAGAGATTTCCATGCATTCCTCTGGGTGACAATGGTCCTCCGATTCTTAACCTTTAGTACAGCAAAATATTTTTCAAGTGCCTCTATCCATCACATTGTGTGTCGTCCTCTTCCTCTTTGTCCCTATGGCTTTGCCAAGACGAGCTATTTTACAGGGTTTAAATCATTCATTCTATATACATGAGCAGCCCAGTTGATATTGATCTATTTATCTTAATAAATTTTATAATATCTGGGTCTTTATAGCATTTATAAATTTCTACGTTGTACTGTCTTCTCCAGCAATCACTTTTCCTAACACCTCCTGGAATAATCCAATAATAATTAAAATATTCCGCTAAAATATACCCAAACGGGTCTCATCAGATCTTGCCAAAGCCCATGTTTCAGATAATATTGTTGTTGTTGTTTCTTATCCCACTTGGCTAGCCAAGCCCACAAGCCCATATGGACTCATGATTGAAGGGGAAGGAAGCAGCTTCTGTTGTGATGGAGCACCCGTAGGTAGAAGCCTGACTTTTGCTCCGTGACGCTCTTACAGTCATAGAAGACCGGGACCTACGGCTTAAAGTGGATTCCGAACCACTACAAACATCCATGGCACCGCCGGGATTCGAACCCGAAACCTGTGGCACCGAGCGCCAGAGCGCTAGACACTCGGCCATTCAGGTCCCAAATTTGCCAACGGCACGCAGTGTTGTTCCCAGGTGGTCACCCTCCCAAGTACTGACCGCGCCCAATGATGCTTAACTTCGGTGATCTAACGAGAACCGGTATATTCAGCATGGTACGGCCGTTGGCTTCAGATAATATAAAACCCTAAAGGCTCGTTCCCTCCGAGGCGAGAGGCGGCAACGCGACATGCGGAAGGGAAGAAAATTTTTTCGACCCCTTCACAGCGAAACGTCAGAAATAGCATTACGCCTAGTGAAGTTCCGCTTCGAGATGAAAGTGGGTCAACTCGAAGCGGTGCATTTCAAACCGGTTTCAGGCGAACGCGGTGAGGCTAGTGATTGGTCAACTCTTCACGCTTACGCCACACGCCTCGGTGGGAACGAGCCTTTATTAGACTAAAATGGGTCTAAAGGACTTATATAACATGAATTTAGTTTTTCTGAATACGAACTGTGATTTAAACAGATTTCTTAACCCATAAAGGCCTTATTGGTAGACACAATTCTGTTTTTTTATTTCAGGTATGATATTATTATGACAATTAATTTCTGATGCTAAATATTTAAAACTATCTACAGATTAAAAAGTGTACATGCCCAAGATAATGTTGGGTGTATTCTGACAAATATTTTGCCAGTAGATTACATTGGAATTTTTAACATCTCCAGTGATGAAATTTTATGTTTGATGCATTTATATTGAGCACATTTTCAAATATATTTTCCTAAATAAAATTTTCCAGGTAAAAAACATCACACACCATTGAAGTTGGACAATGCTAGGTCATATCTGATAGTAAAGGAACAAAATTCCCATCGATGCTTTAACCTATTGTGGTGTTCCATTGATATAAAAAGAACTGAAAAAAAAATTCAAGGATGTTATTGGTAAACAACAAAAGATTCTGTTTAATATTTCATGAGGCAAATAATGTTATAATGCAATATTGAAGATTAGATATTTTCGTCGAGAGATTTTGTTTTCCATTTGGCTTTCAAGCAGATGTGGTAGGCCAGTGCTGTCCCAATCAAGAACTTATTCGACCGTAACTTATCCCTAAATATAGTTCATTGTATTTCCCCCACATGGAACGTAGCCAAATATAGCATTTATGGTTCATATTTTTTATTGACATGGAATTTATTGCTCCTAAAAGGAAGCATATATGATAGGAAGAAATATTTATATAAAGGAGATTACAAAAAAAAATTAAATGAGAATAACTTAAGTGAGTTTTAATGTATTTTTTAAGTCGTAAACGTTGATTGATTTAAAAAATTTCATATAAAAGTCAATAATTTTTATGAATGAAATCTACAACATAGAATGAGGATAGAATATTTTTAGGAAAATAATATGTGAATAAATGCATGCATCTTTCATTTTAAACTAAGCTTTACAAACTTAATATAAATCACTAGCACTAAAAGGGAAATTTCTGCATAAAAGAATTGATTAAAGAAGACATTATTTTGAAAAACATACAGTTTCACTCTATTCTATCTTCTATTATATAGGCTTTAAAAACAAATAATACTCTTTGAAAATTTTATAAAGCATTTAAAATTATTCATAGTATTAATTGTTTACACTCTAAATCTATAATACATGCAATTTTTAAATATAAGAACATATAACATTTAATTTCATAAGCTAGTTCATAAGAACACAGCTTATTATGAGAGCATTTACATTTATACAAGAACATTTTGATTTCAGAACATTTTACTTTCAGAAGAACATTTAAATGAGCATTTAATTTCAGATGCTAATTCATCTATAAATATTAGCAAATACCAGTTTATTACAATAATATTCACCACATCAGTCAAAAATATTTATAACACTTTTCCTCTAAATGCAGGGATAATAAATTATCATGTATAAATTAATATACATGATTACATTATAATAAATTACATTTATTATAAGTACATGTATTATTATAAGTACATGTACATGTATTATAAGTACATTTATTATAATGTACATTTATATTATTTACATTATAATAAATGTACAGTGATAACAAATTTTATTACATTGCTTTGAAAAAGTCTAATGGATTTAAAAAAGTAAAAAAAATAAATAAAAGTTATTTTTAGAATAATGGTTTTATCACGCGTAGACATAATTTTGACAGGACAGAAGATCAATAATGTCAATAAAATTGTGAAACTAATAAATAAAACTGAGATTTATAAAACGTGGGCATCAAAACTTTAAATCCTGTGCTTCAGATATGTTTTTAAAAAATTAAAACTCCTTAAATGACAGAAAAACTGCCTGGAGCTTTACAAAAATCCTGAAGAATGCTTAATTTTATTCATTTTGGTAAAAAGGAAATGGCGTTGTCAAAAACAAGCGGGATGAAAATACAATTTACAACTGAATCCAAAAATGGTGGTTGAATTAACTAAAATACCAAGTGAGTGTTGTAGATAACCATGACTTCCATGTTACAATTTTTGTTGGCAGATCTAATTGACCTGTATCCATCCTATACCTGTTGAACCAACTTCTTTTAGTTGTTATTGCTTTTGTGGTTACTGACGCTCTTTTAATGCTTTGGATAACTCGTGTATTGGTTATGGTTATTGAAAGATAGCATGTTTCCCTGAATGCAACTTACAACTAAACACAAAAATGGTAGTTGAATTAACTAAAATACCAAGTGAATATTATAGACTTTCATGTTACAATTTTGGTTAGCAGTTCTAATTTACCTGTATCCAACTTGTAGCTATTGAAGCTATTTTAGTGGCTATTGAATTTTTCTGTGAATACTTCTCTGGCTACTGACGTTCTTTTAATGCTTTGGATAACTCGTGTATTGGTTATGGTTATTGAAAGATAGCATGTTTCCCTGAATGCAACTTACAACTAAACACAAAAATGGTAGTTGAATTAACTAAAATACCAAGTGAATATTATAGACTTTCATGTTACAATTTTGGTTAGCAGTTCTAATTTACCTGTATCCAACTTGTAGCTATTGAAGCTATTTTAATGGCTATTGAATTTTTCCTGTGAATATTTCTCTGGCTACTGACGCTCTTTTAATGCTTTGGATAACTCGTGTATTGGTTATGGTTATTGAAAGATAGCATGTTTCCTGAATGCAACTTACAACTAAACACAAAAATGGTAGTTGAATTAACTAAAATACCAAGTGAATATTATAGACTTTCATGTTACAATTTTGGTTAGCAGTTCTAATTTACCTGTATCCAACTTGTAGCTATTGAAGCTATTTTAATGGCTATTGAATTTTTCCTGTGAATATTTCTCTGGCTACTGACGCTCTTTTAATGCTTTGGATAACTCGTGTATTGGTTATGGTTATTGAAAGATAGCATGTTTCCCTGAATGCAACTTACAACTAAACACAAAAATGGTAGTTGAATTAACTAAAATACCAAGTGAATATTATAGACTTCCATGTTACAATTTTGGTTAGCAGTTCTAATTTACCTGTATCCAACTTGTAGCTATTGAAGCTATTTTAGTGGCTATTGAATTTTTCCTGTGAATACTTCTCTGGCTACTGACGCTCTTTTTTAATGCTTTGGATAACTCGTGTATTGGTTATGGTTATTGAAAGATAGCATGTTTCCCTGAATGCAACTTACAACTAAACACAAAAATGGTAGTTGAATTAACTAAAATACCAAGTGAATATTATAGACTTCCATGTTACAATTTTGGTTAGCAGTTCTAATTTACCTGTATCCAACTTGTAGCTATTGAAGCTATTTTAGTGGCTATTGAATTTTTCCTGTGAATACTTCTCTGGCTACTGACGCTCTTTTAATGCTTTGGATAACTCGTGTATTGGTTATGGTTATTGAAAGATAGCATGTTTCCCTGAATGCAACTTACAACTAAACACAAAAATGGTAGTTGAATTAACTAAAATACCAAGTGAATATTATAGACTTCCATGTTACAATTTTGGTTAGCAGTTCTAATTTACCTGTATCCAACTTGTAGCTATTGAAGCTATTTTAATGGCTATTGAATTTTTCCTGTGAATATTTCTCTGGCTACTGACGCTCTTTTAATGCTTTGGATAACTCGTGTATTGGTTATGGTTATTGAAAGATAGCATGTTTCCCTGAATGCAACTTACAACTAAACACAAAAATGGTAGTTGAATTAACTAAAATACCAAGTGAATATTATAGACTTTCATGTTACAATTTTGGTTAGCAGTTCTAATTTACCTGTATCCAACTTGTAGCTATTGAAGCTATTTTAGTGGCTATTGAATTTTTCCTGTGAATATTTCTCTGGCTACTGACGCTCTTTTAATGCTTTGGATAACTCGTGTATTGGTTATGGTTATTGAAAGATAGCATGTTTCCCTGAATGCAACTTACAACTAAACACAAAAATGGTAGTTGAATTAACTAAAATACCAAGTGAATATTATAGACTTCCATGTTACAATTTTGGTTAGCAGTTCTAATTTACCTGTATCCAACTTGTAGCTATTGAAGCTATTTTAGTGGCTATTGAATTTTTCCTGTGAATACTTCTCTGGCTACTGACGTTCTTTTAATGCTTTGGATAACTCATGTATTGGCTTTGATTATTGAAAGATAGCATGTTTCTGTGAAATTTGAGCTTAGTTGATGTCCTTATAATACATTAATTAATATTTTATCCATGATATAAGGAATAATATGAATTGCAATTTAAATTATGTTTATTTACTTTGAAGATTAATTACAAATTGTTGGAAATTTAGCAAACGTTTTCGCATTTACTATTAATTTCTGCAAAGGAAGATTTTAATTAAAATAATAGGTTTTGTCAATAATGTTAATTTAAGAGTTCTGCAATTATGTTCTGGTTGTAAGTAGTTATAATTATACTCCGTAAATAAATTATATACTCTTAATAATTATGATATTTAATAAGTTATAAACAAAAAAATTAAAGAACCAATATGTTATAAAAAATACTACTTTTGTTTACTTTTGTCAAAAATGAATAAGCATTTTAATTTTAAATGGTTGATTCAAAGTGAGAAAAAAGGTTATATGATTTTTTTTTTCTTAAAAATTTCTGGTATTTTAATTAATTGCATGCTAAACAAATATCATTAAAATATGGATGAATTTTTTATAGTTAATCTAATAATCGGATAGGTAAAAAGACCGTTGCATCAAGGATCAATAATCTTAACATATTTCCGATTTATCCCAATAAAAATTCTCCTACCTAATTATGCCCTAATGCCGGCTAATTCATATTGTAATTGCAAGTGTTTTGATATTCATAAGATATGTATTTTTAATGCATTTGTAATAAGTTCGTAAAAATTTTCATTTTTATATTAGATATGTAGATTATGTGAAAGCGCTAAATCAGTCAAATGCAGCAATTTGAATTCCATTAGGTAGTTGTTTTCTCTCAATAAGCAATTACTTGTTTCGAATTATATTTGTCAAATAAATGTTTCAGTATTATTTAGTATAGCACGATAGCGTCCGTTATATTGGGTCATTATGACACATGTTAAAATATCACGCTCACAATTTTAAAAAGCTATTTAAACAGGTTTATCAATAAAAACTTTTGTGTTTATTATTAGCTTAAGATGAAATTAATGTAGAACAGCTGTTTTTCAATATTAATTTTGTTAATTTAAACTATATACCTCATTTTAAGATATCCTTTTTTATAGTTATGAATTATCGCTGTTAATTATTAAAGCTAATATAGATAAAATTGTCATTATATTGTGCTTTTTATCTCCCGACATGCTTAATATTGGTTTGGTTTGTCGCTCTACAGTCATTTTGTACACACGGGACTTACAGTTGAAAGGGGATTCCGAACCACTGACAAACATCCCTGCCAACTCCAGGATTCGAACCTGAAGCCTGTTATACCAAAGGCCAAAGCGCTAGCCAATTGGCCCTCGACAAGCTTGATATAAGGAGGAGTTACTGTCTATAAAGTAGTGGAAAACGAATTCTTTAATGTTACAGAGTGAACCTAAAATCTGTACTTGGTTTTTATGCCAGCAATTATTAATTGTAGGCTACTTCCTCTTGAAAAATGTTTTAAATAAAGTAATGTAAACATTCATTTTTTATAATTAAATAATTGGCATTGAAGAAGTTTTAAAAAATATGGCTTTTTATACAGTCTCCCATTTCTAAAATATATGTAGTTAAAGCCTATACTTATCCAAACAAACGCAACACAAAAAATTTCACTTTTGTGTGACAAAAATTGACTGATGTATTTATTTTCAAATTTTCAGATTTTTTCGAGTTTCATTCAGGAGTTGGTTATAAAATTTTCGGCATTTCTTGTCTACCTTGTTTCATTTAGTAGTCAGATTTTCAAACTTCTGTATTTAGCCATTGGAGGAATTTCAGTACATTGATTATCTCACCACGATATAGATGCCTTCCTCACTTATTCTCAGAGAACTATTCACTGTAAAACTCATTGTAACCATTCACTCTGACTTCAATATCGGATTATTTTAATTAATTTATAACTGACCCCTTAATGAAGTGCGAAAAAACTCTTGACTTTGAAATTAAATGCCTCAGTTATTTTTTCTCACAGAAGTGAAACTTTTTGCATTATGTTTGTTAGAATGAGTATAAATTTTTACTAAATATAACTATAAGAAAATGGAACTGTATAAAAAGTTAGATGTTTTAATTTCTGCAAGATTGATTTTTTAAATATAAAAAGGCTATGTCATGAATGCATACATTGTAGTAATAAGTATATGTCTACAACCAGTGATTACGAAAATAAAGGCCGAATGCAGACTATTTATAATAATAATAATGATAATAAACAGCTTACACAGTTTCACAAGATATAATGGATAATTGAACTTGTATCAATATGTTTTAATATTTTTCATAATTAAAGAGCTATATTTTTCTTCAGAATCCATTATATATTTTTCTAGTGAGCAATAAAAATCAAAACAAATTTATTTTTGGTTTTTTAATTATGAAATCAACAATTTACTCACCTGCACTACTGTCCATGTTGGACCATGGTAGTTTCCGAAACAGGAGATGTTTTCTTTTCACGGGGTAGAGTTGTTAGCTCTATGCCCGTTTATTAAAGTGTATTTCGCTTCACCCATGGCACAGCCGGGACTCTAATCTGAAACCTGTGGTACCGAGCGCCAGTGCTGTAGTCACTCGGCCATCGGGTCCTATGAAATCAATACTTTATATAAATATATTTTAATAATAATGTTTAAATGCTTTAGAATAGGATGATTAAGGTAATATAATAGTAGATAGCCATTTCATTCGCTCATCGTAGATAGTCTTTCTCTCGAAATTACCCTGAATTTCAATGCTTAAACTTTCTTGATATTTTTTCCAAACGAAATTTTCTAACATTAAAGGCAGTATATTCAAGATTTACGGAATTCATTCACGGATTACAGAATTACTCACATTACAGCATCATCTAAAAATATCTAAAAGAAATAGATAAAAAATGTTTTTACTAATTTACAATGTAGTTATAAAAATTTATAAATGTCGATGTCATATCACTTGATTGCTCGTCGTAAGTCCAATTGATGCTCAATTTCATGGCGTTCATTGACAAGCATTTGAGAAGTTATGGATTCTCAGATTATATTTTCTACTATCCAGTTCCATTGGATGTTTTTAATGTAGGAATACGTAAATATTGTGTGTACCATATTAATTTGAAGGAATAATAGTCATAATGTTATAATCACGGCTAATGCTACTAAGCACATTGCAAAATTATACAAACAAAAATCTAAAAAATAAAGAAACAACAAGTTTTTACTAAATTATATTTTAATTACAAATTTCGATATGAGATCTCCCGGTTACGTACTGGATTTCATAGCGTATAATGATAAGCGTTTGAAAAATTATGAATTCTAAACGAATATTTTCTAATCTGAAGATTTATTTCATGTAGGATTAAGTAAAGCCAACGGCCGTACCATGCTGAATATACCGGTTCTCGTTAGATCACCGAAGTCAAGCATCATTGGGCGCGGTCAGTACTTGGGTGGGTGACCACCTGGGAACACTGCGTGCCGTTGGCAAATTTGGGACCTGAATGGCTGAGTGTCTAGCGCTCTGGCGCTCGATGCCACAGGTTTCGGGTTCGAATCCCGGCGGTGCCATGGATGTTTGTAGTGGTTCGGAATCCACTTTAAGCCGTAGGTCCCGGTCTCCTATGACTGTAAGAGCGTCACGGAGCAAAAGTCAGGCTTCTACCTACGGGTGCTCCATCACAACAGAAGCTGCTTCCTTCCCCTTCAATCATGAGCACGTATGGGCTCGTGGGCTTGGCCAGCCAAGTGGGATAAGAAACAACAACAACGGGATTAAGTAAAGATTGTGTGTGTCGTATTAATTTGGAAGAACTGAAACAATATATCCCAGATATTAATTCCATAACTAAACAGATGCTTGACAATATACGGCATAAAAATAAGCAATAAAACGATATCACATCGAAGTCTTACATTGTATTGTTTATATCTGTTTCAGTTTTTTATTTTTACATAATTTCGTGATGTTTTTGTTTGATGAATTTTCGTTTACAATTATTGTGTACATCTGCATATTGACACTCCCTTATATTATATTTAATGAAGTTAGATATGTGGGTTACTTCTGCAACACATTTTATCGACACAAAAATATTATACAAACAATTAAATGTTTAATAAATGTAAAAAAAATGTTTTAAATGTAATTATTTATATAATTTGATTGTTGAATTTACTATGTAGCATTTTTTTCTCACGGGAAGAGTTTTGGCATTTCATTTCCAAGAGAGAGGAATATATGTTATTTGACAAGCATATAATAACTACCCATTACTCAAATTTTACAGCAAACAAGCAGTGTTGTGGGTAGTTATATTACATGAAATTAGTATTTTGTACTAATGAGAACAATCTGTCACTCAAATCTGATAGCAGATATTCGGTATCATGTAAAATGAAACTCATAAAATTAGCGCATGTCTGTGCGACCTTCACAGGTCGAAATAACTACAAATTGAATTTGATAGTACTTTGAGTTATTTCATCGTGACTGGTGATAGATCATGAGCTGAGAAATGTCTGTTCCAACGAGTAGTAAAGGAAGCTGGCAATCATCCCTTTGACGGATTGTCTTAAAAAGAGGTTTTTGGTGAAGTAGAGACATAGTTTTGCTACGAGTCGATTAGTGTTGTTTTTCTTTTCTGAGCTTACTGAATAGGCCGGAATTTTCGCCTGTTTTTTAAAGTGAACCCTTTGTGGTTTTGTGTATCACACCGTGTGATAATTAAGGTCTGTCACATATCAGGCAATTAGATTCGACGTAGACTCGAAAACTCTGACAAATCTCAGACCTTGGAGTGAACTGTACTTGTGATTTAATCTATACTTGGGATAATTTTTTTTTTTTTTTAGTTTTATTTCTTTGTATAATAATCAAGACATCATTATTCATATAAATAAACTAGTAGTGCTTGTAAATAAAAATTAATGTTTCCCCATGAACCTGAAAGTGACCATCTTCTTCAAGCCATTATAGGTCTAATATAGGACGAGACGTTACAACTAACTTAGCCTTAAATATGTATGTCTAGTTGAAGAACTTAAAATTATTAGGACCTAAAATTTCCAAAAGTAAATTTTATAATAGTAGGGATATTACAAAAAATGTTATTATTCACTTTACAATATATATCAGAATTCTGAAAGATTTTTGGGAACATTTTTCATTTTCTTTGAACTTGCTTTTTCATTCCATTTCTATACATCATCAAGAAACGACATTAAGACAGTCAGATATGACATCTCTCCGCCTTAATGCAATAATTTATATCTTTTGGGTGAAAAATATTTTGTTCGAAATTAGATAAAAAGAACCGTATTCGAAAAAAAGTAACAGAAACAAAAGACAGAAATAGGAAATGAAAAAAAAATATATCTTTGAAAGTGGGTCGTCTTCCGTCGTCGCAAGTTTATTCCCCACATAGCTGTAGTCTAAAAATGATGATTCAGTTTCTAGTTGTTGCTTAGGAATTCGAAGATACTTTTATACAGTTACCGTAATTCAGTTCATTTTTTTTTCCTAATAGGACTTTCATAGAAATTATTTTTTCTATCGGCTGTCGCATTTTGTCTTTTAAAAAGAACTCTAACATTTAGTGGAAATATTTGACTTTTTTCCTCTATTTTTTCATTTGAAGAGATAAAGTGTATCCAAAAGTTAAATTTTATAGATTATTTTGTAAATAAATAACATTTTTTAATTAATAAAATTTTTAAAATCTTTTAATTCCATATAGTAAGTCTAAAAATCAAGTAAGTAATATGTAATCAATTATAGTAATCTAAAAATGATGAATCATTTTCTAATTGTTGAAGTAAAGATAATTTTATCATTACCGTATTTCAGTTCATTTTTTTTTCCTAATAGGACTTTCATAGAAATTATTTTTTCTATCGGCTGTCGCATTTTGGCATCTAACATTTAGTGCAAATGTTTTAAGGTGTTTTTTATTTTGTTTCTCGTTTGAAGTAATAAAGTGTATTCAAAAGCTAAATTTTAAAGATAATTTTGTAAATTAATATATGAAACCCTACAGACAAATTATAAGAAAATTTTATAAAAATATAATTATCTGGCATCAAGTAATTTTATGCCCAAACAGTAAGTGTATTTATATATAATCTTCAAATAAAGCCTTTTTCTTTTTTTAAAGTTTTTAAAGCAAAGAAATTATTTTATTTCCTTCTATTAGCTCACACTCTCCCTATATATATTTTGTTCAAATTTTCAATCGTTCATAAAATACTTTTTATTCATCCACTCAAGTTCAAATACATTTTTTTAAACGTGTAGTGGATGACACTTGATGTTAATACAGTTTTTTCAAATATTAATTCATTAATTAAATTTAATTCATTAATTTTAGGTTTTTTTTTTTGGGGATTTAAGTTGCATATATCTAACAATAGATGGCGCCCGATAAACTTAAAAAAACGAATAAAAATTATTTATAAAGCACTTTCTGCAATATAGTGCGAAAAAAGTAGGAATTGACTTAATTATTATTATTTTTTTTAATATTATTTGTTTTTATGTTTAAAAATAGACCTAGATGCTAATTTAAAATTTATTTAATTAAAAATTATTTAATAATGTTTTATTATGAACATTATCACTATAGTTTTTCTGCATTAAGTATTAAAAAGATAATCTAGTGTTTGTTTCTAACATTGAACTTTCATTTCATCTGTCATTTATGTAAGACAGAGAAAATGAATAAGGTCCATCTACTTGTTTGCTCGGGGACTGGACTCTTTTGCGTCTTTTTTCTCTGGTACACAAATCACCATTCTGTTATAAGTCCAGTAGCAAACAAGTAGATGGCCTTATTCATTTTCTCTGTCTTACATAAAACACATTTATCAGAGTTCACAATCTCTATTTTGACCAGATTTTCGGCCAGGCCGTATTGTCCAGTTCTTAAACAAAATTGGCAACAGTCTTTGGAGGACCAAAGAAATCATGTCCTGATCACACGGACTTTTATTATGGTGTTTATAGCTTTTTCAATTTTATTCTTAGAACATTTATTTTATTCAATTCCTTCTATTAGCTCACATTCTCCCTATATATATCTTGTTCAAATTTTAAATCGTTCATAAAATACTCTTTATTCATCCACTCATGTTCAAATACATTTTTTTTAACTTGTAGTGGATGACACTGGATGCTAATACAGTTTTTTCAAATATTAATCATTAATTAAATTTAATTAATTTTAGTTTTTTTTAGATTTAAGTTGCATATATACCAATAGATGGCGCCAGATAAACTTTAAAAAATGTATGAAAATTGTTTATAAAGGACTTTCTGCAATATAGTGAAAAAAAAGTAGGAATCGACTTTAAAAAAAAATGTTTATATTACTTGTTTTTAAATCCTTTTGGCTGTTTTATAGAATTTTGTTGCTTTTCAAGACTTGTATTTTAGATAATAACTGGGTTTTAAAAAAATGCAAAATTCTTTATAGTTACATAATAAATAATTGCAAAATTTTTTAATGAATGTATCAATTTTGAATTAATTTAATAACTATATCAATGGTGAAATCTAGATGTTTATCCAAAAATGTTAAAACACCAGTTTTTCAATCTAATTATTTACAGGAAATTGAATAGAAAAAAGAAATAGTAGTTAATCGATTATTATAAATTATTTAAAAAACCTAAATGCTATTGGAAAATAAAAAAATAAAAAATTTATTTAAAATGTGTTACTATTAATTCGTAAAACAACGTAAATGTCATTGAAGAATAAAAATAAATGCTTATTTTAAAAAATTGTTTTATCTCGAAAAATGTTAAAATAATAATTATATACAGTACTTTCTTGAGTATCATCTAACCAATATAATACTTAGGATATGGGAGTCATATTTATTCTACAAATTTGTTTCAAATGTAAAAAAAAAAAAAAAAAAAAAAAATTCAATGTTAAAAAAAATCTGATAAAAAATTTAAAGAAGTCTATAATCTATAAAGAATTAAGTTTTTGCATTAGATGCTAGAAAATAACCCAAATTCAGCTTTGCCTCTTTTTATTTTAAGGTTCTAAATTTTCAGTTTCTTTTTTCTTTGGAGAAAAGAAAATTCAATAAAATATTTTAAAATTTCGGTCATTATTTTGTGCATAAATCATTCGATAGTTAACTACCCTAAAGGTATATTTCAAACATAAAAAGATTTCATTTTTTTTTTTTAAACAAAATTGTTTGTGTACATTTGTTTTTCTTTCCTTTTTTCTTGTAATGTATCTCGTGCAATTGTTTCGTTTAGATAAATAATTAAATATATTTTTTGCCGTGGCAGGAGTGAATGACCTCAAGTTAAATGCCAGATATTTCCGGAATAATTAAATTCGAGTGAGTTTTATGGAATTAAAATTTTGGGGTATATATTTTACTTGTTGGAGTGCAACGTAGATCTACCTCCTCGTGGTGCACTCCGGGCAACATTTGATATGTTAAAATGATCTACAAATACGACCTTTGGTCTGGATCTCAGTGTGAGTTTCTTAGAGTTCTGCAGTGGAACGCAGGTGGATTGTCCCAAAACAAGAGAGAAGATAATTAAAAAGACCCTTAGGTACTCATTTTTTGAGTATGTTGCCGCTAGAAACAGCCACAAGCCCTGGTATGATCCTATTCATATCCCTGATTGGCCTAGAGAAAAGTCAGTGGCATTGTTACGTCTTTTCTGTGGTCACGATTGTTTCCAAAAGCACCTTCACAAAATTAAACTGACTCCTGACCCTCTCTGTCTTCCGTGTGAAACCAGGAAGAAATGGATACGTCTCACCTTGTTTCCTGTTCTGTACTGCCTTCTGTTTATTTACGGAAGCATTATTGAATTACCAGACATACGTTGATGGATTAACTGATGTCATTCGTTTCTATCTTGTTCTTTGCATTCATATTTTCGATATCTGTTGTCCTGTAAACGTGTCAATGAAAATAAAAAAAATTTTTAATTGTTTAATTTTTCATTTAAGTTTGGCATTAAAAAAATAATGAATTTCTTTTTAAATTTCCATAAATTCCTCAGTGGAGAATAAATTAATAGGTTTTTATAAAGTTCTTATGCGATTAACCCATAAAACAATAGGGAATACTTATATTATCAATTCAACTAATGAAGGCAAGAACTACCCAGCTTTTAAAAGGAATTACAATTAAGGACTTTAATCTAATCCTTTATGTATTTATTCGAAATCCCCAACCAGCAAGTAAATGTACTGATATCAAATTATAATTATTTTTTCTTTAGGAATATCCAACCGAACATTCAAACTTCAATTGAATAAACCATTCCAACAGCCCTTGACCCCGTGGACAAAAAAAAACATTTTCAATGAATCTCCACCGACAATCCATTAAGCTTTCTGTTTAATTAAGAATTGCACTGTTTATTCGATAGTCATACGATAAAGTTTTCCAACAAGAAGAATCTCTGTTTGATTCTGGAAGAAGCTCTGCAGCGGTTATTAGTCGAACGATTCAATCCCATTATTTCGTTGTCTGCAGAATGCTTGTTTTTCCATTCCAGAATCGTAATTAAGAAGTTTGTTTTCGAGACGCGGTTTATTTCGAGTGGATGTGTAAGAATTTGGTAAATTCTACAGAAATCATTTACTGTTCGTTGTCTACAGACAGAAATCGGCTAAGTAAATTATTAAATAATTATTTTATATCTTTGTTTTCGATTAATAGTTATAAGAGATTACTATATAGAAGAATTAAATATGAATTCAAAGATTTATGAATTTAAAGAAACTTTTGGAATATTTTTTTCATTGCAAAGCATTTGATTTTACTTCATTGGTTCCATGCGTCACAGATGTATGAAATTACTACTACTACACTACATCACACCATTGTGCCTAGAGCTGAGTTGCCCCTTTACGGTTTGTAAATGATGTGGGTGAGAGGAGTCTGAATTGGTTCTGTGACGCTCTACGGTCATATGAGACCGGGACCTACATCTTAAATTGGATTCCGCACCGTTATAAGCATCCATGGCACCTGTGGGACTCGAACCCGAAACCTGGGGCCATGAGCTATAGAGCTCCTAATCACTCAGCCATCAGGCTCCTTTACCCTTTTTCTTCCTGTAATGCAGCTCGTAAAATTGTTTCGTTTTAGATAAATAATTAAGTATATCTGCCGTGGCAGGGGTGAATGACCTTAGGTTAAATACTCGGAATTTCAAGAATAAACTCGAGTGAGTTTTATGAGATTAAAATTGTGACATATATTTTAATTGTTTTCATTTAATTTCGGCATTAAAAACGAGCGAATTTCTTTTCAAATTTCCATGAATACCATAGTACAGAATAAATTAAAAGTTTTCTTTATACATTTCTTATGTTGTTAACCCGTAAAACAATAGGGACGCATATATTAGCAACTTAAGCAATAAAGGCAACAACTACCCAGCTTCTTAAATGACGTACAATTAAGCTAATCCTTCTGTGTATTTATTCGAAATCTCCAAACGGCAAGTAAATGTACTGATATCAAATTATAATTAATTTTTCTTCAGCAATATCCAACCGAACATTTAAACTTCAATTGAATAAACCCTTCCAACAGTCCTTGACCCCGTGGCAAAAAAATGTTTTCAATGAATCTCCACCGACAATCCATTAAGCTTTCTGCTTAATTAAGAATTGCACTGTTTATTCGATACTCATACGATAAAGTTTTCCAACAAGAAGAATCGCTGTTTGATTCTGAAAGTTCTGCAGCGGTTATTAGTCGAACGATTCAATTCCATTATTTCGCTGTCTGCAGAATGTTTGTTTTTCCATTCCAGAATCGTAATTAAGAAGTTTGTTTCCGAGACGTCGTCTATTTCGAGTGGATGCGTAAGAATTTAGTAAATTCTACAGAAATCATTTACTGTTCGTTGTTTACAGATAGAAATCGGCTAAGTATATTATTAAATAATTTTATATCTGTCTACATTATGTATTTTATTAATAGTTATAAGAGGTTGTTATAGAGAAGAGTTAAATATGAATTCGAAGATTTATGAATTTAAAGAAATTTCTTTAAATGTTTTTTTTTATTGTAAAAGCATTTGATTTTACATCATTGGCTCCCACGCATCATAGATGTATGAGATTGGAGCATAAAGATGTAATATAAAAAGCAAAACTGTAACTCATAACATTCTTCTTCAGCCGTGGCTTCTCGGCTATTCGACGCCGTGCCGTCCAGTCGTGGTAGCTTCTGTGGCTAGCGCTCTGGCCTTTGGTATCACAGGCTTCAGGTTCGAATCCTAGCATTGGCATGGATAGCCTGTTTGGTTTGGCATGTTTGTTAGTGGTTCGAAATCCACTTTAAACTGTACGTCACGGTCTGCTTAGCCCTCATGCGTACAAGATGACCGTAGAGTGACAAACCAAACCACATAACTTCTGTCGTGCTCTATATCGTCAAGTGCAATGCAAGATGGGAGGCGGTCTGCAGTGTCGTTAGAGTCGGAGCAAAGTGGCAGGTCGGCGACCCCGATGCGACTAAGATGCTCTTGTAGGTAGTCGTGTCCCGTAGTCATTCAGGAGGTGCAACCGCGACTCTCCTATTGGGGTCCTTCGGTATGTTGAAGTTCTCCCACCTTTTACTCTTGTCAAGCCTGTTTTCTTGCATTATTGACATAAAGGATCACAGTTCTGTTAATAGTGCTGCAGTTGACGCTGTAGGTGAGAAGTCGATCTGGCTGCTTCATATTGTATAGTAACTCATAACAATAATTATATCAAAACTGCGATTACATAAAGATAAAAGAAAATGAGTCGCTGGATGCCAATTGCATCAACTTTCTAGCTCCCAATATCTGCTGTATAAGTTTTCTTCATTCGATGAAGGACAACTTAGATCATAGTAAATTATCTTTGTGTATCTCAGAGTTCTGGTTGCGTAAAGTGTACAAAAGACTGTTATATATACCAACGCTATGTAGATGTTTAGCAAGGCAATCATGTCCAGTCTCCAGGCTGAAGGCTGCTATTACGATGGATGTAGGAAGTGTGGGATTTGAGATTGCGATATATATATATATTTAAAAAAATGTGTATAATATTTACAAATAATTGAAACATTTAAACGATGCTTTATTAATATATATATATATAGAGAGATATTAGTTCAGCTTGTTGTGCGAATAACGTGCTGATTATTTAGAAACACTTTTTTTAAGTAAAAAAAAATTAAGCGTTTGAATTTCACAGAACAAACAAAAAATAAATTTTTGAATTTCAAAAGGGTCCAAAAATTTATTTTGCATTTCTTATTTTTACTGAAGAATAAAAAATTTGGGGGAAAAAAGAGCATCTTTTTTGCATCTTTGAAATATCATTTGAATATTAAAATAAATAAATAAACAAAGAAAAAGAATAACTGAAGAGGTTTTGAATCTTTATATCCAAGTGTTTTAATACCAATTTTAGTAACTATAATTTTCTGTTTCTGTAACTTTGCATTATAGAGATATTTTTTATGTTATCTTATATTTTTTCCAGCATTAATATGTGTTAATAAAATACATTTTGTATGACATATAAAAATAAGTTTTAAACTATTGAAAAAATTTTGTTAACATCAAAGATATATGAAAATACGTATGTAACATACATTTTTTTTTTTTTTTTTTTAGGTTTGTTCATGGGAGAAAAAATGAAGGCGGATAAATAGTTCCGTCTAAATGCAAGATTGTCAGCAGAAATGCAGGATGTTTTCGGAGATATCAGTTATGATTATTATTAATTGTGAGTATCGTTTTGCATTTAGCATTGTCAATCATTAAAATATATACTTTATAATAGTATTTATACTAAAAGTGTACTATATTTTTCAATTTCTACTATTAGTTCACACTCTCCCTGTTTATATTTATATATCTTGTTCGAATTTTCAATCGTTAATAAAATACTTTTTCAATTCCTTCTATTAGCTCACACTCTTCCTATATATATCTTGTTCAAATTTTCAATCGTTAATAAAATACTTTTTATTCATCCACTTAAGTTCAAATACATTTTTTTTGAACTTGTAGTGGATGACACTTGAATATTTATATATATGTTTTTTCAAATATTAATTCATTATTTACATTTAATTAATTAATTTTAGTTTTTTTTTAGATTTAAGTTGCATATATCTACCAACAGGTGGCGCCAGATAAACTTAAAAAATGAATGAAATTATTTATAAAGGACTTTCTGCAATATAGTGAAAAAAAATAGGAATTGACTTTAAATTTTTTTTATTTTTATATTACTTGTTATTCATCCACTCAAGTTCAAATATAATTTTTTAAACTTATAGTGGATGCACCTGATGTTAATACAGTTTTTTTCAAATATTAATTAATTAATTAAATTTAATGAGTCGTGTGAAATTATTAGATGGACTATTAACTGAAGAACTGGATTGCTCGAAACTCACTGGAAAGGTTTCTTGCAATAATGAAGCCTTACAAAAGATGGATAGAAGATAAATTATAGGCACCATCAATTTCAGAAATTAGAAACGACAAAAAATAGAAAGCGAATAAATAGTAACAAACAAAAATAATAGTACAACACCATATATAGAAGTAAAAAGGAAAATTGCAAGGAAATTCGCTTTCTATTTTGCCACTTAATATTGTGATAATGTCATAGGTATATATATATTTATATTAATTGTAATTATTTAATAAAAAGTAGCTAAAATAAAATATTCTTTGTAGACCTAAGTAGGAATTGACTTTAATTTTTTTTTTTATATTACTTGTTTAAATATTATTCTCACGTTTAATTTCAATTGTTAAATGTTATTGAATTTTATAAAAATTACATTTATTATGTGAACAAATCTGGATTGTTTTAAGAAAAAAAATCGATAAATTACATCTCCAAGGAGGAATAAATCTAAACTAAAGAATTTTTGGGCAGAATTCATATATTTGTGATATATATAACTAATTTCTCGACACTACAATTCATGTTGAACCAAGGCCGTTTGCCTTCTGGCAAATTTCGAGACAGGAGATTTTTTTCTTTTTACGGGGTAGGATTGTCAGGGGTCCCTATAGTCATATTAGACCGAAACATGCGGTTTAGAGCGGATTCCGAACCACTACAAGCAACTATGGCACCGCTGGGACTGCAACACTGCATCACCGAGCGCCAGAGGCCATGGCCATGAGGCCCCTTGTGGTAAATATAAGAAAAAAAAATATATATACACCCTTAAGAGAAAAACATCTATGCAACCAGCAGTTAACCATAAAGTATATTGCCAAGGCTCATGTACTTCTAACATTTTAAGTGGCATTTTTTTGGGAGAAAAAGAATATTGAAAAACATACACTTCAAATGGGGAATAAACACTTAATTGTTGATCAAAATTATTTAAACAGCTCTGTACTGTTATTCAAGTCTAAGATTTGTGTTAGTGTTTGCTAGTTAGCATAGAAGAGGACCCCAATGAAGACTGTTGTCATTGTCAAAAAAAAAAAAAGGGTAGACTCTGTAATAATCATGGTAAAGAAGTTTGTGTAACAGTCGGATTATGTAATTAAGCACTGAGTTATTATTACAGGAAATCTTTCCAGAATGCATTACTTCCGGTACACCATACTAGAAGAGATGTTGGCCCACTAGAAAGACATTTGTTATATGAAGAATGTTATCATTGTCTTAAAAACTCAGTAAAAATTATGGTAGAGAAGTTTGTATAACAGTCGGACTATCTACTTAAGTACTGAGTGATTATTACAAGAATCTTTCCAGAATGCATTATTTCCCGTACATCCTATTAGAGGAAACGATGATCAACTAGAAAGATGTATTCCACCCGAAGATCCATGACCTATATGAAAAGAACATTAAAAAAAAAAAAAGGTTTATTTTAAAAGACACTAACAATTTCGAAGTGAAAGAATTTGTGACTAAAGAAAAGTGTTATCGATATTATAACAATTTGAGAATGAACTTTTATTAAAAACAAAATAGATTTAAAGCAAAAATCATAAAGATTTGCCAGAAAATTAATTTTTCTAGGGCACATCGATTCTATTTCTCCACTATATAAACTATATCGATCCAAAATATTAACAATATCGATCTCTAACCTATAAATTTTTTGCCATACCGAAAGAACAAAGAAATATAGGTATAAGAAACACCTCCATGCTTAAATGGGCATAACAGTGGAACTTATATTTCCGACTTTCATTGACACAAAAGAGTTGGTCTCTGGTAGAGATAAACAAAGAATCAAACAAACACGACAAAAAAAAAGAAAGAATATAGAATATGAAGACATTCCAGTCTTTCCAGACTTTTTCCAGCCGATCAGATTCCCGTGTAAAAAAAAGGCTGCAGAAGAAAAGAATCCGTAAATGATAAGTTTCCTCCGTACATGACAGCTAGGTATGAGGAAAAGACTTCTCATCGATTTGCACCTGGAGGTAGTTATTACATCTTTTTCTGCCGAGAAATTGCACGGTCCATTTTGTGGTGGTACGAAGTTTTCTCGCCAGCTCTAACATTTTTTCTAATGGAAAGAGTTTACTGGAAAGGATCTTTAAAGGTTAAGTGAATCTTTGAGATGGGGTATAGGGATTTAAGAGTGGATTTTTGAGAGGCGTGTTAATTTCAGTCATGAAAAATTAAATTTGTGAAAATCTTTATTGAAACTTTACATTGAATTTGTTTTCTAACTGGCCTCTAGTAGTAACACACTTTTAATGAGTCTAGTGGCACTGCTTAAGACTTCTCATCAATTTTCATCTGGAGTTAGTTAATACCTATTTTTCAGCTGTAGAAAGTTTTCTTTTACAATGGAACGAAGCTGACTTTATTCTTATTGAGTTGACTGAAAAATATTTAAGTTAAGTGAATCTTTTAAATTGATTATAAGGATTTAAAAGTATTACCAAACGGGTGTTGATTTGAGGAATGAAAAATTAAGTCAACTCAGGAGTTATTTATCCTTACATTGGAAAGATTGTCTAGGTGGTAGCCTAATGGTAATCAAATTTTCAAGAGGATAAAAGTTGAAATCCGCCAGTGGCACTAACTGATAACACACTAGTGAACACCAGTTAGTTACTGGTTAATAACTAACTGGTATTCTAGTGGTGAACACTAGTTACTTACTGGTTAATAACTAACTGGTATTCTAGTGGTGAACACCAGTTACTTACTGGTTAATAACTAACTGGTGTTCTAGTGGTAACACACTCTTAACAAGTCTAAATGATGAGAAGTCTTTAAAGGTTAAGTGAATCTTTAAGATGGGGTATAAGGATTTAAGAGTGGATGGACTTTTAGTGAGTCTAGTGGCACTGCTTAAGACTTCTCATCGATTTGCACTTGGAGTTAGTCATTACATCTTTTTCAATTGAGAAATTGCAATTTTTATTTTAGAGTGAAACGAAGTTGACGAGCCAGCTCTGACATTTTTCTTATTGAGTTGATTAAAAAAAAATAGTTAGAGTTAAGTGAATCTTTAAAATTGATTATAATGATTTAAAAGTAAGCAAAAGTTGATTTGAGGTATGAAAAATTAAGTCAATTCAGAAATTATTTATCTTCACAGTGAAAAGATTGTCTGATTGGTAGCCTAATAGTAACACGCGCAGACAAATTTTCAAGAAGAGGAAGATTGAAATCCGCTAGTGGCGTATACTACAGCCACTGATTTCAGAAGCAAGCCACTCGGTGTGGCTTCGTGTGTGCATTTCTAGTGGCCTGCACAGAAAATTAGTTTGCCTAGTAAGAGTTTTCAAGGATGCGACAAGCAAATGCGGGATTGCTAAAAGCGGAATGCTTCAGTTTGCCCCGTCAGAGACAGTTGATGAATTTACACTATGTTAAACTGATATAAAAATTGGTTTAAGCTAATCCAGGTTATTTATAGTCTTAAGTTAGTTATTAAGTTAGTTATTAAGTTAGTTAAGTTAAATATCCACAGTCTTTCCAATGAAGAACTTAAAGAATTAATAGAACAACAAGTGCACGAAGATAACGAAATTAGCGTTTCTACAGTTGAGGAGCCAATGGCACTTTCAACGGATTTTCTGAAGAAAAAAAAAGATTAGCCATTATAGCGAAAATTGTGGATCAATTTATATAAAATAATTTAAATTTGGATAGAAGTTCAAAGTGAAAACAAGTGTTATTGATGGAATGTTTTGCTATCGACAACTACTTGCTGAATGAAACAAGAAAAGACAAATAATGTTAGACGACATCTTTACACAAACACATACATACACACGTCATGAAAGAATATTCCTTACTACAAACATACCTTCTTTATGAACTTTTTTATATTTTAATGAGTGTTTTATAGATATCGATATCATCATTAAATAAGTCTATAGCTAATGCATTGAATTATTTAACAATAAATGTCACAAAATAAGCCAAAAAAATCTGATCAAGTTTCTTATTCTCTTTTACTTATTCCCATGATTTACATGTTAAGATGACCTCGTTTAGCGCGCAAACTTATTGGAGCGTATCTCCCGAGTTAAGTGGGACCTTATTGTGTTAGCTATTCTAAGCCATGTGTCCATAGTCAACATTTCTGATTCTGTCAATTTCAACTGATTGAGTTTTCACATCTTCCGTTCTTAGAAACTTTCTTTTTTAGTTTTGTGCCTTGTTTGCAATGTGCATCAATCTTCAAATATTTCGTTTTAGCTAGTCCTTTAATGAATAATGCTAACAAATGAATGAAGATGTTGAATGGTTACTATTCACTAAATTAGATAACTTAATTGTACGTTTTAATTTCTTAGAAAATCGATTTAAATTTTTCGGTTAGATATAATAGATCTGGATATTAGGATCTGGTTAGGATATTTTGTTTTAATAATATGAAATATTCATATGTTTGTGAAACCCAATTATAAAAATTATATGGTTGCCAAACCCAGACATAATAAGGAACTTTTCTTTACCATAATTTTTAATTCTTTACCATTTTGAGATTGTTTCTTGATATTTATTATCCTGCATTACGTATTTAAAATCTTTTATATGTATTCTTTACAATATGCACCATTCCAAACAATTCAAAGAGTTTCAACACATGAATTTATGATGCTAATATGGGATTATTTATTGTACAATTATTACAAATATAATTATTATTATTATAATTATATCATTATATATAATTATTATTTATTACAAATTCATTTTTATTTCTATCGTAATATGTATGTTATTAATGTCATAGCTTCTATATTAGTAGTTCTAAAAATGTTTCTTCAATTAATTATCAGTTAGCATATTATGTTGGAAACATCTGTCCTTCATTTTGTGCGGCCTGATGGCTAATTGGCTAGCGCTCTGGCCGTTGGTACCACAGGCTTTAGGTTAGAATCCTGACGGTGGCATGGATGTTTGTGAGTGATTTGGAATTTTAATTTCTTTTTTTTTCATTTTAATCCTTCTGTATATTTTTTTCATGTATTGTTGTGTTGTGCGTAAAAACTTAGTGAATATTTTGTGCTTATTTTCGTAAGCTTCTGGTTTTGCTTGTGTGATGCAAAGAATGTAGTTAATTAAAGTAAAACCCCATTGAGCCCAATAAGTATTAAAGAATAACCGAAACAGGACTTTGCTTTAGAAATTCTACATTAAATGTTTGAAACATCCTGCTGTCTTCATAGTTTAATTTGAGACTTTATTTTGAAGGTTTTTATTAAACAACAGCATTTAAAATATTTGTCAAACATGAGGAGCGTTTTCATTTTAATCCGTCTGTATATTTTTCCCATGTATTGTTGGGCTATACGTAAAACTTTGTGAATATTTTGTACTTATTTTCGTAAGCTTCTGGTTTAATTTGTGTGATGCAAAAGGGCGTAATTAAATAAATAGTCTCCTTCAGCCAAATAAATTATTAAGGAATCACCGAAATAAGACTTCGATTTAGCAATTCTACATTCAATATTGGTTGATTTTTTTACAGCTGCCTTCATAGTTTATTTTGAAAGATTTTCACTAAATAAAAGCATTTAAAATAGTCGAGAACGAAAATAGTCTTGTTGGCAAAAGTCTTTTTTGTAATAATAAAACATTGTTTACAAACACAATTTCGTTGTGAAATACATCACCATTTGACCTAAGTTAATTTTCTTCCCTCTGTGTTTGGCCAGCATCAAACCCCCTACATCGCTTAGAAACCGAAAACTACTCTCTGGAGATGGGCAATCGACACTTTAAGGCAAACTAATCACCCATGACCAAACATAAATAATAAACATAACAAACATAATTTTTTCCAGCTGTCTTCATAGTTTGAATCGTTATATTGAAGGTTTTTCCCTAAATAATAGCATTTAAAATAGTTGTCAAACATGAGGAACAGAGCGAAAATAGTCTTGGTGGCAAAAGTTTTTTTTATAATAATAAAACACAATTTTGTTATTATATACATTGTTTTTTGACCTAAGTTAATTTTCTTCCCTGCGCATAGGAATAAATGAAATGTTTGGCCGGCATCAAACCCCCTACATCGTATAGAAACCGAAAACTACTCTCCAGAGATGTGCAATCGACACTTTAAGGCAAACTAATCACCCATGACCAAACATAAATAATAAACATAACAAACATAATTTTTTCCAGCTGTCTTCATAGTTTGAATCGTTATATTGAAGGTTTTCCCTAAATAATAGCATTTAAAATAGTTGTCAAACATGAGGAAGAGAGCGAAAATAGTCTTGGTGGCAAAAGTTTTTTTTATAATAATAAAACACAATTTTGTTATTATATACATTGTTTTTGACCTAAGTTAATTTTCTTCCCTGCGCATAGGAATAAATGAAATGTTTGGCCGGCATCAAAACCCCTACATCGTATAGAAACCGAAAACTACTCTCCGGAGATGTGCAATCGACACTTTAAGGCAAACTAATCATCCATGACCAAACATAAATAATCATTTCAATGCCGTCAAATTCGCACCAAAATGCATGCATCAAAATCTCGCCTTCTGCAAGCCTGCATCGATTTTTAGATTTCTCGGAACACATGCCTTCAGGGGCCCATAAATCCATCATCGCCCTTGTCCTGTTGTCCCCTACGGTTAGGAATCATAATGCGAAACAGGGATTGTTGCTTCCCCGAATTTCAGTCACTTAGAAGATTGAGATCGTCAATTATACATAGGGAAAATTCTTTTATTTTTGCCTTCCAATTGTTTGGATTTTCCCTCAGGATACAGCAGAAATTCCCGAATTTCCCAAAGGGTTTCGGAAAATTGGTTTTCTTAAGGTTTTATCGAAGTGGAAGTTAAAAGGTTTTGACTTCTTTGTGTCTTTCACTATTACAAGGTTTGAATGAGAAACGTGATGTTTTTGGTAGGGATTAAACGAAATGTGCCAAGAAATCGGAAAGGAAATCACGATGAACTGTCTGTGAATTAATAATTGATGTTCCATGAATCAGAAGATTGAATAGTATAGCGATTAAAGGTGTCAATATTGTAAATCACTTGGTTGTTTCGGAACCCTCAGCGATTTGATGGATAGCGCGTTAGGTTTCAAAACTAAGAATGAATGCAACAAATCCTAAGGAACTAAAAACTGAAATAGGCATGATAAATCAGTAGGGTTAAACGTCATTCCAATAAGCACTAAGAGGTTACTATGTGAATATGGATTTTGTTTTTCAATCGAACGTGAAACAATTTATAAAAAATAACAAAATAAATAATTTTTATTGCAGTATGATTTAGATTTTTATATATATATAATTCTTCTATACATGTGGTTTGCCACTGAACTCCTTCTAAATGGCTTGACCGATCTGGATGAAATTTGTGTGTATTTGAGAGGGTCCCTGAATGGTTTAGATTCACAATTGTACCCGGTACGTGGTACTGCAATCGGGTTCTTCTGTACGTGTGTTTGTCATTGAACTCCTCCTGACCGATTTTGATGAAATTTTTTGTGTGTGTTTCACAAAACATGCTTTTGTTTGTAAAACAAGCCGATTTCTTATGCTATCCCCTTTGCTGTAAGTCGCCTCCAGATGGTGATTTAGTATATAAACTACTATACCATTCAACTAATCGCTATGAAAATTGGTAATAATATGTACTCGAGTATGGGAAAATAGGTTCGCGCTATCCACTTTATTGTTACTTGCCACCAGATGGTGCTGCAACATTTCGTCTTTTATACCGTTCAAACGATATCCATGAAAATTAGTATGCACATATATTGGAGCAGGAAGAATATATTTACGATATGTAGTTTTCTACAATGCATTTATTTGGCAGGACAACGTATGCCGGGTTCTGCTAGTTGATGTTATAAAATATTACAATGAGCATTAAAATAATAATAATATGAATAAATTATAAATTAAAATAAGCTTTAAAACAAAAAATAACCTACTAAACCATTTTTATTGCAATATGATTTAGATTTAGATTTTTATTTTTATTGATGTTAGTAAAATATTACGATCAGCTCTAAAATAAATAAATAAATAAATAATAAAATAATGTAAATAAATTATAAATTAAAATAAGCTTTAAAATAAAAAATAATCTAATAAACAATTTTTATTGCAATAAGATTTAGATTTTTATTTTTATTTTTATTGATGCTATAAAATATTTCAATAAGCTTTAAAACATCCTCAGCATTTTGAGGGATAAAAGTGTTTTTTGTTTATAATTTAAATGAAATCTACCCTAAAATTTAATACTTCAAATACATGTTGTATTAATACTATAAATTATTCTGTTTTTTAATTAGCAAACGTTCTGCCATTTCTGAAATTATATAACAAATCAGTTTAAAAATTTTTGCAATACAAGAATAATTGAAACATTAAAAGTAAAATATATCAACAAGTAAAATATTATATATTTATAAGCTATGAAATATAGAGTCAGTATTTAAAAAGGAAAGATATTTTTATTAAAAAAATGTGGCAATGTTGTTGTTGCTGTTGACTAATCATCAGTGTCTAGCATCTGGGGCGGATACCCCATGAATAATCTACTCATGGATGGTTTGGTTTGTTGCTCTACGGTCATCTTGTGCACACTTTCAACTAATTAGACGGAACCTACGTGGATTCCTAACCACTGACATACATCCAAACCACAGCCAGAATTCGAACCTGACGTCTGTGGTACCAAAGGCCACAGCTCTAGACTCCTGGATAAAAGGAAGGGGACAGCTTCTATTGTGATGAAGGCTCCGTAGGTAAAAGTCTGACTGACTCCGTGTCGCTGAAGAAAGGGGGCAGTGCTTTTTAGGAAAACTACCCTGCGTTTGAGTATCATATGAGAGAAAACCTGGAAAACTCCTACCACCAGGTAGTCTGACTAATGAGGCAAAATGCTGAATCAGTTTAAAATTATATCATCGCAAACGCCATCGGGTCTCCTCACTTTTTGAAACAGTATCTGCAAAAAAACGGCAATGAATTGAACCTCAGCCCTAATAAAAATATAGCATAATATTTTCTGTAATTCTAAATAAAATATTTCTGTTAATAAAATTCATCAAGGTTCTAATGTGAGTTATTTTAAAATTCCATTTTTAAAACAATCTATAAATCATTAAAGAAAATTATTTGTTTTTTGAGGAGTTAGTAATAAATCCCTCTTGTTTAATTCTATTACTATTAAATTACATATACATTATACAGCTCGCTGCCTGCAGTTATGTAAATATTTAAAACTGATATCACTTATTTAATCTAAAATTAATGAATGCATTTTAAGAAAGGGTTGAAATAAAATTATTTCATTTTTCAAAAAGTGCTAGCTGTTAAAAAAGATGATGTGCTTTCCAGTTTAATTCCTGTTTATATAATCAAAATAATCAGCCATTCTACGAAAAAAAAGATTTATGATTTTTTTATTATGATTTAGAACTGATGTTTCCCAAAAAATAAAAAATAAAATAATAATGATAAATTAATGAATGAATTCAATTTGTATAAAAAAAAATAATTTTCGAAAAAGAAGGTTAAAACCTTCTTTAAATAATGAAAAAAAAATTAAAGAATATTTCACATAACTTCGAGTGTTTTTTTTTTTTTAAGTTCCCCAGTGAATGTCGATGCGGAGTATCCATTATAACTATACGTATTGCTTTGATTTGGTTTTAGTATTGACTACTTTCTAATTAATATACTAATTTTTGTCTCTGAGGCCACCACAATTTGAAACAAATAAGTATCCCTAGTGCATTTCTTAACTTTTTTTTTCTAAAATATAATGTAGAATCTTTCCGGTTAACGGATTTCACGTGTTTATTCCTGGGCGACAAAAGCAGGAATATTCCATGTTTTCAGACATGTGCTTCAAAAATGCTCCCTCTGTATCAGAACGCAATAGTCATCTATGCAAAATTACATTATATAGAATTCTTCCAGGCTTCCATTTTATTATCACTAAGATTTATCCCCAAATTTTCTTACCCAAGTCCAGCATATTCGAAATCTAATTCACTTGCTTGTCGCATACAGCAAATTTAAAACATATTATGTTTGCTGGAAAAAAAAGTTGTTACAAATGAAATTTCGTTAAATTCCATTCACATTAATCTGATTTAAAAGTTATCCATGCATTACATCAATGTTTTATTTTGTTAATGATAGCATTCCTCCCCACATTTTCCTACTCAAACATAGTATATTCGAATCTTAATGCTAACGTTTATTTTATAAAACAAATTCAACATATGTTATGTTGCTAAAAAAGCAACCCACATTTTCCTACCCAAACAAAGCATATTCGAAACTAATGCTAACGTTTATTACAAAAAGCAAATTCAACATGTGTTATGTTGCTGAAAAAAGCCATACTTTCCCTCGTAAATAAAGCATATTCGAAACTTAATGCCAAAGTTTATTGCATAAAACAAATTCAAAATATGACATGTTGCTAAAAAAAGTAAGAAAGTTACAAATGACATTTTAAATTTCGTTAACTCTATCTTAATTCCTATAAATTAATCTTAACTAGTAGTTATCTTCGTATAAAATTCAAATTAAGCGTATAGAAGCTGAATTTCTCCAATTTCTTATTGGTAACATTTACCCCGCATTTCCCTACCGAAGCAAAGCGCATTCGAAACTTAATCTAACGTTTATTGCAAAATTCAAATACAAAATATGTTTTGTAGCTAAAGTTACAAATGACATTTTAAATTTCGTTAACTCCATCTCAATTCCTATAAATTAATCTTAACTAATAGTAATCTTAATAAAAAATACAAATTAAGCGTATAGAAGTAGAATTTCCCCAATTTTTTACCTTTTATCCGCACATTTCCCTATCCAAGCGGAGCATCTTTTGTTGATAAGGCATAAAGCACAGTGAAACGGAGCGTAAAATCCCTGCACCAACCTCCAAGTGCCGTCGGGCCAAAAGTGGTGCATGAATGGGGATTTATGAGTGGGACACAAAAGACAGACTTCTATAAACGCACATCAAGTCGTCCAGAGAGTGGCTGCTGATGATTTGCGCTGAAGGTCGGCGATTGTGTGGGTTTGTGGCGAACTATTGAGGAAGGGAGACGAACTGGCGACTGAGTATGTTTGTTCCATTATTAAGCATCAGGCGATCTAACAGGTATTGATTTTTCACTTACTGACTTTCCTCTTCGTCTTCTTCTTTTTCAGTGGAAGCGCTTACATCATTTTATTCAAGCATACTTATGATTCTTTTTTTGGGATGACACAGTCGTGTTTCTTTTTCACGTTTCAATGCAAGGAAAAGAGATGATAAATGATTTCTAATGGTTTTCTCTCTCCGAAATGTTTTCTTGTTTTTTTTTTTGTTTGCACTCTTGATTTTTATTTTTAAATGTTTCTTACATTTTTTTTCCACTAAATTCCATTTTCATGCATGTTTATTCTTTAATTAATTTAATTCTTTAATTCATGTTTATTCTTTAAGTTTATTTTTTAATTAATCTGTGAATGTTTCATTCCGGGGTTCCATTGGTTATGAATGTTTATGTTTAGTTTTTAATGTGATTTGATGTGTGTTTTAACATTGATGGGGCCTGATGGCCGTGTGACTAGTGCTTTGGTGCTCGATGCTATAGGTTTCGTGTTCGAATCCCAGCGGTGCCATGGATGTAGTAGTGTTTCAGAATCCAATTTAAACAGTAGATCCCGGTCTAATAGGACTGTAGAGCGTTGAACGTAGGGCTTACAACTCTTCCCCGTAAAAAAGAAATCGTCTATCACGAAATCTATGAGTAGGCAAACCTCCTTGGCCCTCCATGGGGCTGTTGCGCCGCTGATGATGACGATCAGTAGCATTTACCCCCAAATTTTCTGATCCAATAGACATTTAAAGCATATTTGAAATCTAATTCCCTCATTTGTCCCATAAAGCAAACTCAAAACTTATTATGTTACTGGAAAAAAAAATGCTGCAAACAAAATTTCGTTAACTTCCATTCAGATAAATCTGAATTAAAAGTTATCCACACATTACACCAGTTTCCTATTTTATTAATAGTAGCATGTATCCCCACATTTTCTTATCCTAGCACAGCATATTCGAAAATTAATGCTAAAGTTCATTACATAAAATGAATTCAATATATATTCCGTTGCTAAAAGGAAAGAAAGTTGCAAATGGCATTTTAAATTTCGTTTATTCAATCTCAACTTCAATTTTCGTATTCATAAACTACTTCTCAACTTCTATAAATTAATCTTAACTAATAGTTATCGTTATAAACACAATATAAATTACGCGTATATAATACAGTATTTCTCCAATTTTTTTTTACTGGCAGCATTTATACCCGCATTTCCCTACCGAAGCAAAACATATTCGAAACTTAATAAGGTTATAAGTAACGTTCATTCCACAAAACTAATTCAAAATATGTTTAAAAAAAAAGGTAAGAAAGTTACAAATGACATTTTAAATTTCGTTTATTCAATCACAACTTCAACTTAATCTGAAGTAACAGTTTTCACAGAAAATGCAAATTACGTATATAGACAGAATTTCTCCAATTTCTTACCGGTAACATTTATCCCCACGTTTCCCTATCCAAGCGGAGCATCTTTTGTTGATAAGCCATAAAGCAAACTCTCCCTGTCCCAACCTCCAAGTGCCATCGGGCCAAAAGAGGTGTATGAATGGGGATTTATGAGTGGGACACAAAAGACACACTTCTATAAATGTGCATCAAGTCGTCCAGAGAGTGGCCGCTGATGATTTGCGCCGAAGGTCGGCGATTGTGGGGGTTTGTGGGGAACTATTGAGGAAGGGAGACAAACTGGCGACTGAGTATGTTTGTCCCATTATTAAGCATCAGGCGATCTAACAGGTATTGATTTTGCACTTACTGACTTTCCTCTTCGTCTTCTTCTTTTTCGGTGAAAGCACTTACATCATTTTATTCAAGCATACATATGATTCTTTTTTTGGGGGATGGCACAGTCGTGTTTGCTTTTTCACGTTTCAATGCAAGGGAAAGAGATGAAAAATGATTCCTAATGGTTTTCTCTCTCTCTCTCTCTGAAATGTTTTGTCTCTTTTTATATTTGCACTTTTTATTTTTAAATGTTTGTTATATTTTTGTTAGTGATTTCATTGTCATGCATGTTTATTCTTTAATTTCCAAACTGTGAGTGTTTTCCTTTCGGGGTTGGTTAAGAATGTTTATGTTTAGTTCTTAACGCAATTTGATGTGCTTTTTAATATTGATGGGGCCTGATGACCGAGTGACTAGTGCACTGGCACTGGATGCCATAGGTTATGAGTTCGAATCCCAGCTGTGCCGTGGATTTTGTAGCGATTCGGAATCCACCTTAAACCGTAGCTCCCGGACTAATATAATTATAGAGCTTTGGGCTGACAACCCTATCCCGAAAAAAGAAAACATCTCCTATTTCGAAATTTGTCAGCAAGCAGATGGCTTGGCCCTCCATGGGGCTGTTACGTCACTGATGATGATGACGACTTAACATTGATGGGGCCTGATGGATGAGTGACTATTGCTCTGGTTCTCCATGTGATAGGTTTCTGGTTCGAATCCCAGCGGTGCCATGGGTATATGTAGTGGTTCGAAATCCAAGCAATAAACCGTAAGTCCCGGTCTAATATGACTGTAGGACGTTGGACGTAGGGCTAACAACTCTTCCCCGTAAAAAAGAAAACATCTATCTCGAAATCTGCCAGTAGACAAAGCGCCTTGTTCCACCATGGGGCTGTTGCGCCGCTGATGATGATGACCAGTAGCATTTATCCCCAAATTTTCTTACCCAATAGACATTTAATGCATATTCGAAATATAATTCCCTCATTTGTCACATAAAGCAAACTCGGAACATATTATAATACTAGAAAAAAAATGCTACAAACAAAACTTCGTTAACTTTCATTCAGATTAATCTGAATTAAAAGTTATCCACACATTACACCTGTTTCCTATTTTATTAATAGTATCATGTATCCCCACATTTTCCCACCTAAACGAAGCATATTCGAAACTTAATGCTAAAGTTAGTTCGTAAAACAAATTCAAAATATTATGTTGCTGAAAAAGAAAAATCGTTACAAACGAAATTTCGTTAACTTCCATTCAAATTAATCTGAATTAAAAGTTATCTACACATTAGACCCATTTCATATTTTATTAATGGTAGCATTTATCCCCATATTTCCCTACTCAAGCAAAGCATATTCGAATCGTTCATTGTATAAAGCAAATTCAAAACATATTATGATGTTGAAAGCAAACATTGTTGCAAGCGAAATGTTGTTAACTTCCACGCAGATTAATCTGAATTGAAATTTATCCATACATTACACCATTTTTATGTTTTATTAATGGCAGCATTTGCATCCATATTTCCCTACTTAAAAAATACTTATTCGAAGATTAATGCTAAAGTTTATTGCATGAAACGAATTCATCATATTTTATGTTGCTAAAAAAAGTAACCAACATTTTACTATCCAAACAAAGCATGTTCGAATCTTAATACTAACGTTTATTATATAAAACAAATTGAATAGACGTTATGTTGCTAAAAAGGTAAGATAGTTACAAATAACATTTTAAATTTGCATAACTCTATCTGTACATTAATCTGACCTAATAGTTATCTACACAAAAATACAAATTACGCGTATATGATACAGTATTTCTCCAATTTCTTGCTGGTGGCATGTATCCCTAGTTTTCCCTATTCAAGCGGATCCTCTTCGAAACTTAGTAACGTTATTAATAATATTTATTGCATAAAACTAGTTCAGAATATGTTATGTTGCTAAAGAAAAACTAAGAAAGTTGCAAATGACATTTTAAATTTAGTTCACTCCATCTCAACATCTATAAATTAATTTTATCATAACTAATAGTCATCTTCACAAAAAATGCAAATTACGCATATAGAAGCAGAATTTCTCCAACATTTATCCCCACATTTCCCTATCCTAGCTGAGCATCTTTTGTTGATAAGTCATAAAGTAAACTCCTCCACAGCGAAACGGAGCGTAAAATCCCTGCACCAACTACCAAGTGCCGTCGTGCAGAAGGGGTGCATGAATGGGGATTTATGAGTGGGACACAAAAGACAGACTTCTATAAATGAGCATCAAGTCGTCCAGAGAGTGGCTGCTGATGATTTGCGCTGAAGGGCGGCGATAGTGTGGGTTTGTGGGGAACTGTTGAGGAAGGGAGACAAACTGGCGACTGAGTATGTTTGTTCCATTATAAAGCATCAGGCGATCTAACAGGTATTGATTTTGCACTTACTGACTTTCCTCTTCGTCGTCTTCTTTTTCAGTGAAAGCACTTGCATCATTTTATTCAAGCATATGACATTTTTTTTTATGATGACACAGTCGTGTTTGCTTTTTCACGTTTCAATGCAAGGAAAAGAGATGATAAATGATTCCTAATGGTTTTCTCTGTCTGAAATGTTTTGTCTTTTTTTTATTTGCACTTTTTATTTTTAAATGTTTGTTATATTTTTGCGCTCCAAATTCCATTTTCATGCATGTTTATTCTTTAATTACCAAACTGTTAGTGTTTACTTTCAGGGTTGGTTATGAATATTTATGTTTAGTTCTTATTGTAATTTGATGTGTGTTTTAATATTTATGTTATGCTATGTGTTTCGTGTTCGAGTCCCAGCGGGGCCATGGGTGTTGTAGTGGCTCGGAATTCATTTTAAACCGTAAGTCCTGGTCTAATATGACTGTAGAACGTTGGACTTAGTGCTGATAACTCTTCCCCGTAAAAAAGAAAACATCTATCTCGAAATATGCCAGTAGGCAAACAGCCACAATGGGGCTGTTGCGTCACTGATGATGACGACCAGTAGCATTTATTCGAAATCTATTCGAAATTTAATTCCCTCATTTGTCGCATAAAGCAAACTCAAAACATATTATGTTACTGAAAAAAATATCTTACAAACAAATTTCGTTAACTTCCATTCAGATTCATCTGAATTTAAAGTTATCCTTACTTTACACCATTTTCCTATTTTATTAAGGATAGCATGCATCCCCACATTTTCCTACCCAAACGAAGCATATTCGAAACTAAATGCTAAAGTTCATTACATAAAACGAATTCAAAATATGCTATTTTGCTAAAAATGTTATATAAGATTTAACGAAATTTAAAATGTCATTTGTAACTATCTCAATTTCTATAAATTAATCTGAATTAATAATTATCTACACAAAAAATGCAAATTAAGTGTATAGAAGAATATCTCCAATTTCTTAGTGGTAACATTTATCCCCACATTTCCCTATCCAAGCAAAACATATTCGAAACTTAATAACGTTGTAAATAACATTTTTTTTTTTCATGAAAATAATTAAAAAATGTTGTGTTGCTAAAAAGAAAAAAAAGTAAGAAAGTTACAAATGACATTTTAAATTTCGTTTATACAATCTCAACTTCTATAAATTACTCGGAACTAATAGTTATTTACATAAAAATACAAATTATGCATACCTGTTATATTTATCCCCACATTTCCCTATCCGGGCGGAGCATCTTTTGTTGATAAGGCATAAAGCAAACTCTGCACAGCGAAACGGAGCGTAAAATCCCTGCACCAACCACCAAGTGCCGTCGTGCAGAAGGGGTGCATGAATGGGGATTTATGAGTGGGACACAAAAGACAGACTTCTATAAATGAGCATCAAGTCGTCCAGAGAGTGGCTGCTGATGATTTGCTCTGAAGGGCGGCGATAGTGTGGATTTGTGGGGAACTATAGAGAAAGGGAGACAAACTGGTGACTGAGTATGTTTGTTCCATTATTAAGCATCGGGCGATCTAACAGATATTGATTTTGCAGTTACTGACTTTCCTCTTCGTCTTCCTTTTCGGTGAAAGCACTTACATCATTTTATTCAAGCATACTTATGATTCTTTTTTTGGGGGATGACACAGTCGTGTTTGCTTTTTCACGTGTCGATGCAAGAAAAAGAGATGATAAATGATTTCTAATGGTTTCCTCCCTGAAATGTTTTGTCTTTTTTTTTTTATTTGCACTTTTTTTTTTTAAATGTTTATTTTTTTCACTAAATTCCATTTTCATGCATATTTCTTCTTTAATTACCAAACTGTGATGGTTCATTTCGGGGTTGGTTATGAATGTTTCTATTTAGTTCTTAATGAGATTTGATGTGTGTTTATCATTGATGGGGCCTGATGGCCAAGTAAATAGTGCTCTGGCACCGGATGCCATAGGTTTCGGGTTCGAATTCCAGCGGTGCCATGTTGTAGTGATTCGGAATCCACTTTAAACCGTAAGTCCCGGTCTAATATGACTGTAGAAAGTTGGACATAGGGCTGGCAACTCTTCCCCGTAAAATAGAAAGCATCTATTTCGAAATCTGCCAGTAGGCAAACTGCCTTGGCCCACCTTGGGGCTATTACGCCGCTGATGATGACGATCAGTAGCATTTATCCCCAAATTTTCTTATCAGTAGACATTTAAAGCATATTCGAAATCTAATTCCCACATTTGTCACATAAAGCAAACTCAGAACATGTTATGCTACTGGAAAAAAAATGCTACAAACAAAATTTATTTAACTTTCATTCAGATTCCTCTGAATTCAAAGCTATGCACACATGACAACAGTTTCCTATTTTATTAATAGTAGCATGCATCCCCACATTTTCCTACCCAAGCGAAGCATATTCGAAACTTAATGCTAAAGTTCATTACATAAAACGAATCCAAAATATGTTATGTTGCTAAAAATGTAAGATAGAATTAATGAAATTTAAAATGTCATTTGTAACTAGCTCAACTTCTAACATGTAATCTTAACTAATTGTTATCTTCATAAAAAATACAAATTAAGCGTATAGAAGCAGAATTTCTCCAATTTCTTACCGGTAGCATTTATCTCCACATTTCCCTACCCAAGCAAAGCATATTCGTATCTTAATACTAGCGTTTATTGTTTGAAACAAATTCAATAGATGTTATGTTGCTAAAAAAGTAAGATAGTTACAAATGACATTTTAAATTTTGGTAACTCTATAGATTAATCTTAACAATAGTTATCTGCACAAAAATACAAATTACGCGTATATGATATAGTATTTCTCCAATTTCTTGTTGGTAACATTTATCCCCACATTTCCCTTTCCCAGCGGAGCCTCTTCAAAACTTAATAGCATTAAAAATTACGTTTATTGTATAAAACTAGTTCAAAATATGTTATGTTGCTAAAAAGGAAAAAATGTAAGAAAGTTACAAATGACATTTTAAATTTCGTTTATTCAATCTTAATTTCTTAATCTGAACTAATAGTTATCTACATAAAATATACAAATTACGCGTATATAGACAGAATTTCTCCAATTTCTTACCGGTTACATTTATCCCCACATTTCCCTATCCAAGCGGAGCATCTTTTGTTGATAAGGCATAAAGCAAATTCTGCACAGCGAAACGGAGCGTAAAATCCCTGTCCCAACCACCAAGTGCCATGGGGCGGAAGGGGTGCATGAATGGGGATTTATGAGTGGGACACAAAAGACAGACTTCTCTAAATGCACATCAAGTCGTCCGGAGGGTGGCTGGTGATGATTTGCGTTGAAGGTCGCCGATTGTGTGGGTTTGTGGGGAACTATTGAGGAAGGGAGACAAACTGGCGACTGAGTATGTTTGTCCCATTATTAAGCGTCAGGCGATCTAACAGGTATTGATTTTGCACTTACTGACTTTCCTCTTCGTCTTCTTCTTTTTCAGTGAAAGCACTTACATCATTTTATTCAAGCATACATATGATTCTTTTTTGGGGGGATGGCACAGTCGTGTTTGCTTTTTCACGTTTCAATGCAAGGGAAAGAGATGATAAATGATTCCTAATGGTTTTCTCTCTATCTCTCTGAAATGTTTTGTCTCTTTTTATATTTGCACTTTTTATTTTTAAATGTTTGTTATATTTTTGTTAGTAATTTCATTTTCATGCATGTTTATTCTTTAATTTCCAAACTGTGAGTGTTTTCCTTTCGGGGTTGGTTAAGAATGTTTATGTTTAGTTCTTAATGTACACCATCCGGTTACATTAATGTGATCAAGTGAGTGTATAGTCTGGCTTTAAGTGGAGTGTGCGATATGGTATTAAGTGGTATTTAAGTGGAATTCTTTATATACACTCCACTGCAATGTGCTGCCACCTGCCTTTTGTGATTGGTTATTTCACGTTGACGTCGAAAGTAGGTGGTGGTCACATTAATGTGACTGGACTGTGTAATTTGTTGTGAGTTTTAACATCGGTGGGGCCTGATGGCTAAGTGACTAGCGCTCTTGTGCTGGATGACATAGGTTTCGGATTCGAATCCCGGCGGTGCCATGGGTGTTGTAGTGTTTTGGAATCCACCTTAAACCGTAGTTCCCGGTCTAATATGATTATAAAGCTTTGGGCTGACAACCCTATCCCGCAAAAAGAAATTCGAAATCTCCTGTCTCGAAATTTGCCAGCAAGCAGATGGCTTGACTCACCATGGGGATGTTGCGCCACTGATGATGATGATGATTTAACATTTATGGGCTTCATGTGGCACTCATATATGCAAACGCCCACCGATGAGGGAAGACGATGCCTTCAAAGAGGACTTTTAGGGTTACTGCCTTATATGGGCTTGTCGTATTAGAGAAAAGCAGGTAAACTCCACAGTCTGACTATCGATGAGAGACGCTTTACATGTGTAAAAATCCTAATCGAGTTTCCCCCGTTTTTAAAAGCACTGACTACAATTCCGCCTGCGAATTCGAACCTCAGTCCTCCTGCACTCTTCCTGCCCACATTACCACTGTGTCACGAATCGGGTAATTTAAGGTGTTGAAATGACTTTAATTTGTTCAGAAATTAAGTTCATATAATGTGAAAAAATATGTTTAACTTTTTGTTTTATTTATTTTATATAAATTTAGTTTTAACAATTCATCAATACAGAAAAAAAATAATAAATTAATAATAGATTAATTATTAAGTTAACTAATTGTTTTCCTAATAGATCAATTTTTTCCAGTGAAAATAGTTTTAGTTAAAGAGCCTAAGCAACATTGACACATGTGTATTGTATCTAAAAATAATTTTTTAATATTAAAGTGACTATAGTTATTCTAACCTAAAATAATAATAAATTATAATTTTTACAAAAGTACAAAGAGTTCAAGATTTTTGGAAGGGGAATTAATGTAATAAAAAAAAAAGACTTAAAAAATAATAGTAAATAAATCAATAATTATACAAAAAACTGATATTGAACTACTTGAACCATGAACTGATAATGATAAAATAAGAATAAAAATAGGGGGGCATACATTCTTGTTATAAATGTTCACTTGACACACTTTTCTAAAACTATCACGGAAGATATTTGAGTTGCAGTGGGTTATTTTTGAGGAATAAATTCTCTTAATCTATTAGGAATTAGTAAATTAATTTATTAATTTTTACTTTAACTATTTTCTAATAGATCAATTTTTTTTAATAAAAATAATGTTAATTAAAAAGTCTAAGTGACATTGACACATGCGTATTGTACCTAAAAATATATTTTTTTAATATTAAAGTAATTTTAACTGCTCTAACCTAAGAATAATCATGAATTATAGTATTTATAAAAATACAAAGAGTTTTCCAAGATTGGGAGTGATGAAGAAAATTAATTTCTGTTAATAAAGAATAATTGTTCGTATTTTGTTTAGTAATTAATAATTTAAGTAAAAAAGAATCTCTTGTGTTATTCCAATATTTTTAAGAAGAATTAAGATTTACTCATCTTTTAAAAAATATTAGTATCATATATTTAAAATCATAAATTTAGTGATGACCAAGAACGAAAGGTTGCCGAACGCTGCTCAAGATGTTTACACACCCTTAATAAAATCAAGAAATTATTCCTTGTATGGTATGTGTACTCGCATCATTATGTTTGATCTTTTAATAATGTCGTTTATTTTTGTTTGCTGATTTAATAATGTCGTCTATGTATACTGGAAGCGACAAATTGAATATAGAAAATACAGGGTGATTCTACGGCGTGGGATAAATGTTGAGGGGTGGTATAACTTACTAAAACATAAATTTTTTCGTATAGAAATGTAGGGTCACAAGTAACTCTTTGGGGTACAACACACTGTCAATAGTATGTCTCGCACAGTGCACCAAATGATATCTGACACGAAACGAATTTCAAGTCTTCTTGCTGGCAACCCCGATGCACACTCTATTTTGTACTTGCTCTATGTTTGCAAATGTGTTTTCATTTAAGAGACTCAATTAAGAACCTCGTTGCTCGACTATTCATTACGACTAAAAACATGCGAGAAATGCCTGTTATCTTTAGAACTGTTGCTCATTTGCCGCTACCAAGCATGTATTACTGTTGATAGTTGAAATTTTAAGCATTTGCTGTAAACATTGAATCAAAGAAGCACTTTGCAATGATGTTGTGAACAAATAATGCTTTTCTTTTCATGCCTTTCTATATTCGTGCCTCAATGCGTCTTTTTCGATCATCCATTCCTATACAAAAAAAATGTATGTTTTAACATGCTGTATTACCCCTCAAAGTTTGTTTCGTGACTGTTGAATCACCCTGTAGAATATATGTGTATACATTTTATGTATATATATATATATATATGTCTTCAGCTTTATTTTAATAGGTTTAATGGGTGATATATCAAAGTAATGTTCTCTAGTGTCTCTCAGTTTTATATATTTTTAATGCGATTTAACTTTTATGGTTACTTAAAATGTTGAATTGACTAAGTAATTGACTTAGTATCCATTTCGGTTATTTTAACTCAAGATGCTTTTCTACTTTTCTACCCTTGTGATACAAACATAGGTCAGTTTCTTTTAAGTCCTGGAGGAAAAGCAATTTCATTTTAATATAACTACCAGTGCGAAGCAAAGAAGTGAATCCTGTATATTCTAATAATTTAAAAAAGAGTAAATATGAATAAAGTAATATTCAATTCATATTAATGGTATTATGATATATGATTAAAATATATTCAACTATTTAATTTTTAACTGATTGACTAATTTTCATTATTATTTTTCACTGCTCTATTTCTTTTGAAAATGTTTTTTTATTAATCAAACTATAATTTATTACTTTAATTTATTTAATTTTAGAAATTTTAAGAAATTAATTTATATTATAATTATTATACACAATTTTAATGTAAAAGTAGCTAGACACTTAATTCTACGTATTTATCATAAATGTTACTATTTTTTTTTTTTTTTACCAAATTATTGTAAATTTTTCTAAAGTACTCTTAAATCATTAAATAAAATAAAATAAAATACGCAAAAAAGGGCCCCATTGAAATGCTTAATCTTTAATAAATTCTAAATACTTTAACATTCAGTTAAGTTTTCATTTCGTTTGTATACGGTCCCTCTTACTGAGGAGCATATGTTCTAAGAAATCCGAGATAATGGTAAATGATCTGTTCCCATTATTTTGTCGTTTGGCCTTGCAGCAGTTGTTTTCCGGAAACTTGTAACAATATCGTTTGGCATGAATTTCTAAGAATCTTTTAACTTTCGAATTTCTCTCGAACGTTTAGTGAAGCGTTCTTTATTTTCTTTCCGAGAACTTTAAGCTTCGGAACTGCCTGACAAGTGCTTTAGGAAACTATCAATTTCTTTTTTTATTATTATTATGTCTTGTTCATTGGAGCTATCATTCAATCCTAAATGTCACAGTGGATGTTTTCTGGATAATTTACTTGGATTTAGATTTGCGAATTACATGTTTTTCTCCAGTAATTCTAGTTGGAAAAAATTGTACGTATTAAGTATAATAGGTGAGGAATTTAATGTGTTAGTTCATGGTACTAAATATCAACGACTACTTTTCATTGATTAAACGTGATCTTTTTTTATTTTTATTTTTGTTATTTTATTTTATTTATTTTTTTTTTGCTTTTATAATCAAACAGCATATTTCTATTTCTTTCTTTTTGGATGTTCTACTTTAACGTTTTAAGTTTATAAATTCTGTTCTTATAAAATATTTTTTCGCTAAAAATGCATCAGCAGTTTTATATTTATTTGAATTTTCCTTTTCAATGTAACATTGAATAAGAAATCTAGCATTTTAATTCACTTTTAAGCTTCAACACTGTATGACACTAGCATTATTTGAACTGTATTATATCAGATGTAATACTGTTCAACTTCATTAATTTACCATCCCGATAATCCTCCGTCTCATACTTCACCAAAAGGGAGGTCTGAGACCAATTGGATAGCGCTCTGGTCTTTGGTACCAAGTACCTCCGATTCTAATCGTGGCGGTGGCATGGATGTTTGTTATTGGTTCGGAATCCACATTAAATTGTAGGTCCCGGTCTAATTAGCATCAAGTGTGCACAAAAAGGACCGTAGAGAGGCAAACCAAACCAAATCGCCAAAAGAAGCTGTTATTATGCTTGGCGATTACAGTGGGAACTTTGGTTCGAACATCTATTTCATGTCTACGTCTGACAATCTTATTAAAGCTGTTGGAAGGAGGGTTTGAATGGGTAGATTGAAAATATAAAACTCTAAGATGCAACCCCAAGAAGTTCGTTCCCCATTTCAGAGTCACTAAGGGGCCATGTTGTTCCGGAAGCCAAATGGACAGGAATGACCTAGTAGAAATTCCATCGAATTTTCAAACTAGGAAATCCAACAAACGAGATGGAACAGCTTCCGTGTATATACCAGAGACAGGCAAGATAAATTCGTAGGTCAGAAAGTCTTTTCTTTAAGCATGAAGAGATGAGGGTGTAGGTGCTTCCTTTGACGTTCGTTCTACTGTAGTGGCAAATTTGAGCATAGTGTAACGACCTCCATGGTGCAAACTATAAGCTGAATCATGCTGCATCTGCAGTTCCAGCAGTGAATGATCTGAGATCAAAGTACCTGGCATTCAAATGCAGAAATAGTATAAAATGCTAGAAGAGAAGATAAATTTCTATTATAAATTGACAACACACTTTGTGAATTTATGAGCACAAGTATTATTTTCTGAAAAACCATTGTAGTGAACGTTTTTCTAATTGCATGTAACACACAAAAGTAGTAATTTAGAAAAGATAAATAACTTTTGTAGTGGGGAATAAATGGATTCGTGTAGATTCACAAATATTAAAAGTCTTGAATTTATTTACGAGTACTTCGAAAAAGAGTCTTCAGCTATTTATCAGACGAAAGGCTCACTTGTACAAGTATTCAATTGATAAATGAAGAATTTTTTTACTTCTGTTGAAAACTCAACTTCGACATGTAACATCATATTTTGGTCTCTTGCGTAGTGCAACCATATACCTAGCCGCGAACATTATTAACTTTTGTAAATATTAACAAAGTTTTTATCACTTAAATTTGAAAAAATCTTTCTTTAACGAAGGTTACCTTTAAGTTGATCAGATTGTTTTCAAATGCCGGGTTCTTTGACAAGTCATTAGCCACTGGAACTGCAGATATGCAGCAGGTTCGATGTTATCCGCACTCTGATGGTCAATTGGCTAGCGTACTTGCCTTTGGTACTGCTGGCTGCAGGTTCGAATTCTGATTATGACATGAATGTTTTTTGGTGGTTCGAAATCCACTTTAAAATGTAGGTCCTGATCTAATTAGCCAAAAGTGGGCAAAAAATGACTATAGAGCAATAAACCAATCGGAGTTATCCACTGTACACCATGGGAACTCACTATTTGCCTCCATATTTTGGAATGAAAATTCCCAGAGGAGGCACCTGAGAAGATTTGCATTCTATTAACCTCTTTCTCGAGTACAACAGAAAGACTCTCTTGCCTAAAAATTTAGTGTACCTTCTCGGCATAGACATGGGAAATTTCAGTTCGGCTCTGCTTTTTGGGAACTTTCAAACCAAACAGCTCAATTCTGAAAAGTACTATTCCCCAGTCCGCTGCAAGACCATGACGTGCCAAACTAAACTCAAGCATACAGAATTTTTTTAATTACGATTACTACGTTATTTGATACCTTTTTTTTTAAAAAAAAATATTAAATTTTAAATTTTTTCCACGTTTAATTGATAAGTAGTGTCTTTGGCTTACGTGTAGAAAATGCAGGTTCGAGTTATCTGATAGATATGACACTGTCAAAGCTTTGAAAAATTCAGCGGTGCTGCATCGATAATCAATCACCTTGTTAACATTTTCTTGGCTTATTGTAATAAGGCATGAGAATGAGGGACACTTATCCTTTAAAATCTTCCCGAAAAAGATTATTCTCATATGTTGAAAGGAACTACATTGCCATTATATATACGCCATTATAAAGCTATCAACAAGTTTAGTAGGTTCATGGATCAACGTGAACAAACACAAGTATCCCTCTTCCCCTCTATTTCGAAAAAAAAATGGGTTTTTGAAATATCTTTTTGAATTCAGTTGTATTTGAAATTCATAAAGAAATCGTGTATCTTGAATAAATATAATAAATTCAGTTTCTTTTTTAATTCCAAAGAGGTCTTCTACTCTGTGTGTCATCAGAATAAGCTGATTATAATCAATAAATATAGTGATTAATTATGTATTAAATTTAAATGTTTAAGTAATGTTGTTAATTCTAAATGAATATGAGCTGTTTGTATTTACAGTTCTTGGGTAGGTAGGTGTTATTTGGAGTATTAGGACGAACTTTACAAGTAATTTATTATTTGAAATTAACTTAATTTAATGTGGATAAATAAGAAAAAAAATGATTAAAAAATGGTCAAAAGAAAGTGATAAGTGATTAAAAATGTTGTAGAAATGATTAAAAAGCAAATCAGAAATGATTAAAAATAAATAGTGAAAAAATAAAGTGTAAAAATGATTAAAAATAAATAAGAAAAATGCATAAAATAAAATTTTTAAAAAAGATCAAAGCAATAAACAAATTAAAAAATGGTCAAAAATAAGTAGTGTCTTAATAATAGAAACAAATCAAACAGACAAGTTTGAATGATCAGTATTGAACGACTATTGATTATTAAAACGACTCACTTAATAAAGTCGTTTTAGCTATTATCTACTAACTTAAACGTTTTGCACTATTTAATATAGAGCATTCAGGCAAAATATACAGTATAAGTTAGAAAAATATTCGGTGAACGTCGGTTAAAAAAAATGATTCAAACTCAATGAATTAAAAATTGAACGAATAGTTGAATTTGGTAAAATTTGTTGTGAATTTGTTCATTCCATACATTGGAGAAGGTAAATTTTTTTAATTGGATACATGTTCTTCCTGTTTGTGAATGTCTGTTATTGTGAATTACAACATGGTTTTGTATAAACAACAACTTTTTTTTTTGAGTTTATGTCAAGCAGTTTAATAAAAATGATTTGTTTTTATTTTAGAAAAATTTCCTTAATTATTTTAAATATTTTAATTGTTATTTTTTTTTTAATTTTGATTTTTTTTTTAGTAATGAATATCATTTTAAATGTCATTCTAAAAAAAGCAACTGAAATGTTGGAATTTCTATTATATCTATCTTCTTTATCTGAAATTAATATATATATATATATATATATATATATATATTAATTTATGAAACGTTATAAAACGATTTAAAAATGTTTTATTTTATGAAAAGTTTTAATATTTTGCCTTTATTTTGGTAAAAAAAAAGAATTCACTGATCTAATAAGAAAACGGTTGTACTGAAAATATTTTCGTTAATAAAATTAATTATCAGATATACAGATAAAAAAAATTATAATACTATTTTTTTTATAAAAATGTGATAATGTGAAAAGTTAATGATCCTAGAAAAGCAAACAGTAAATTAATCTTGGATTTTTTTTTCTCTATATTTGTGTAGAATTCTTTTTTCTTTTCTGCTGAAGGGAAGTCACAATAGCAGAAATTGAAATGTCATCCTCGTGCTGTCAGTTGGGGAACTGAAAAACGCTGACATTTATGTTTTCAACCTGTCAATACAGATAAGGGAGAAGAAAATTTCTTGCTCTTTTCATTCTCTGATACTGGAGAATTCCTTTTTTATTGCTACGTGCAATACGCGACATATTTCATGCTTTTTATTTTTGTTTTTTTAGCAGACAGTTTTGTCTGGGGACTTGTTTTGGCTAAAAGTTATTTGTTGCCAACTTATATTTTAACTTTCAATGCCAATTAAATGTTCTTTCTGTGAAATATTCTTTAACTATTTTTGGACCAGTAGGACTTGTGTAGTAACTTAAGCATTAAAAAGTCTTTATTAAGTATCTATTTAACTTAAAACATCATTTTATAAGAAAAAAATAATGCTTTTTAAAACACTTCATAAGCCATATTACTTTTAAATTCTACTATTATTTTATTTTTATTATTTTTATTAATTATTTAAATACATTTTACAATATATAATATTACAATAAATAATATTATATATTGTAAAAGTTATTTGTTGCATATATATATATATACACTCAAGAGCCAAAACATTATGACCACCTGTCAATAACGAATTGGCCCACCTTTGCCGCGCAACACAGCTTCAACCCGCCTTGGCATGGATGCCACAAGTCCTTGGTAGATGGCCGGAGACAGATTAGAGAGTTTTTGCATGCCGTACGTTAGTTACCGTAGGACCCTAGCGCGCATGCTCATAGGAAACATAATTTCCTATGAGCATGCGCGCTAGGGAGAAAAAGCTAACGGACGTCCTACGGTAACTAACGTACGGTATGCAAAAACTCTCTATTGTATCAGATGTTTAAGCAACGGTCACGCAAATCCGAGATATTGCAAATTGGTGAACTCTGAGCTGCCGTCCCAGGACATCCCAAATGTGTTCTATCGAATTGAGATTCGGTGAGTTAGGCGGCCAGGACATTAGCTGGAATTCAGCATCATGTTCCTGGAACCACTCCAACACAAATTTAGCCTTGTGACAAGAGGCGTTATCCTGTTGGAACATTCTATTTCCAGCTGGAAAAACAGAGGCCATGTGAGGATGCAACTTATGGTGATGCTCCGCAATGATGTTCAGATACCCTGTAGCATTCATGGTCTGCTCTACCACAACCCCGGGTCCCAGAGACGCCTAAGAGAATGTCCCCCAAAGCATAATACCGCCACCACAGGCCTGTGTATGACCTACTGTACATTGAGGGAGCAACTGTTCGCCTGGAAGACGGCGTATCCTGACTCGGCCATCGGCGTGGTGAATGACAAACCATGATTCTTATGACCAGGCAACTCTCTCCCACTGATCCATGGACCAGTCACGATGTTCCTGGGCCCAGCGCAGGCGCAGTTGGCGATGACGCTTGGTCAGCAAAGGCACACGAGGGGGACGTTTGCTGCGTAGCCGAATATCCAACAGTGTCCTCTGAACAGTGTGCTCCGATACTATTCTACTTGGCCCTGCATTGTATTGGGCTGTCAGCTGAGCCACTGTCTGGCTCCGGTTTTGCTTCACCATGCGAGACAGTCTCCGACGACCTTTTTCTTTGATAGCGTGTGGACGTCCAACATCATGTCGTCTACTGCTGGTTTCACCTTCATTCATCCACTTTGCATAAGTACTAACAACTGTAGATCGCGAACAACCCACGAGTCGTGCAGTTTCGGAAATACTTGTTCCGAACCTTCGAGCCATTACAATCTGTCCTCTATCAAAGTCGGTTAGATCCGCAGCCTTTCCCATCACACACAAAAGTAAGTGAAAGAATGATTCTTCAGGCTCTCCAGCAGCAATTAAATACCCCTTTCACCTGATCACGTGTCTTCCACGTCATCCAGGCGACTTCATTGCAAAATGTAGGGGTGGTCATAATGTTTTGGCTCTTGAGTGTATATCCAACTTACATTTTAACTTTCAATGCCAATTAAATGTTCCTTCTGTGAATAATTCCTTAACTATTTTTGGACCAGAAAGAGTTGTGTAATACTGAAGCAATAAAATGACTTTATTGAGTATATATTTAACTCAAAACATCATTTTATAATAAAAAATAGAGCTTTTTAAGAAGTATGTCACTTTATGTTTTAACTAATTTTTAATGAATATTACTTTTAAATTCTATTATTGTTTTTATTAATTGGTAAATAATATTATATATTTGTTGCCAACTTATATTTTAACTTTCAATGTCAACTAATTTTTATTTTTGTGAATATTCCTGAACTATTTTAAGACCAGAAGGACTTGCGTTGTTTTGTAAAGACTTTAAGCATTAAAACGATTTTATTAAAAATCTATTTAACTATAAACAGCATTTTATAATAAAAAATAATGCTTTTTAAAAAATTTCATGAGAGAAGTATGTTACTTTATGTTTTAACTAATTTTTAAGGAATATTACTTTTAAATTCTATTATTATTTGTATTTATTTATAAATAATATTATATATTATATCACTTTATGTTTTAACTAATCTTAATGAATATTACTTTTAAATTCAATTATTATTTTTAATTATTTGTAAACAATATTATATATTACAAAAGTTATTTGTTGTCAACTTATTTTAACTTTTAATGTCAATTAAATTTTCTTTTTGTGAATATTCTATTTTAAGACCAGAAGGACTTGTGTAGTACGATAAAAACTTTAAGCTTTAAATCGACTTTATTAAGTATTTATTTAAATTAAAATATCATTTTATAAGAAAAAATAATGCTTTTTTAAAAATTTCATTGGACACGTATGTCACTTTATGTTTTAACTAATTTTTAATGATATTACTTCCACTATACTGAAATTCCTTAAACTTTCAATGTCAATTAAATTTTCTTTTTATGAATATTCCTTAGTTTTAGCTTAGAATATTTTAGGACCAGAAGGACTTATGTAGTATTATAATGATTTTAAACGTTAAAATGACTTTATTAATCATCTGTAACTTAAAAAAATTAAACTTAAAACTTAAAAAAACTTAACTTAAAAAATTATGTTATAAGAAAAAATAATGCTTTTAAAAAAATTTCATTGGACAAGTATTGCTTTTATATTTTAAATAGTTTTTAAGGAATATTACTTTTAAATTCAATTATTATTTGTATTTATTTGTCATTATATTTAATTATTATATCATAAGCATTCTAAGTAAGATCATATAAAGCTCTGAAAAATAGTTACCAAAATAATTTTATTTAACAGATGACTGATTGTTTAGGGTTAACAGTTTTATAAAAAAAATTGCACTGATGTACGAATTTTCTAAACAAAATTTACATTTAATCTGCTTTACGTAAATAGTAAACTTTTTATGTGTAGATATTTTTCTCAGTTAATGACATTAAGGTAGAAACAAATATTATTACAATCAGGAATTTCAAAGTTAATAAGAATTAAAATTTCAAGATAAAAATGAGCGATATAATATATATGACTGATTCTACACTGCGTAAAAAAAGTAGAAGGACAGTGTTTTTTTGCCAATTAATATCTCTTATTTTCTCCTAACTACCAGATATTTATGCATATTTAGTTTAATGACCCTTTTTTTCATTTTAGGCAAAAATTAAACATCTACTATTAATATTAATAATAAAATTAGTAGATATAATTTCCGGTGCTTAAAAAGTAGAAGTACACTTGCTAATATATTTTAATTTAGTGAGTTGTTCTTTAGTTAAATAGTGATTTTTAATTTGTTTTATCCTTTTCGGTCAAAAAAATCTAATTTATTTAAAAGTTACGCTGTTTCTCCGTTCTCAGAAATGCCTAAAGGAATACCTTTGAACGATTTTCAAAAAGGCCAAATTTCCGCATGTCAAAATGATGGTAAAGGTGTCAGAGAGTTTGCTCGATTGTTGCAGGTGAGCCCCAATACAGTTTCAAACTTTATCAGAAATCCTTATAAAAAAATGGAAAGAAAAAGAAGACTGGTAGACCGAAAAGTTAACACCACCTGATGAACGAAAACTTGTTCGTGTGCTTAAGAAGAGCAAAGGAAGTGTTTCAAAGGCAAGAAATCAAGCAGGACGTAATCATGTGACGAAACAAAGAAGTTTTACAACTATATTAAAAGATCTAAAAATTCATTTTCAAAAAACGGAAACATCATCCTAAGTGGACACAAGCTCACATTGATAACCGTTTAGTGTGGGCTAAGAGCACATGCCCTGGACTACAGAATGGACTTCTGTGATATTTTCCGATGAAAAGAAATTTAACTTCGACGGTCCAGACGGATATCAGCACTACTGGCATTGTCTGGGAATGAAGACGAATACTATTCAACACGACAAATGGGAGGAGGGAGTTTAATGGTTTGGTTGGCTGTTGGATACGGAGGAAGAACAAGTCTGGTTTTCTTAAATGGTAGGCAAAAACATACAGACTACATTCAAGTGCTGAATTCCGAGCTTCTATCTTATGGCTCTGACTTGGGGGGTGAAGAGTGGAAGTTTCAGCAAGACGGCGCTTTCATTCACACCGCGACTGGAGTCAAAAATTGGTTCCTAACAAATAATGTGGATGTTTTACCATGGCCAACCAAAACTCCTGACCTTAATATAGTGGAAAACATCTGGGCAATGCTAGTTCGTCGAGTTTATGCTGATAGAAGGCAATTTGATTAGCTAACTCAGCTTCGAGAAGCATTGAATGACTTGTGGGACAATTTTTGACAAACAGAAGTTCAATCTCTATACAATTCACTTCCAAACAGAATATTTGAAGTTATAAAGGCCAATGGGAAGAACATACCTAATTAAAATCACTATTTTTTCATTCATTATAATGCTGTCCTTCTACTTTTTTTACAAAGTTTCTAAAAAGAGAAACTATTTTTGTTGCCATTAATATTTTATGTTTGAATATCATAATTCTGATGTTAAAATTGTATTTTTAAAATATTTGTAAAATGTCTCTAATAAAAAATTTTAGTAAAAATAAAATATTTTTCGGTTATTGTTACAAAATCAAGTGTCCTTCTACTTTTTTTACGCAGTGTATAAAACTAAATTTTGTAGACTGCTGGCTAAATAGAATTGTACTAATGAAAATATTTTTTTTACAGAAAGAATAAAAAAATAAAAGTAAATATTTTATGTTTAGGAATAATTTACGTTTAAATTTTATTTTCTAAAGTTTGAAAGGTTAAGAATCTAAAGGGTAACGCTTTGGGTCTTCAAACAAGCGAAGTTGAACTGGAACAAATTCCATGTTTATGCTAGAGATGGACACAATAAATCCGTAAACTGGAAATTTTTTCCATTGGGGTGACTCATTTATTCATTAAAAACTACGAACATACAACGAGGGTGCAGTGTAGGAGCTTCCTGGGTAACTATGAATCTTCTTCTTCATTGTCGCAACAGATCCACTGAGGCCATCTGTCTACTGGCAGATTTCTAAATAGATGTATCAGCCAGATTTATCAACCATGAAACGACACTGAATCAAGACCCCGCGTATATCCGGCCCTAATTTGTACTGGATGCCATTTATGATATCCTTGTATATTTAAGTAATATTCTTCAACATTTTAATAATATGCTTTCTGGTGAATAATATAAATAAAAATGTAAATAGAAAGAATTAAAATTGCTAATTTCATTGATTGTCTTTTCAGTTCTGATGATTACAGCAAGAGATGAAAATGAATATCGCCTCACCAAGTACTTGCTCTCCAACTACGACAAAAGTGTTCGACCCGCCAGACACACGTCAGAGCCTGTGAATGTCACCTTTGGACTTGCCTTAACTCAAATCATAGATGTGGTAAGTTTTAGCTTCGCTTATTGATTTGCGCTGATTATTTTAATAATTAAAAAAAAAAACACCACAACTTCATTATATTTTACACATAGTTACCATTTAGGAATCAAAAGACTTGTTACAAAAACGAATACAATTCTTTTATACTATACGATATTTTTTAAAACGAATACGACTTTTTTTATCTTTAACTTTTCACAAAAAAAATTAAGTTAAACTCTGTCCATTGCTTTGCCTCTTGCACATAAGTCGTATCTTTTCCCATGTTGCCCCACGTGAACTCTTATGCAAGTCCAGAAAAAGTTACAGGGCTAAAACTTGGATAATTTTGTTATGTAGTGTTGTAGGTTGTTTGTACAACTGGATCTGGGTGTGGTTAGGTTGAGACTTCAGACACAGGTCTAAGAACACACAGCTTTATTTAGATACGAAAAAACACCACAAATACAATAATTAACACATTTAAAGACATCTAATTAAAGATTCGTGGAAGGATTCCACTCCTAAGCTGAAAACCAGAAACTCCGCCTACGCGCAGGTTGCGCGAAATATACTTTCTCTTCGGGCGACAGTCTGTTGGCCAACTAATACGCTGGGTTGCTTTAAATATATTTCATCTCGCGATGAGAGATTGCAAACTAAACGTCTGTGAGGTAGTGCCGGTTGCACCATACTTCCTCTCGGGTGAGAGTCTCGATGTCTACTAACCCTTTCTCCTGAACGGCACAGGACTCTTGCAGTGCATAGGATTGAGCATGGTAACAGTTATATAAAAACCAGAAGTGAGAAGTCGTAATCAGTAGTCGGCTTAAAAATCGATTATCAACTCTTTTTTAAAAATAACTTATTTTCCCCCAAATTCTAGGAATTAATGTTTAAAGTAAATGTTAAGGAAGCAATTCAATTGTATCATTCAATAATACAACCAATAGTAAAGATACTGTATTATAAGCATACCAAGTAAGTGTTGAGAGGCTTTTCTCAGCACTGAGACTTATAAAAAATTATCTTGGATCTATAATGATAGGAGATCTTATATAAGCTATTCTATTATTTAAAAAATTATTTAATGTACAGCAAATATAGCATATTTGTGCTTAAAATGTAAAATTTTCTTTTGCTCGCCTTAATCTATTCTATAATACCTGTTCATTTGATACTGTCATTTTTAGAGGATATATGGATTTTTTGTAAGCAAATTTAGACTGGAAGAGGGTCTTTAAAGTGAGTGCAAATAGTACCACTTTAAAGATGTAAGAAATTATATATTAGCATAAAAATTGTTTTTATATGAATTCAATAAAAGTCATTCAATTTATTTATTTAATCATCAAAAAATGTATTTAATTAATTATCTCAATTTATTAATTTATCACAAATTCTTCTAAATTCATTAGTAAAGATCATAAAAATATGGAAAAGTGTAGGTAGGCTGTATAAAAAAAAATTCAACTCGGGAATCTGGAATCGTTTTGACTGACTCCCCACTCTTGATAAAAACATTAAATAATGATTTCAGATTTATTACAAAATAATGGCCTGAAATGTGTTACAAAGAATTGTCATGGTTACTACTCAAATACAATCCCTGCTAATATTATTATGACCACTGCATATCTATTAACAATTTCAATAGTCAAATATGCCTTTCTCTCCAATTATTTCTTTAATACATATTTCTGACATTTAAAATACCACACATTCAACTGGATCATACATAATTTAGTTACAGAAATTCCTTTACGGTATAATAATGCATGAATGCCTTATTATAAGTAAAAAATAGTTAAAATTTTTAAATTGTAGCTAAGTAATTTTAGTGTTGCTCGTATAAGGAATTAATATGAATGTTAAGTGTTACATACAAATTACTTTTTAATGGTTGTTACGTAAAAAATTACTTTTCAATGCCTAAGTGTTATATAAATAAATTACTTTTCAATGTTTAAGTGCTACATAAAAATTACTTTTCAATGCTTAAGTGTTACATAAAAAATTATTTTTCAATGTTAAAGTGTGTTTTAATCGAATACTAAAATCTCATGCCTTCGAACATCAGCCAACGAGAAGCCAATATCAAGTGTCCCATTGACTGATATTCTACGATGTGTGATTTTAGTTCTCGGTCGAAACACACTTTTACCTCTTGAAATCTGTGTTATGTGAGAAGAAAAATCATTTAAAATATTTTCTATTTTCAAAATAAATTCAAATAGCAATATTAATGAAAATAAATAAATTATCATTTTTTTTCTTAATCAACATTTATTCAAATTTTCTAGTGATCATAGTAATATAAATAGGGATTGAATTTCGCTAAATAAAATTCTAAGTAATAATTTTTTTTAAAAATGTGATTTAGTTAAATGTAGTTATGTTATTTAGCATGAGGCAGGAAACTTGAATGCATGAGCTAATCTCATGATGCAAGAAAAATCTGCGATCGTCAATTTGTTAAATTATGTTTGCTATCACTGATCTTTTCTTATGTTAGCAAGTTCATGAATAAATATTAAAGTAATGTAATTCTCTGAGGTTGTTAGATTTTTTTTTCTGATTCTCCTGATAACAAAAGAAAATGCTATCCGTTTGAAAATTACTTTCTTTTTATTATTGTACTGATATTTTATTATAAATTTTGAATAAAAACTATTATTGTTATTCATAATTAAAAATGTTTCAAAATATAAGCTATTAATCATATTACTCACTAGTAAGTAATCCCTGTTTTTATGTGAAACGATATTACAAATATTTAATTTTTTGTTGTTGTCTTCTTTAATTTCTGCTTACATATGTAATATTTAAATGTCGATTTTCAACCCATTAGAAACTCTGATTTTGAGAATGACTCTTTTTATAGTTTTAAAATGGTTTTTAATAATACAACTAGCTTCTGTAAGTATTTCTTAAATTTTTTTGTTAAACCTGAATTATACTTTGTTTTCATAGCTGTCAAGGCAAAAAGGCTTTTTAGAGTAAGACTATACATCAAAGTAACCACAGTTTCTTCTTTTAAAAAGTATGATATTATTAAGAAAGCATGATTGTCAATGCTTTTTGGTTTAAATTTGAAATAACCTTACAATAAATATTAAAAATTCAAACATTTTCCACACAGTTCCTAAATTTTTTTAATTTCCAATGGCAGATTATGAACAGTTACAGCAAAAACATACAACAATAACAAAATAATACAACAAAACATGCTGAAACAGAGTTGCTAACAAAAAATGCCAAGTTGCAGATCTTTTAGCCACTAAATAGTGTTACCAGGTGCACCACGAGGAGGTAGATCTTCTGCGCACTCCAGTTCCTAAAATTTACTTAACAATTTCAGTTTACAACAATAATGAAGTTTCATAAGTTCAAACTTCGAATTTCCGTAACACCTAAATGATCTTGGTCTTCTAAATTATGTTCGAATCTTTACAAGGGGATGTTAAGCAGAAAGCTTAGTTGTCTGTGTCGATAAATACACAATAGATGCATAAGCTGGTAAATATGTAATGCGACATGGTAAATATGTAACTCGGAATGTCCTTGTTGGTTAAGTACACAATAAATCCGTACGCTAGAAGGTCTTTCCATGGTGCTCGAAACCGGGTGACCCCCTCCCCCCCATACCGTCACTGGACTATGTTATGGACATGGCAATACTTAAGATGAAACGTTCTTGCTGATTATGAACATAGGCTGGAAAATCAATCCTTGGGGTTTGAGAAGGAGTGCTATCACTGGGTGAAGGAGTACCATCTCTGGTGAATGTTCATACAAACTTGTATATCAAAATGGGGGTGCCAAATAGACGTACATTTTAAGGCATTGTTTAGAACTACAAGTACTTTGCAGCCTCAAAAATTAATAAAAAAATAATACATTGTTTTGGCAGTCACATAAAATAACTGACTGACGCTTTAACAGAAACTGAAAAAATATTGGATGAAATATTTTTCTAACATGCAGTGTTTACTTTCTTATTAAACTAAAATCAATCATGATCCTGTGTGATATTTTTATCCTTCATTAATAACAGGGAGTGTTTTTTAACTGCCTGTCTTATAAACATTTAAATAATAACAATAATAAAATGGCATATGCTGAGATGGGCCATATACGGTCTCAGCCACAGTCAGGACAACTCATGTTAAGAATGTTTTAATATATCGAGCTCTACAGATTGAGAATTTCTACTGTACTATATGAAACATAAAAACTAATAATAATTTTATATTTAAATGAAAATATTTACATTTTATCTTTTGATCAAAATATAGCTAGTTCGTATCTTTTTAATCCTGTCACAGACGAAATATGTTTTAAAACAAGACAAAACTTTTATTTGAATACAGACATGAAACGAACATAATTTTTGATAACTACGCAAACAAGAGTCCAAAAGTTGTACAAAATCAATGAAAGGAAAGATTAATTAGACACATTTTTTTCCTTGTTGTTGCGTGAGAAAGTTTTTCCAGTGAATGATTTTCTTAGCGCTTGATGACAGTGACGAATTGCTTCTATCACAATATCAGTTTTTCGAGATACGAGCGTTTCTATTGGAAATAAGAGAATGAATTCTATTTTTAGATCGCATTTCTAATTCGGCTAAGTTTATTTCTTCATCCAATTGCTTTCATACCAAGATTGTTAAGTTAGTCCAAAAATTGTAAAAAGGAAACTTCAACTATTTTAATTTAGTAGCAAATGATGAATAATTATTCTGAAATAATTATTCATCTATTTATTATTAATTATTTGGGGGCAATCACATAAAACTTAATGATAAATACCTAATGAGTTCTTGAATAGTTGACGTCTTAAATAACTAATACTGAAAAAAATATTGGATGAAATATTTACTTGTACTAAACTAAAACCAGAACATGTGCGATATTTTTATCCTTCATTAAAAACTGGAATTTTTTTTTAAATTCCAGTCATATAATCTTGAACTTTATATATAACTTGAATAATAACTTGAACTTGAATATTAAAAAGTTGATGAATATTTGAGTTTTAAAGCATTTTTATAATAAAAAGGCAATTTTCTTGAAAATACATTGTATAATTTTTTTTTAAATTATATTACTTATTATTTTTATTTTAATAATTATGTTTTTCAGTAAATTTTATTCAAAGCAGATTGTCCATATTAATCTTAATTATCAGTTTTATATTTTTATCAGATAAAGAATTTAACCGTTTCCTTACTAATTTCTTATTCAATTGTGTGTACTTTATATTAAATCTAAAACTGATAATTAAGATTAATATGGACAATCTGCTTTGAATAAATTGTGCTGAAAAACTTAATTATTAAAATAAAAATAAAATTACAAGTAAATATTTGTTTATTTGCCTTTAAAAGTTATTATCAACTTTAATTATTTTCATTTCAAATAAATTCTACTTTAAATAATTTTTAAATAAACGAATTTGAAGTGGAAAAAAAAAATGACGATGTGCCTGCTTTGAATAAATTTTGTTGGAAAACTTAATTATTAAAATAGCAAAAAAAAAAAAAAAAAAAATTACAAGCAAATATTTCTTTATTTACCTTTCAAAATTATTTTCAATTTTAATTATTTTCATTTTAAATAATTCCTACTTCAAATTCATTTATTTAAAAGTTATTTAAACTGGAAAAAAAAGACGATTTTCCTGCTTTGAATAAGTTTTGTGAAAAACTTAATTATTAAAATAAAAATGAAATTACAGGTAAATATTCCTTTACTTGCCTTTAGAAGTTATTTTCATCTTAAATAATTCATACTTTAATTAATTTTTAAATAAATGAATTTGAAGTGGGAAAAAAAAACGACTACGTGCCTTAGACACCTGTAAATTCATTACCCCATTTACATGCAAGTCTCCAACTACTCATATAAAAGTAACACACTTCCGAAACTTAAAATGGAACATAAAAATTCCTTTCCAGACTAAGTCGGGCTCAAAAGATTTAAAAACAATTTCAAGGTTGACATTTGACATTTGACGTTTAAAGGTTCTAAAAGTGGAAATTTCCTGGAGGTGCCCGCTTTTTAAAAAAGGTGCATTGTTCACTTATTATTTTACGCTCTGGCAAGTTTAAAGGTTTAAGTAAAGGGCAGCGAGGCACTGATGAAATTCCAATCGTGAATCCTTTAACATATGCTACCCTACCATCTAATTACCTTTGGCCCAGACACTGGCGCGTGCAATCAAGAGCACTCATTATCTTTCCCCAAGTATGGCGCTAATTATTATTTCTCTCTTTTACAGGACGAAAGAAATCAGATTTTAACTACCAACTGCTGGCTCAATCAGGTAATGATGGTTTATGCTTTTTTTCTATCCTATTTTATGCCATTGGCGATGAAAAAGTGAATAATATGTTCTTTTTCAATGTGATTGTTTTTATTCCTTTATAAATGTTTCGTGTCAATATGTTTTGTTAAAGTGGTAAAGAGCTTAGGTCATTAATATTAACGCGTATTAAATATTCATAAGAGATAAAATGGTATTAAATTCAATTGTAAATGCTTGCTGTTTCTGTGGGAAAAGAATAATATTTTTTTCATACATTCGGAATTGAATTCAAGATTAACAGCTTATATTACTTAGCAGTTTTTAGTATTGTTAAAGTTTATTAGTTTAAGTTTAACAGTTTATATTATTGTTAAACATAACAGCAAATATTTAACTACCAGTCTTATTTATTTGCGCGTAGCCTGATGCCCAATTGGCTAGCGCCTCTGGCACCATAAGCTTCAGGTTCTAATCCTGGCGGTGAAATGGATGTTTGTTAGCGGAATATATTTAAAACTGTAGATCCCGGTCTAATTAACCTAAAGTGTGCACAAAATTACCATAGAGCGATAAACCAAACCAATCTTCATTGGCGCAACAATTCCATGGTGGCCCAAGGCAATCTCCCTACTGGCAGATTTCAAGACAAGAGTTGCGCTCTATTTTTAAGGCGTAGAGATGCCAGCCATACTCTCAACTCTCTACAGTCCTATTAGACCGGGAGCTACGGTTCAAAGTGGATTCCGAAACACTACAAACAACCGTTTCCACCACCGGGACTCGAAACCTGTGGCATCTGAGCGGCAGTCACTCGGCCATCAGACTCTTAACTACCAGTACTTGTACTATTATTGTAGGAAAAACAACACAAAGTATTGCAATTATATTACTTGAATTGTAACATGCTGATATTTTTTTTAAAAAAACCATATTTCATAAGTTATTAAAAATGTATATTAGCGACTCAAATGTGTATCACACCAAAATTTGAGGGATGAGCAGTTTTCAGTATAAAATTAATAAAATAAACAAGGAAAAAAAATCATGAAAATCAGCACAAGTATAATGCAGTTAATGACTTACTGACTAAATACAAAGTATTCATTAATTTTATAGTACATTTAATGAAAAGGGGAGGTGCATACTATATTGCATTACCACTTGATAAATGAGAAACGTTTTATTCTAAAATTAATTAGATAAATAACTAACTCTCCGGCAATCCATGTTGGACCATGACCTACCTAACAATACGACTCTAATATCGTCTGTCTCGTGCATTGGTTTTAGAATGTATGATCTTTAGGTTCTTCAGATCTTTTAATTAGATAAATATTTCATAAAAATCCGTTCGTTCTTTGTAAAAAAAAATCAACTTCATCCTTTCCATGTTAAAGGGAGATATTTATTAATTGAAAAAAACACATATATCATAATTCTGCTATAGATCAACAGATGGAAGTGAGTGATTAAAGTATAACTATATTGACACGAAGATAAATTTATACTTTGGATTTCATCTTTTTTTATTTAATAAAGTTTACAACTTTGATTTTAACTTTATGCTATATATTCTCAAATTTACAACCTCTTTTGTGATTCGACATTCTTGATAACTGTGAAATATTATTTGTATTATATTATTCATATTCTTTACAACTTCTTGTTTAAGATTTGGACGGAATATCGATTAATATCTACTCATACGGAACTATGGAAGAATAAAAATAGTCCATAAATCCATTCCATTTTCTTCGAATGTGGTTCCATGTGTCTTCTAATGAATTACAGAACTGACCACCCCATTTTCTGAACAACATGTTCGCTAAATTATTTATTAATCATATCGTAATGATGTGAATTAGCATCTACCAAAATAAAGGTAACACAGATTGCTCCAGCATCTTTTCTTAAACTAGTCATATACAAATATGGAAAATACAAAGATCGTCTTTGCTGTTAAACGTTAATCCAAAAGTTTAATACTTTAAATGTCCATGTTAGCAATATTCAGTTGGATGCAGCGTACTAATTCCTCTTTATATCACACAGCGGCCTGGTGGCCTATTGGCTAGAGCTCTGGCGTTCGGCGCCACAGCCTTGAGGTTTGAATCATAACATGGATGCTTGTTAGTGGTTCGGAATCTACTTTAAACTGTAGGTGTCGGTCCAATTAGGCCAGAGTGCTTGATTGCTTCTTTTTAGTAACTGTTCACTATCTGAAAAAATTAATAAACTACAAACAGTGGCAATTCTACATACTTGTGTGGAATTTTCTAACGTACGCTACATAATTTACTATTTTTAATCCAGGAAACTTTCGACATACACGTTTCTAAAATTGGCCCTCTTTAACCAAACATGGCCATCAAATCATTTTTATATTTAGATAAAATAATAGGATTTTTCATGTAAATTTCAATTGAAGCACTTTTTTTTTCGTTTTGTTTTTAACTTTTGGAGAAAAATGTACTTCAAATTTTCATTATTTGAATGAACTACTAATTTTGAGAACTATTCATTCATTTAATAGTAAATATTTTGTCTAATTTACTGGTTTATTTAATTATAAATAAATCCTTTTTAGAAATTAAATTATAACTTTACATAAACAAGAAGATAAAATACTTATTTAACAAGAGAAATATTTCTTTTTATATTTTTACTTTCAATTTTATGCTATTATCTTCCTAAATTTGAATTGTCTTTTCTATTGTAGTGCAAATGGATTTGCATTATATAATTCTTGTTTTTTTTTCTTATATTTTTAAGATTTGGTTGGATTATGGATTATTGTGGAATCATACAGAATTTGGGGGAATAAAAGTAGTGAGAATACCAGCAGATAAAGTATGGAGACCTGATATTATATTGTATAATAAGTAAGATAATTTTTATAATTGTTTTTAATTTCTATATAATATTGCATTTATTTTTAATTTTAATATAATTTCAATATAATATTGCATTCGTTTTTAATTTCAATATAATTTTAATATAATATTACAATTGTTTTTAGTTTCAATATAATATTGCAATTGTTTTTAATTTCAATATAATCATTTCAATGTAATATTTCAATTATTTTTAATTTTAATATAATCGTTTTTAATTTCCCTATTTATCGATCAGTTAAGAAAAAGAATTATTTTGAATTTTTTTCCAATATATATACATATATATATATATAGTATATAATTTATATATATATATAGTATATAATTTTTTATAACTTTCTTCTAGGCTTATGAATTTCATTTGCACTTTTACTCATATTTGAATATCAGCAAAAATTATTGTTGTAGTTTTTTCATATGGCAAAATTGGAACTCAATCCATTTACATCAGTCCACTCGCCAAAGAATAATATAACAATTAGTTCAGAATTACACACTACCAAAACATTAAGAAAACATAAAAGCATCATAATTAGAATTAAAACTTGGCAATATCAAAACATATAAAACGTTTAAAAAATATGCAAGGAAACAGTAAAAATTAAAGATACATAAAAGTCTAAAATGAGAAGTAAACGTGTGCTCAGGACATGAGATTCATGGCCATCTAATACGTCTTCTGTATGTTTTGCAACGTAGGGTCGAAGCCGGACAGACGAGTAAATGCTGTTTATTCATAGTCTGTTTTACAGATAAGGCATAGACCAGGGATGAGCAAACTTTTTCGGTCGCGGGCCAAAAATCGAAAAAAAAAAAAAAAAAAAAAAAAAAGTTTAGTGGGCCAAGATAAATTTTTATAAAATTTTATAAACAATATACAAATATTACAATTTAAGTATGTTAATGAGATGAATGAAATTGCGATTTCATTTTTAAAATTTCCTTATATTGAGGTTCGAAGTGAGATGTACTGATTCTAAGAACGAGGCTAAATGCTCATCTGTCAGTCTACTTGTGAAATAATTCTTTCTAAGGTGCATAGTTGAAAACACTTGCTCACATATATAAGATGAAGCAAACATAGCACTGATGTACTGGGTGTGAGATATTAAATTTGGGAATTCCGTCGATTTATGTTTTGTAGAACAAAGCAAAAAAGATCACCAGTCCATCATCAGTACAAAGTAAAAAGATCATCTGTCCTTTGAAAAAAAAAGGAAGAAAAAAAATTTAAACAAAGTAGAAAAGGAGATGGATGTACAATATAAACTCATGTTTGTGAAAATTGCAACACCATGAAGGACTTACGCGAGTGAGGTGAAATTTTCAGGAAATGCAAATTAGCGCATGATATGCAAATGATTAGAATTTCAAATCCGTAGCGCATGCGTATGCTGAGCAGCGCCCTCTGAACGGCGGATGGGTCCGAATAAATAGACGGCTGTAACGAGGCGTGTATGGTTATCGGTGGTTCTCTGCTAGTGGTAAACGTTAGCTCAATCGTTACTTATGCCTCTTCGACGAAAGAGAGCGAGATTTTAACAACTTACAGAGTTTGAACGGGAGAGAATCATCGGCCTTCGTGAAGCTGGATTCTCTTATCGTGCAGTAGCCGCTCGTGTGCAGCGTACAGCAGTACAGTGATGCGTCTTTGGAAGCAGTGGACGGACGAGTGTCGGACAACTCGGAAATCCGGGAGTGGACCCCGAAATGGGACGTCAGCTCGCGATGATAGAACACCTGGTCCGCATGGCGCTGACGGACCGTACAGCTTCCTCTAGACAATTGGCAGCACAGTGGTCAATTGCTACAGGTGTTTCATTGTGTGCTTCATCCATTGTAGACGCTGATCTCTAAAAATAAGCCTTACAAAATTTGATGGTAGTATCATTCATTCAAAAAAGTGGACTAAATCAATTTCATATTTTTGTCAATACACTTATTTGATAAACATAATGAATTTTAAAATTATTAAAATTTATTATTTCTATATACATCATTAATTGAAAAGAAATAGGAAATATTATTAGCTAGTAATTGATAGTAAAACCATTAAAAAAATATTTTCTTTCTTGAATACATATTTAAAAAAATGAGTAAATTAATTTTTAATCATTTTAGTGTTTGTCGTACAATACAGATAAATAAATGCTAAGGAATAAAAGTAATTCTCATAAAATAAGAATTAATGAAAACTAAATCTATTTATGTCAAAACCGTATATAACCACAAATGTTCTATAACTATTTGAATAACTTTCTATTTATTAGTTTTACTTTTAATTTTAAAAAAATATTCTCACTCCAAAATTTTTTAAATCATCTAAGTCTGCAGACTATTATTTTTTATTTATTTATTTTTTCTTTTTTCCAGCGCTGATTCTCAGTACAATAATGCGATTTTGAGCACCAATGTCATCATCTCATCCGATGGAAATCTAACCTGGCTCTCCAGCGCCATCTTTCGGAGTTCTTGCAAAATAAACGTTGCATGGTTTCCATTCGACGAGCAAAACTGTTCGATGAAATTTGCATCGTGGTCTTATGACGGATTTAGAGTGAACGTGATCATTCAAACGAAAGAAGGAGACTTGTCGAATTATGTAGAGAACGGAGAATGGGACCTAATTACAATGCTGGTAGAAAGAAATGAAGTCTACTACTCTTGTTGTCAGGTAAATTAACGAATAATATAGTAAAGTTGTCCTGTTTTCTCTTAAGACTTAATTTATTAAACTATTATTATATTTTTGTATAAAACATTAATTGTATCCTAATCTATATAGCAAAAAATACCGTACTCATAAACCCAAGTCTTATCGATGTTTAAAAATAAGTGTGTAAGATTCCAGACTAGAGAAAGAGGTAAGTGAATGTCTAGATGGATACGATTGGATTTGAAGGACTAGATTAAAAAGACTTTACGACTAGATTTTGAAGATATTATGATGAAAGACTAAGGCATCGACAATTGAGTTTTTTTAGTTGAAGTTTTCCCCCAACAAGTTTTCTCTGCCAAAAAGCATTATTTCCCCATCACATTATTCTAAGACAAGATATTGAAATTACGAAATGGTGTCTATTACAATAAAAAGGTCAACAATTTAACGAGTTTATTGCCCCATAATGAGAATTTCCTCTTCTATCTGCTTTTGGAGAACATTATCAAATTAGATGAAGAAAGGCGTTAATAGTTTGCAATATCAACTTTAGATAAGATATTGTTGTTCGAATTATATGAAGATGTTACAATAAGGTATCAATTTTTATAAAAAGCCTTTCTTTAGTGGACACTGCGCATGCCATTGATTTTTTTTTTATGATAGAATTCAAATGCTTTCAGTCTTTCTCATGTTCAAGCTCCTTAAATATCCGTCTTTTAATATTAAACCATTTGATAGTCGTAAAGAGTTTTCGATCATGTTCCTGATATTTTTTGAATGCACTATTCTATATTTCTTAGACTGCTTTAGAGTTTTTAATCTAGCAATTGCTGGACTTCTAAAAATTAACCGCTAAGCAATTTCACCAATTTGATCTAATGGGTTTATTTATTCTTGTCCAAAAAAGTTAATAACAACTACAATAATAATAACAAAACTAATTTACAATAACATACTTTTTGTATCCTTATTACCTCATATGCCTTAGAAAGTATGCAAGATAACAAACAGTCTGTGACTTAATTGGATTCATCTCATTCGTGAATACGGCAATGGTGATCTACATCTTTGAAAAGGAAATTAATAATTACTTCTGCATTATCTTCAAATCAATATCGAAAAAGAAATCAAAACAAGTCCCAATATGGAGGACTTCACCAAATTGAATTTAGTTGATTGAATAATAAAACAATGTCTATGTCTAGATTATGATAGATTATTTTAGGTGTCTGTGGACATATCAGAAGCGGACATATTAGTCAATGATGTAAAATCAATTGCACTTGTTTCTGTATTATCTACAAAGTAATTTTGCACTCATTTTGTTGTTATATTCTTGATTATTACTCCTATTTTGTTGCCATATTCCTGATTATTACTCCAATTTTGTTGCTATATTCCTGATTACTACACCAATTTTGTTGCTATATTCCTGATTACTACTCCTATTTTGTTATTGTATTCTGATTATTACCCATTTTAATTCACTGCTGAACTTAGATTATACTATTATATAACTAGGAATATTGAGTAACAACAACAGCAATACTAGCATCTTCAAAAACAATCTATAGAAAATATTTCAACAAAAACAAGTAGTTTAAATTGCATATTATCCTGAAGAATCTGACATGTTTGGTGTTATTCCAGGAGCCCTACCCGGACGTGACGTTCCACATCGTGCTTCGGCGGCGGCCCCTCTTCTACGTGTTCAACCTGATCCTCCCGTGCATGCTGATCACGGGCATCGCCCTGCTCAGCTTCTACATGCCTTCGGACTCGGGGGAGAAGGTCACCCTGGGCATCACCACCCTCCTCTCCATGACCGTCTTCCTCATGGTCATCGGAGAGAGCATGCCGCCCACACATCGGACACGGTGCCGCTCATAGGTAATGCAGCTCACACACACTTAACAGAAAATAGACAAAACATTTGAAACTCAATAATTCAATTTGGTTAAAGTAATATTTAATTTTGCATTTTTTTATGAAAAAGATTAAACACCAGACTTGATTTAATTTAAAATGACGATCAATGAAAGATAAATCCAATATACTACATAGTGAATCAGATAATTCCCTAATAAACTTCCTAAGATAATTTATTATTGTAATGTATATTAAGAGACTATTGAATACTTAATTAATAACCATTTAATTTAAAGTTCTATAAGTGGAAAATGATATATAACACTCTTTGAAAGGCTACTCTTTCATTATTCATCATTTTTTCATGACTATCTACAATTCAAAATAATGATCAATAAAAGATATGCATCACAGGTTACGTTGAGTATAAACAAGAAATAAATGCTTTCATTCTTCGTCCTCAATGGCCGTCGTTGAAATTTTATTGCCTGAAAAATAAAACGATTCAACATTCTCACAGTCAAGCAAAAAAATATTGGAAAGGATTTAGACATAGATCACTGCCATATAATCGAATAAATGCACGCAAAAGAACTGCACAGTCGTACCCTTAAAGACTCTATAAAAGAAGCAACCATGAAATTATAATCTCTCCAGAAAGAAATCTTAGAATGACCCCCAGTTTTTGTCTTGACTAATTCTTTTTACGTGGACAAAAGGAATAAAAACTCTTAAGTCATGCCATAAACATTTTTACAACTTCCGTATACGATCCACGAAATGTGAGGAGACAATGCTTTGCAGAAAATTGCTGATCTCATTGCTTTTAATGAAATTCGCCAGCCGGTCGTTTTAAGACACCGCTGTCCAAAAATCTTTCAAGAAACTCCGTGAGAAAAAATGATCCTGTTTGGGGACATTGCAATAGAGACATAGTTATATATCACCCGTTATGAGGCGGAGATATTTTTTTTCTGTATACTCCAATCCAAAGACCTAGCTTGTTATTTTGTGTAAATTTTTTTTTTCTTTTCGTATGAATTTTATGAACCCTTCATACATAAGGAAAGTATTACCGTTTCTTGTGATTTTAACTGAAAAATAGCCGTTTCCTTTTTAGTAAATTATCTTTTTAATATAAAAACAAGAATTCTATAAATAAATCCCAGTCTTGCCGGAGATTTTTATATTTAACAATTTTACGTTGTTATTGTTGTTTTCAAATATATGTAGTGTGACTCGAGCTCACTTCTGACTTTAACGATAAATATGTAGCAAATCTGGCGTTATCCAGGGTACAATATGGGTAAGTGGCAGCTATCCACCCAAGTGAATAGCATGTGAATAGAGAAATATAGATCCGTACAAAGGGCATTTGATTCAAAATTGATAAGAAATGTACCCAAAAAGCTTCTGTGTCTATGCTACGTTTGGTTTGCCGCGTCGCTCTACTGTCATCTTGTGCAGACAATTTCTAAACAGACCGAGACCTACAGTTTAACGTGGATTCCGAACCGCTAACAAACATCAATGCTACCGCCATGGTTCGAACCTTCAGCCTATGGAACTAAAAGAACGAGCGCTAGCCTATTGGCCAACAGGCCGCGGAAAAATGAAAGATAAATGTAATATGTTTCATAGTAAATGACATAATTCCACAATAAGCTTCCTAATATAATTCATTATTGTAATGTACATAAAGAGAATATTGAATACTTAATTTAATACCATTTTGTTTAATGGAAGAATCATATAGCTATCATATTTCTCTTTGAAAGATTACTTTTTCTTTATTCATAATTTTTTCATGACTATCTACAATTCAAAATAATGATCAATAAAAGATATGCATCACAGGTTACGTTGTGTATAAACAAGAAATAAATGCTTTCATTCTTCGTCCTCAATGGCCATCGTTGAAATTTTATTGCCTGAAAAATAAAACGATTCAACATTCTCACAGTCAAGCAAAAAAATATTGGAAAGGATTTAGACATAGATCACTGCCATATAATCGAATAAATGCACGCAAAAGAACTGCACAGTCGTACCCTTAAAGACTCTATAAAAGAAGCAACCATGAAATTATAATCTCTCCAGAAAGAAATCTTAGAATGACCCCCAGTTTTTGTCTTGACTAATTCTTTTTACGTGGACAAAAGGAATAAAAACTCTTAAGTCATGCCATAAACATTTTTACAACTTCCGTATACGATCTCGCGAAATGTGAGGAGAGAATGCTTTGCAGAAAATTGCTGATCTCATTGCTTTTAATGAAATTCTCCAGCCGGTCGTTTTAAGACACTGCTGTCCAAAAATCTTTCGAGAACTCTGTGAGAAAAAATGGTCCTGTTTGGGGGACATTGCAATAGAGACATAGTTATATATCACCCGTTATGAGGCGAAGATATTTCTATTTTTTGTATACTCCAATCCAAAGACCTAGCTTGTTATTTTTGTGTATATTTTTTTTCTTTTCGTATGAATTTTATGAACCCTTCATACATAAGGAAAGTATTACCGTTTTTTGTGGTTTTAACTGAAAAATAGCCGTTTCCTTTTTAGTAAATTATATTTTTATTTTAAAGACAAAAGTTCTATAAATAAAATCCCAGTCTTGTCTGAGATTCTTATATTTAACAATTTTTATGTTGTTGTTGTTTTCAAATGTATGTAGTTTGACTCGAGTTCATTTATTACTTTAATGATAAATATGTAGTAGCAAATCTTCTGTTATCAGAGTAGAATTATCTGGAAGTGGCAGCCATTCACCGTAATGAATAGCATGTGTTGCGAACGAAGATCGTCCGAGAGAGGTCCGAACGAAGGACACTTGAATAAAAACTCGATAAGTACTCAAAAAGCTTCCGTGTCTATACTAGGTTTGGTTTGTCGCATCGCTCTATGGTCCTGTCGTGCACACGAGGGCTAAACAGACCAGTACGCTACAGTTCAGCGTGTATTCCGAACCACTAACAAACATCCATGTCACCGACAATATTCGAACCTGAAGCATATGGAAAAAGACCAGAGTGCTAGCCAATTGGCCATCAGGCCGCGGAATAATGAAAGATAAATACTAATAAGCTTCATAAAATGATTCATTATTGTAATGTACATAAAGAGACTAAAGAATACTTAATTTAATACCATTTCGTTTAATGGAAAAATCATATAGCTATCATATTTCTTTGAAAGACTACTTTTTCTTTATTCATCATTTTTTCATGACTATCTACAATTCAAAATAATGATCAATAAAAGATATGCATCACAGGTTACGTTGTGTATAAACAAGAAATAAATGCTTTCATTGTTTGTCCCTCAATGGCCATCGTTGAAATTTTATTTGCCTGAAAAATAAAACGATTCAACATTCTCAAAGCCGAGCAAAAAAAATTTTATTTGGAAAGGATTCGGACATAAATCACTGCCATATAATCGAATAAATGCACGCAAAAGAACTGCACAGTCGTACCCTTAAAGACTCTATAAAAGAAGCAACCTTGAAATTATAATCTCTCCAGAAAGAAATCTTAGAATGACCCCCAGTTTTTGTCTTGACTAATTCTTTTTACGTGGACAAAAGGAATAAAAACTCTTAAGTCATGCCATAAACATTTTTACAACTTCCGTATACGATCTTGCGAAATGTGAGGAGAGAATGCTTTGCAGAAAATTGCTGATCTCATTGCTTTTAATGAAATTCTCCAGCCGGTCGTTTTAAGACACCGCTGTCCAAAAATCTTTCGACAACACAGTGAGAAAAAATGGTCCTGTTTGGGGGCATTGCAGTAGAGACATAGTTATATATCACCCGTTATGAGGCGAAGATATTTCTTTTTTGTATACTCCAGTCCAAAGACCTAGCTTGTTATTTTGTGCGTATTTTTTTCTTTTCGTATGAATTTTATGAACCCTTCATACATAAGGAAAGTATTACCGTTTTTGTGGTTTTAACTGAAAAATGGCCTCATTTCGTTTTTAGAAAGATTATATTTTTTTAATGTAAAAGACAAAAAGTTCTATAAATAAATCCCAGTCTTGATCTTCTTATGTTTAACAATTTAGTTTCCAGTTTCTTATATTTCATAACTTTTATATTGTTGTTTCTATTTGTTTTCAAATGTTGTTTTGACTATTTTTTATTCAAAATAATGTAGCAGATCTCGTGCTATCTCACAGGTTACAAAATGTGGGAAATAAATGCTTTCATTCACCCAATGGCCATCGTTGAAATTTTATTGCCTGAAAAATAAAACGATTGAACATTCTCAAAGTCGAGCAAAAATAAAAATTGGAAAGGATTTGACATAAATCACTGCCATATAATCGAATAAATGCACGCAGAAGAACTGCACAGTCGTACCCTTAAAGACTCTATAAAAGAAGCAACCATGAAATTATTCTCCAGAAAGAAATCTTAGAATGTCAGTTTTTGTCTTGACTAATTCTTTTTACGTGGACAAAAGGAATAAAAACTCTTAAGTCATGCCATAAACATTTTTACAACTTCCGTATACGATCTCGCGAAATGTGAGGAGAGAATGCTTTGCAGAAAATTGCTGATCTCATTGCTTTTAATGAAATTCTCCAGCCGGTCGTTTTAAGACACTGCTGTCCAAAAATCTTTCGAGAACTCTGTGAGAAAAAATGGTCCTGTTTGGGGACATTGCAATAGAGACATAGTTATATATCACCCGTTATGAGGAGAAGATATTTCTTTTTTGTATAGTCCAATCCAAAGACCTAGCTTGTTATTTTGTGCATATATTTTTTCTTTTCGTATGAATTTTATGAACCCTTCATACATAAGGAAAGTATTACCCTTTTTTGTGGTTTTAACTGAAAAATAGCCGTTTCCTTTTTAGTAAATTATATTTTTAATGTAAAGAAAAGTTCTATAAATAAAATCCCAGTCTTGTCTGATATTCTTATCTTTAACAATTTTTATGTTGTTGTTGTTTTCAGGTGTATGTAATTTGATTCAAGTTTATTTATTACTTAAATGATAAATATGTAACAAATCTGGCGTCATTCAGGGTTCATTTATTAAGTTATTGATAAATATGGTAGAATAGAGGACCGAACACACTTGATTAAAAACTCGATAAGAGATGACCCCACAAAAGCTTTTGTGTCTATGCTACGTTTGGTTTGTCACTGTGTCATCCCAAGGGCTGAATACAGTTTAAAGTGGATTCCGAGGAATCAGAAATCCCTGCCACTGCCAGTATTCGAACCTCAAGTCTGTGATACCAAAGGTCAGAGCGCTAGCCTATTGGCCAACACGTCGCGGAAAAATGAAAGATAAATACAATATGTTCTATAGTGAATGAGATAATTCTCTAATAAGCTTCTTAAGATAATTCATTATTGTAATAAGAATAGATGGGATAAATCTTTAGTGGAAAATCATATAGCTTCATGGTATTAAATTATGAACCAGTTGCCACCCTTAATTTTTTTATTATTATTTCCAGTAGCAAGACAAAATGACAAATTCTTATGTGATCAAAACACTATAAAAACCCACAAGTAAAAAGAAAACAATAAGACAAAAGTCATTGTCTCATGAGCGAAGTTCTAGCACTCTAATATCTTTTTACCTCAAGTAAATAGTATGTGACGAATACAGGACGGAAAAAAGGGTACTTGATTGAAAACTTGATAAGAGATGTCCCGCAGAAACTTTTTGTGTCTATGTTAGGTTTGGTTTGTCGCTCTGAGGTCATCTTGGGCACACGAGGATCGGAATCTACAGTTTAAAGTGTTTTCCGAACCATTAACAAACATCCATGCCACCACCAGAATTCGAACCTGGAGCCTGTGATACCAAAGGTCAAAAGTGCGAGGAATAGATATGATAAATCTTTAGTAGGTCAGTTGTCCTTCCGATGGGCTCTTGGAGGATGGGATTAAATTATAAACAAGATGCCACTCTGTTTGTTGAAATTTTTTTTTTATTACCGGTGGTAAAAGAAAAATGACAAACTCTTACGGGATAAAAACAATGCAAAATACACACAAGTAAAAAAAAACAATAAGAGAAAAAGTTCATTGTCTCATAAGTAAAGTTCTAGCGATCCAATATCTTTTCACGTTATGGCCTTATGGCGAATTGGCTAGCGCTCTGGCCTTTGATACCATAGACTTTAAGATCGAATCCTGGCGGTGGCATTGATGTTTGTTAGTGGTTCGGAATCCATTTTAAACTGTAGGTCCCAGTCTAATTAGCCTAAAGTGAGCACAAAGTGACGTCAGAGCGACAAAACCAAACCACGAAGTCCTCACGCAAGGCCAGTCATCTTGTTATGCAGTGTCTGTCCATGATCTCGCCTTTCCCGATAGTAGTAGTTCTTTCCGTTTTTAGCAGCTTAGACGTTACCAGGATTCACTAAGGGGAAGTAGATCTACTATCGCACACCTTCGTTCAGGCATTTTCAGAGGCACAATTTCTTTTAGATCATTCCCAAGTATATAGGCTCCAGTGGCATTCTGGCTCCACTCCCAGTGATATGTAGTAATTTAGCAATGGAAAATTACTTACATAATGCCCTACTGCAATTCTGATCAAACATTCCTGAAGACACGGAGATGTTTGATTCGTTTAACTGGTTCCGAACCCAGCTATTTTAACTTGTAAACTCAACACTTACACCATGTTGCTTTGACCTTTAATAATAGTCATAAATGATTAAATTAATTAATATTTTTAAATATTTAATCATAGCAAATTTCATCTTAATTCAAAAATGTATTTATTGATGCACTGTGTGAGTCAGAATTGAAAGACAACTTTGAGGGATAAGATAGCCCAAGGAAATAGTTGCATGCACTCTCATTTTTTGTTACTTAAATATTTTGATATAGATCTACATAAGCGGCCAGGACACCCATACAGACATAGACATGAGCATTTACCAAAATTTTCTATTATTGTGACAAATTTATTTTTTATTGTTGCGAAACCCGAAATCGTAGTGCCCCAATTGATTGGTCAATCTGAAACAATTCTGATCAATGTTCTAGAAATAATATCTAGGAAGAAGGATTGTTCTAGATCAGGGGTGGACAACCCAAATGGTCTTGCTGGCCACTCTGGAAATGCATCATAACTCCGCGGGCCCTATATAAAATTATGTATCCCCGTATTAGATTTAGACCCACTATAAACATTTTCTTGGAGCGAAAAATTGAAACATAATAAGTTATTAATTTTGAGTTTACTATTATTCTTACATGTACTAAACATAGTTAATATAATAATAATGATACTAAACGTACATTCTAAAGAAATATATAACACTAGAAATGAAATATAAAAAAATGAAGTCATTAAAATATATTTAATTTACTAGTGCGATATTTGATTCTCCACTCTTTCACTTAACTTTTGCAAATCGATCTCAATTTGGGAACTTGCACATCGTAATGGGTGTTGCTTCCGTTTTGTTTCAGTGTTTTGTGTTTGGTCAATTTCATTTTCGATGAAAACGATTCGCAGGTGTAAATTGAACAAAAAGCGCTAACAACTTGAACTAAGAGTCTGGTTTGCTCTGCTATCAAAAATCAACTTTGCGTATCTAGAGTTGGCCACTGAGTTTAGATGGTCCAAGATGAATTCGCAGAATATAATTTAATTCTTCTGCAAATTCCTAACTGTAAACTCATAAATAAACTCATGTTTGTGAAAATTGCAACATCATGAAGGAATCGTCATAATTAAATGAAATTTAATACACAGTTGAGTGGTAGTGGTACAAATAAATGATTAAATGTTCAAAGCAAACAAACAATAACAAGAGATCGGAATCAGTATTTTGTGTAACCATCAAGCGCTGCAATAAGTGCTGCTACACGACGTGGCATGGAGTCAAACAAATTTTGAATGTCTGCCTGAAGAAGAGCATTCCATATTGTTTGTATGCGCACCCAAAATTCGTCTGCAGAAGCAACAGGACGAGGATCACGAGGGAGACGCCGACCAACGAAATCCCACACATGTTCAATCGGCGACATATCCGGGGAATACGCAGGCCAAGAAAGAAGTTGTACCTGCCGCGTTGCAAAGAAGGATTGAACGGTCCTAGCGATATGAGGGCGGGCATTGTCTTGTTGAAATACAGCGCCTGGCAAGCTTTGAAGGAAGGGAACAGCTTGGGGCTGTAGAATTTCACTGATGTAACGGTTGCTGTTTAGATTTCCCACAATTCTTAGCAATTGAGATCGTTCATGATATGCTATGGCACCCCAGACCATAACTCCGGGTGTTCGTCCACTGTGGCGTTCACCGGCATAGCTTCTGACACGAATGCGGTCATCATGGTACCACAAATTAAAGCGGGATTCGTCAGAAAACACGACATGCTGCCAATCAGCACGCCAGTCTCTATGCTGAGCGGCCCATTTTCGCCGCAGGCGACGATGGTTTAGCGTGAGAGGGATCCTGTATAAAGGAGTCCTTGCGCGCCGTCCATGCTGCAGCAGATGTCTACGAATTGATGAAGCACACAATGAAACACCTGTAGCTAATGACCACTGTGCTGCAAATTGTCTAGAGGAAGCTGCTCGTCCGTCCACTGCTTCCAAAGACGCATCACTGTACTGCTGTTACGCTGCACACGAGCGGCTACTGCACGATAAGACAATCCAGCTTCACGAAGGATTGATTCTCCCCCGATGATTCTCCCCCGTTCAAACTCTGTAAGTTGTTCAAATCTCGCTCTCTTTCGTCGAAGAGGCGTAAGTAACGATTGAGCTAACGCTTACCACTAGCAGATAACCACCGATAACCATACACGCCTCGCTACAGCCGTCTATTTATTCGAATCCACCCGCCGTTCAGAGGACGCTGCTCAGCATACGCATGCGCTACGGATTTGAAATTCTAATCATTTGCATATCATGCGCTAATTGGCATTTCCTGAAAATTTCAGCTCACTCGCGTAAGTCCTTCATGGTGTTGCAATTTTCACAAACATGAGTTTAAAACAGGCAATATCTGTCATATACTCACAAGAATATTACTTTTAAATCGAAGTTAATTTTTTTTCATAATTTCGAGAGTTGATTTTTGATGATATGGATGCACAGATAATGTATTTTTTTAATACATTGGTTTTCACTACTTTGGTCATTATAAAATAAATATATTTTGTAAAAGTGTGATAAATCTCACGGGCAGTAAAAATATTCAAGATGTACCGCGGGTTGGCCACCCCTGTTCTAGATTGATCAGTTAATTGAGGCACTACGATTGTATTGCATCTAGAAATACATATATGTAGGTCTTACACTAATAAAGAGATTGGTTGGATCTTAATCATATTGAAATCATAATCATCCGTTATAAAGACAGCACAATTTCTTTCACACAATTTTTGTTTTAATGTCATGTTTTGTAAACTTAAAACTAATCTAGTTTTTAATTTCCGTTCATGTATATGATACTCAGGTTAAGAAACTTAATATTGTTGACTAGCAACGCTCAGTAGATATGTTAATTTCTTATATTAAGGTCTTTAGATGCTTTTAAAAAAGAAATTGAGTCAAGGCAAATCTTGAAATTGTAGTTCCTTAATTGTGTGGTCACTCGAACAATCCATCTTGCCAGAAATTGTATCCGTAATTTCTGAGTAATTTTTAATTAATAAAAATAGGTTGGATCACAATCTTACTGAAGTCATAGTCGCCATTGTTTAAAAGGCTAACCTTATATTTTTACTCATTTTTTCTTCTTCTTAAAGTCATGTTTTGCAAATTGAAAAAATATATATTTTTATAACTTCTGCTGACCATTCAACTTATACTTTGATTTAAAAAATGGAAAGAAAAATGTTATTTTGTATTTAAAAAATATTTAATTTGTTAACTCTCATATTTTATCGTCAAGTATAATATTTTTCTCTCACATATTATGTATTGCTACTTAAAAATGTTTATTTTTGTGTGCTCTATTCATTCATTAAAAAACAATCACAAAATTTCCAACACACCTTCTATAAACAAAAAATTCAAAACATTTAATTTAAAAAAAAAATGCTCATCTTATATCGACAGGCATTCTTGTTCATATATATGCATTTATTTTTTTTTTTAAATAATTCTCAGTGAACAATTTAAATATTTAAACAAATTATTTCATACAAAATATCCCTTTTTATGCCGGAACTGGCATTATATTCTGCAAAATAAAAAATTTTTTGTATGTAATATTATAGTTTCTGATTATCGAACAATTTCACTTCAGGTCATTTGTCACTGAAATGTAACAGATTCAGCGGACCTGGTACATTTTGTACTGATGTAATATTGTATAATAATGTATTAATTACTAATTACATTTCATAATGACATAATGTACTGACATTTTGACTCAAAAACTTTGGACGAAAACCCTCAGACAGGACACCTATTTGTTTACATTCTCCTCTCTTCTCCTCTAACCTGATGGCCAATTGTCTAGCCTCTGGCCTTTAGTATCACAAGCTTCAGGTTCGCTTCTTGGAAGTGGCATGGATGTTTGTGAGTGGTTTGGATTCCACACGTTAAACTTCAGGTCGCGGTATAATTAGCCTTAAGACCGCACAAATGATCGTAGAGCTACAAGCAAACTTCTACCCTGATGGAAGTACCTTTAAGTTTACATATTTTATCTTATCCCATCATTTTTGAAACATCATTGCATAACTTTTTTCTACTATTACAAAAAATTTTAAATTTCAAGAGTTGTGAAATGAGAGTTATTGATTATAAATGAGAATATTTAAATTATTTATAGGCATAAACTTGGATTGTTTCATATCTGTGTATTTGTAAATAAGTTATCATGTAGCATGCCAAACTGTATGGAACAATAAATTTTATGGGTTATTTGTACCAATGAATTATTCATAACCCTTTCTGATAAATACTCATCTCTGAATTTCCTGTAAAAATGTTACTTTTTGAATGAAGATGATAATTAAGCATACATATTTACATCAATTTCAATGCAATAAGAAATTTTTCAGTCTAAATTTGCTATTTCGATTTTCACTCCTTTTATGATAGCAAAACATGCAATCCGTATTTATTTACAGAACGCTATAGTTTCCGCTCTCATTAACAACCAAAGTAGATATTAATTTAATATATTCAAATGTTTCTTGAAAGACAACATCAATGAATGTAATCTAGTAATTTGCATAATTATGTTGTCCAATAGAATTAATGAATAAATTTCTGAATGGTATTCATTGCTTTTCAGAAATTTCTGACAGTTTTATCAATTAGAATTAGAGATCAATAAAATACGTAATATTATATTGTTCGGTAAAAAAAAATTTAACGTCTGCAGCAGTGATTTTTTTAATAAAAATAAAAGTGATTTGTTTAATTTGATTTATTCCATTTAAATCGATGTCAATTAAGCGAGCCAAAAAAAAAAATTAAAAAAAAACTAATGTTCATACATCTCGTTTTGAAAATATATCACTATTTTGTCAAAATTTTATTCCTAAATTGCTTTCACACCAAATTTCATCGCTTTAACTATTTAACTCTAAATTATCATTTGGGAATCTTTTTTTGCTAACTCACAAAAATGTATCTTTTTACCACTGATGTTAATTGCTATTACGCAAAAATTATTAGCTAATACGCCAATATTTATTGCTGTTATGCCAAAATGTTTTATGTTGTTTATGATGCCGAATTCGAATGATAAGAAATAATAATTAAAAAGGAAAAAAAGAGATCAGAGAACGACAATTTCGGCGGCACATTATCTATGTGCCTCCAAAAGGGCCCAGTAATAGGTTAATAAGGGTCAAAGAATAAGTTCACTCCATTTGATCTAATGTGGGTGATCGAGGTAATTTCTAATGTTCCTGTTGAAACAATTTGATAGTGCAAACCAGAAAGAAGATATGCATTTATGAACGATGGTAAAAACAAAAGATATGACATTTTTTCGATTATTTATATTCTTCATTTTTGCTTGAGCGACAAAAATCTTTTCAGTATTACAGTCAGATCATTAGAAATTTAGCCTTTTGCAAAGTGATTTTATTTCTTATATCCTTCCAGATCTTTTTCATCGACTAGCACACACCGATGAATGCATTTTATCCAATTTTGTAACAATTCTGTTTACTATATCGCTAACACCATTATGCTTCTCTGTTTATGTTTATAAAGTGTTTTTTTTTATCCTCTCACAAAATTTTGTCAATTCATGTTGGCAAAAAGCATTTTTAGGTAGTGTTTTTATAGAATGGATTTTTAGGAAATCTTAAAAAAAAAAAAATATGTACAAACTGTATTGATTGGCTTATAATCCACACCACGAAATTTTAAGATTTTTTTAGTGTATAATCCATGGATTATAGGTAGAAAATTAGGATAACTAAACAAGCTAAATTCCTGTTTTACTTTATGTTTACCAGTACAACAACCAGTTTTTGTTCAATTTTCCTAAAGCTTAAACAGGGAACCGAACAAGCGAAAGGGCAAACGCCTATGGAATAGAAATGGGGCAGTCAATATTGACACCCACTCGGGACGCTAAGCGTAACGAATCCCTGGTCCGAAATAAGATCACAATGCAGCAGCAGGTATGGCGGGACGAGATTCTCGGACGATCGCTTATTATGATGGATGATCGGCCACCAGTCGGAAATTTCAGCCTTCACGCTTCGCCTCGTCCCATCAGTCGCCGGAGGGGGCTCATATTTTATCCGCGGACATTCCGTCACTTTCCATTTACAATGAGTCTTCCCCTACACTTAATAATGGAAAGAGAGGGGTGCTTTAAAAAAGGGGGCAAGGGGTTAGAGGAGGATTTCACCCACTTCATTGGAAATAAGCTGATCTGAATTTGGATTTTGGGTTTTGAATCGATAGATGTAAGGTATTGGAAATAATAAACATCAACATCAAATTTAATTTCTGCTGATAGGGTTTTTGGGGGCCAGTTTGGTTTGTCGATCTACGATCATTTTGTGCACACGACGATAAATAGATCGGGACCTACAGTTTAACGGGGATTTCTGAATCACTAACAAACATCCATGCTACCTCTAGAATTTGAACCTGAGGCCTGTGATACCAAAAGCCAGAGTTTTGGAGGCTGAAGAGGCCTGATAGATGTTGCATTGAGCTACCCAACTTTCCTTCTTTTCTTTTCTCCACATCTCACCGCCATAGATAGATCTATGTATCATCATCATCATCATCAATTAGCATGACAGCCCAGGATGGGCCAAGGTTTTTCTTTGAAGAGATCTCCATGTATTCCTCTGAGAGACAATGGTACTCCAATTCTTAACCTTCATTACAGTAAAATTTTTTTTAACTGCGTCTATCCATCTCAACTTGGGTTGTGCTCTTCCTCTTTGTACCTGTGGCTTTGTCAAAACGAGCCTTAACAGCAATTTTAAGTCCTCAGGTCTATACAGAAATAAAACATATCCAAGTTCCAACAGTTAAATCCAAATTCCGTTTCCAATTATCCTTATTCCTTGTTCCAGTCCGTTCTTCGTTGGGGTCTTGTTGGTCGAGTAGCTGGCGCTCAGTACTACAAACTTTCGGTTTCGAATCCCGCAGGTGAGATGAATGTTTGTCGTGGTTCGGAATCCACTTTAAACCATAAGTCCTGGATCTGATATGATCGTAGAGAGCTGTCCCACATCATGCATCCATTCAACTTCACCCACATCGTTTCCAAACTGTAAAAAAAGCAACTCATACTGTGATGTGGTGTAGTAGTAGTCTCCGAAAGGTCTTCCGGTTACTTTCTCCATTGGATTTCTTAACTGTGAGGATTTTTATGGTATGGAGTGTTCAGCCCCACACCCAACCTCCAACCTGAAGGGCCAGTCCCCTGATATAATCCCTAGGGGCAGGGAATTCCTCTTTTCCCCTGTGCATTTTGTACCTATTTTAGTTGCCTTCTACGACACGCAAATGATACGTTGGGGCTATTCTACTCCGGTCACCACAAGGCGATAAGGCTATATATCCCCTATAAATAAGCAAGGAACATCAGTGGACCTCATGTATGCCACGAACAACTCACCGACGTATGCTGAGGGGAAGATAGTGCCTTCTGGATGGATTTCTAAAGGTATCTTCCCCGCATTTGCGTTTCATATGAAAGAAAATCCGATGACTAACCCAGCAGTTTGACTATTGATGTGAGATGCTTTCACAAACACCATCGAATTTCCTCATTTCCGAAAGCAGTGACTACAATAATGCAGCCAACGGATTCAAACCTTTGTTGTCCTGCACGCAGCTGCATACGTTGCCACTGGGCAATATTTTCTAATTAGAGACCTGGGTTCGAAACACGATTTGCGAAGGTGAATCGAAATCTTTTGTGACTATAGCAGGGAAGGACACAATACATCCGGGGGTCAAAAAGTCCGCTGTTTTTGAAGAACAAGAGGCAAATCTACCATATACCATCTTTTATGAATTCATTTATATACATATTATATATCTGTGTATGAATGTAGATGAAAAAGATAATGTCTTTACAATATTATCTAAATTTTAAGGCCAAAAAAATTTACATTCTTACATCTTCAATGCATTCATCTCGAAAGTGTATTTTCTCTTATGTTCACTTCTTGCTGATTTAACAAAATTTCTAACACAGACCGAATTAAAATGCAGTACTTTTGCTTCTTTACAAAGAACTTACTTTTTTTCTTGCGTTTTATTATTTCTCTCTTTGGTGATTTTTTGTACATTTTTTTAAATTTAAATATTGGTTTTCTACGTAATATTAGGAAAATAAAGAAACAATTTAACTACGATTGAAAATCTTAGAAAGGTAGATCAGAACTTCTGTTTCTAATTCTAATCCGTAGAAAATGGTTTAAATATTTGAACTCAGCACTTCCCAGGAATATTATTTGGCTAAAGTTCTTAGCCCCAAATCATTTAAATACATATCAAGTTACTAATTGTATTTCAAAATTATTATCACAAAAATAAGAACTAAAAGGTAATGATTTTTGTTTACATTTTACTAATACTTATGAAATTAAAAAAAAACAAATCTAATAAGTATTGCAACACATCGAAAATTCTTTACGGGAAATCTTTAAAGTTTTTTGTCCGTTTAATATTTTAAAAGTAAGAAAATTGCTCTATGTTTCGGTAAGGAATTACATGTTCCTATTCTACCATTAAAAATGTCTATCAAGTCAAGTAATATTCCAAGAACATTCATTCACTTAATATATGAAAATTTAAATCCGGACATCACATTAAATTCCGGGGTAATGAATGGGAAAAACGAACAATCCAACAATAGCAACAAAGAAGGAGCTTTCCGACTAATTCCAACGACTGAGATAACGACTTGTCATGCTGCGTTGTTCCATTTAATTCCACCGAAAATTTTTCTTTAAAGGAGCTCGCTTTGCAATTAGAAGTAAATGCAGCAAAAGTCTTGAATGACTCTCAAGAAATGCAAGAAGACGATAATGGCTTGTTTAGGGGGGCTTTTATCAATGCTTTCTGGGTATCGCTGGCGCCACAGTCTCCTTTCGCGGCTCGTCTTGGTGCGGGGGGGGTGCTCATAGGTGTACAATTGATTCAATTGGGTGTTGCCGAGTCTGGGAATTTGTTCTGCCATTTTTCAGCGAGAAACAATGGCTTTATTTATTCGAACTTTATCTTTCAGGACCTTGCGTGGGTGGCGGGGGAGCATAAATCTGGAGACGTAGAAAGAGGTTGGCATATGAATTGGTTTTCAACAGGTTTAACCCATATTCATCATCACTGTCCAGGAATAAATATCAAAGTGGATTTTGAAATTACTGAAAAGGAAATGATTGTATCTAGGGATACGAATGTGCTGTGATTTTTTTTTTTTTTTTTTTACAATCATAACAGAATAATCATAGAGATAAATCACAGCAACAAAGCGGCATTCGTAATAAAAAAAAATTGGTAAAGTCTCATGAAAACGGGTGAAAGTGATTCATACGAAACAATTTTTTGTGCTTAAAAGTAATATAACTATTGTTACACTTTTTGACATTAAAAAAATATTACATGCATGACTTTGTTTAATTAAAAAAAATTGATGAAAGGCCATCAGAGCTTCGTTTACATCTTACTAATTCTTATAAAGTTTAAAAAAAAAAATTACTAAGTATTATAAAGAATCGAATATTTTTTAAAAATTCTTTACTGGGAATCTTTGAAAATATTTTATTTTTTATTTTAATATTTTAAAAATGAGAAAAATGCTCTAATGTTGGGGTAAATAATTACATGATCCTATCCTGTCATTTAGAAATAACCAAGTAACATTACACGGACATTCATCTACTTAATATGAAGATTTAAATCCGACTGACAGCATAACTGAATAAAAAAATGGTTGTATCTAGGGATATGAAGGGGCTGTGTTTTTTTTTTTTTACAATCATACCAGAATAATCATAGTAATAAATCACAACAACAAAGCGACATTCATGATAATCACAACTGTGACAACGATTCATGAAAACAGTTGAAAGTGATTCATACCAAACAATTTTTCGTGCTTAAAAGTAATAAAACTACTGATGCACTTTGCGACATTAAAAAATATTACATGCATGACTTTTTTTATTAAAAAAAAATTGATGAAAGGCCATCAGAGATTTGTTTACATCTTACTAATTCTTATAAAAATAAAAAAAATAAAAACTAGTAAGTATTATAAAGTATCGAATATTTTTTTAAAAATCTTTACGGGGAATCTTTGAAAATATTTTTTTTGCATTTAATGTTTTAAAAGAAAGAAAAATGGTCTAAGTTGTGGTAAAGAATTACATGATCCTATTCTACCATTTAGAACTGACTATCTAGTAATATTCCACGGGTATTCATCTACTTAATATATGAAGATTTAAATCCGGACATCACATTAAATGCCAGGGCATTGAATGGGAAAAACGAACAATCCAACAATAGCAACAAAGAGGAGCTTTCCGACTAATTTCAACAGCTGAGATAACGACTCGGGACCCTTGTCATGCTGCGATGTTCCATTTAATTCCCCTGAAGATTTTTCTTTAAAAGAGCTCGGTCTGCAATTAGAAGTAAATGCAGCAAAAGTCTTGAATGACTCTTAAGAAATGCAAGAAGACGATAATGGTTTGTTTAAGGGAGGCTTTTATCAATGCTTTCTGGGTATCGCTGGCGCCACAGTCTCCTTTCACGGCTCGTCTTGGTGGGGGGTAGGTGCTCATAGGTGCAATTGATTCAATTGGGTGTTGCCGAGTCTGGAAATTTATTCTGCCATTTTTCAGCGAGAAACATTGGCTTTATTCATTCGAACGTTATCTTTCAGGCCCTTGCGTGGGTGTTGGGGGAGCATAAATCTGGAGACGCAGAAAGGAGTTGACATATGAATTGGTTTTCCAACAGGTTTTAACCCTTTTTCATCACTGTCGAGGAATACATATCAAAGCGGATTTTGAAATTATTGAAAAGAAAATGGTTGTATCTAGGAATACGAATGAAACTGCTGCGAATTTTTCAATTCCTTCTATGAGCTCACATTCTCCCTATCTATATCTTGTTCAAATTTTTAGTCGCTAATAAAATACTTTTTATTCATCCACTCAAGTTCAAATGCTTTTTTCTTAACTTGTAGTGGATGACACTTGATGTCAATACAGGTTTTTCAAATACTAATTCAGTAATTGAATTTAATTAATTTAATTTTAGTTTTTTTTAGATTTAATTTGCATATATCTACCAATAGATGGAGCCAGATAAACTTAAAAAAATGAATGAGAATTATTCATAAAGGACTTTCTGCAGTATAGTGGGGAAAAAAAGTAGGAATTGACTTAATTTTTTTTTTAATATTACTTTGTTTTACAATCATACCAGAATAATCATAGCTATAAATCACAGCAACAAAGCGACATTTGTGATAATCACAATTGTGACACAGATTCATGAAAACTGTTGAAAGTGATTCATACCAAACAATTTTCCGTGCTTAAAAGCAATAAAACTACTGATAACTTTTGTGACATTAAATAAAAGTGCATACATAACTTTGTTTAGTTAAAAAAAAATAGATGGAAGCTAGTTTTTTTAATTGAAATCGCTAAAATAGTTTATTTACAGTAAGAGTTCATTTTTGGTATAGTATTTTTATTTAATTTTTTTTAAAATAAGAAAAAGGAGGTAGATTAATTTTTTAAATGAAATAGATCCTATAATTCTTTACCTCTAAGTTGAGATAAAGAATTAGATGATCCTATTCTACCGTTTAGAAATGACTATATCCAGTAATATTCCCCGAGAATTCATCTACTTAATATATGAAGATTTAAATCCGGACATCACATTAAATGCCAGGGCATTGAATGGGAAAAACGAACAATCCAACAATAGCAACAAAGAGGAGCTTTCCGACTAATTTCAATGCAGCAGAGATAACGACTCGGGACCCTTGTCATGCTGCGTTGTTCCATTTAATTCCGCTGAAGATTTTTCTTTAAAAGAGCTCGCTTTGCAATTAGAAGTAAATGCAGAAAAAGTCTTGAATGACTCTCAAGAAATGCAAGAAGACGATAATGGTTTGTTTAAGGGGGGCTTTTATCAATGCTTTCTGGGTATCGCTGGCGCCACAGTCTCCTTTCATGGCTTGTCTTGTTTGGGGGTGGGTGCTCATAGGTGCAATTTATTCAATTGGGTGCTGGCGAGTCTGGAAATTTATTCCGCCATTTTCCAGCGAGAAACAATGGCTTTATTTATTCGAACGTTATCTTTCAGGACCTTGCGTGGGTGGTAGGAGAGCATAAATCTGGAGACGTAGAAAGGAGTTGACATATGAATTGGTTTTCAACAGGTTTGACCCCTTTACATCACTGTAGAGGAATAAATATTAAAGTGGATTTTGAAATTACTGAACAGAAAATGGTTGTATCTAAGAATATGAATGTTCTGTGATTTTTTTTACTATCATATCAGAATAATCATTGTGATAAATCACAGCAACAAAGCGACATAATAATCACAATTGTAACAACGATTCATGAAAACAGTTGAAAGTGATTCATCCAAACAATTTTTCAACGCTTAAAAGCAATAAAACTAGTGATAACTTTTGTGACAGTAAAAAAACGAATGCATGCATAACTTTGTTTTGTTAAAAAAATTGATGGAAGCTAGTTTTTTAATTGAAATAGCTAGAATAGTTTATTTACAGTAAGAGTTCATTTTTGGTATATTAGTATTTCTAATTTATTTTTTAAAAATAAGAAAAAATGAGGTAGATTAATTTTTTTAAATGAGATAGATCATGCAATTCTTTATCTTTAAGTTGAGGTAAAGAGTTACATGATCCTATTCTACCATTTAAAAATGTCTATATCTAGTAATATTCCACGAGAATTCATCTACTTAATATATGAAGATTTAAATCCGGACATCACATTAAATTCCAGGGCATTGAATGAATGAAAAAACGAACAATCCAACAATAGTAACAAAGAGGAGCTTTCCGACTAATTTCAATGCAGCAGAGATAACGACTCGGGACCCTTGTCATGCTGCCTTGTTCCATTTAATTCCGCTGAAGATTTTTCTTTAAAAGAGCTCGCTTTGCAATAGAAGTAAATGCAGCAAAAGTCTTGAATGACTCTCAAGAAATGCAAGAAGACGATAATGGCTTGTTTGAGGGGGGCTTTTATCAATGCTTTCTGGGTATCGCTGGCGCCACAGTCTCCTTTCGCGGCTCGTCTTGGTTGGGGGTGGGTGCCCATAGGTGCAATTGATTCAATTGGGTGTTGCCGAGTCTGGAAATTTATTCTGCTATTTTTCAGAGAGAAACAATGGTTTTATTTATTCGAACGTTATCTTTCAGGATCTTGCGTGGGTGGTAGGAGAGCATAAATCTGGAGACGCAGAAAGGGGTTGATATATGAATTGGTTTTCAACAGGTTGAACCCCTTTTCGTCACTCTCCAGGAATAAATATCAAAGTGGATTTTGAAATTACTTGAAAGGAAATGGTTGCATCTAGGGATATGAAGATGCCGCGATTTTTTTTTTTTTTTTTTTTTTACAGTCATACTGAAATAATCAGAGTGATAAATCACAACAACAAAGCGGCATTCGTGATAATCACAATTGTGTCAACGATCCATGAAAACATTTTAAAGTGATTTATAATAAACAATTTTTCTTGCTTAAGAGCAATAAAACCACTGATTAACTTTGTACCCCTGAAAACAAGGATACGTGCATAACTTTGTTTAGTTAAAAAAAATTCACGAAATCTAGCTTTTTAGTTGAAATCGATAAAATTTTTCTGCAAACTTTTATAGTAAGCATCTTTTTGTTCCTTTTTGGTAAACTTCACTCCATTTTCGTTCCCTTTTTTAATTCGACTAATTAAATTGCTACTAAATAGCTGTAAGTTCCTCACCCCCTTTCGAAAGCTTTTTCCTGCATATTACTGCTTTATTTAGAAAAAAAGGAAGGATATAATATGTAATTGGAAGGAAGGATATAATTGTAATAATTTCGTTCATAATATCTTAACGGACCTATAAATAATTTTGTATTCTATAGTTACAATACTTACAAAGCAATATAATTACGTATAGAAATATCATAAAATTGTTACCTGGAATAACATCTACAGGTTTTTTTTTTCAATTTTAAATAGTTCTCAAACTAAATTTAACTTAAAAGATTTAAAGGTATACATACTTACTAATAGGTTATTTCTGAATCCCATGCATATAACATGGAATATGAAAATAAAACGGAAATAAAAAAAATTAAGGTTTTTTTTTTTCCATAAAATTTTTTCATAACAAGTTGCCTGGTGGCCAGTTTCCTAGCGCTCTGGGCTTTGGTACCACAGGCTTGAGGTTCGCATTCTGGTGGTGCATGGATGTTTGTTAGTGGTTCGGAATCTACGCTAAACTGTAGGTCGCGGCCTAATTAGCATAAAATGTGCACAAAATGACCGTAGAGCGACAAACCAAACTAAATCTTCATAACAAAGAATCACTACAAAATACTGCGAAAAATGCACATTAATATGTTTCTGTAATTCAAGTCTTTTTAATAATCAGAAAAGTTTTTTCATAGTTTAATCAGTTCAATTTCAAGTTTTAATCATTTATTCGAATAAATTAAAATAAATGTCTCAAACTATAACTACGAGAAATCTTACTGCAGTATACTTCTTCATTGGGGCAACAGCTCCTTGGTGGGCCAAGACCATCTGCCTACTGGCAGAATACGAAACATAAGGTATTTTCTTTTTAAACGATAGGATTGTCAGCCCTATACTCAGCAGTAATATTAGGCAGGACCCTACGGTTTAAGGTGCATTCTGAACCACGGCAAACATTTATTGCACCGCCGAGACTCGAACCCGAAGAATAGAGCGCTAGAGTGGTAGTCACTCGGCCATCAGGTCCCACTGCAAAATGCTTTGCTGTAAATTGTGTAAATTTCAGAACTAATCTTTTTTATTATACACTGAAGTGACAAAAGTCATGGGATACCTCTTAATATCGTGTCGGCCCTCCTTTCGCCCGGCGAAGTGCAGCAACTCGACGTGGCATGGACTCAACAAGTCGTTGGAAGTCTTCTGCAGGAATATTGAGCCATGCTGTCTCGGTAGACGTCCATAATTGTGAAAGCGTTGATGGTGCAGGATTTTGGGCACGAACAGACCTCTCGATGATGTCCCATAAATGCTCGATGGGATTCATGTCGGGCGATCTAGGTGGCCAGATCATTCGTTGGAATTGTCCAGAATGTTCTTCAAACCAATCGCGAACAGTTGTGGCCCGGTGACATGGTGCATTGTCATCCATAAAAATCCCATCGTTGTTTGGGTACATGAAGTCCATGAATGGCTGCAAGTGATCTCCAAGTAGCTGAACATAAGCATTTCCAGTCAATGTTCGGTCCAGTCGCACCAGAGGACCAAGTCCGTGCCATGAAAAAACAGCCCACACCATTACGGAGCCACCACCAGCTTGAACAGTGCCTTGCGGACAGTTTGGGTCCATGGCTTCGTGGGGTCTGCTCCACACTTGAACCCTACCATCAGCTCTTACCAACTGAAATCGTGACTCATCGGACCAGGCCATGGTTTTCCATTCATCTAGGAACCAACCGATATGCTCACGTGCGCACGAGAGTCGCTGCAAGCGATGTCGTTCTGTCAGTAAAGGCACTCGAGTCGGTCTTCTGCTGGAATAGCCCAAGAAAGCCAAATTTATCCGCACAGTTCTAACAGACAAGTGGGTTTTGTACGTCCCACATTGATTTCTGTGGTTATTTGACGCAGTGTTGCTTGTCTGTTAGAATTTACGAATCTTTGCAGACGTCGCCGGTCTCGGTCGTTAAGTGCAGGCGGTCGACCACTGCGCTGTCTATGTTGGGATGTTATGCGGCACACTCTTGACACAGTGGATCTTGGAATGTTGAATTCCCTAACGATTTCCGAAATGGCATGACCCATGCATCTAGCTCCAACTAACATTCCGCGTTCAAAGTCTGTTAATTCCCGTCGTGCGGTCATCATCACGTCAAAACCTCTTCACATGAATAACTTGAACAGAAATGAAAGCTCTGCGAAAGCACTGCGCATTTATACCTGTTCTACGCGATGCTACTGCCATCTGAAAATTTGCATATTGCTATCCCATGACTTTTGTCACTTCGGTGTAATAAAAATCCTTTGAATAAAGTATCCTTTGACGTCACAAAAAGTAGTCTCCCCTGCCACTGTGATGATGAGTTTTACATTAATAATCGCAGTTTTATGTCTTTTTTTTGTGTGTTTACTAGATTTTTTTTCCGATATGACTGCTTTGTTTTGTAGAAAAGTATTTCCAAATTATATTACCTCCTTTCTTCCATCTACGATGGTCCTTTAGTTAACAATAACCTCTATACTTTGTTAACGATGAGTGGTAGTAAGAAGAAAAATCGGCCAGGCTTTGGTTAATGACTCTTGAGTATATTAATCTATATCTAATATAAACGTGGAAAGAAATCAAAATTTTCATAGAAATTAAAACCCAAATAAACTTCAGACTATTAGAATGTCATATCTATTTAATGAAAAGCCCATGCAGTTTTTTTCAAAAATTTTCAAAAAGAGGAAGTAATAAACTTTTCATGGCATATTTTTTATACGTTTATTTATCGAAAAACTTCGAAAGGACACAATTCATCCCTCTGGTGGAGGTGGATAATGTAATCCTGTAACGGTATTACCGTTCGTGAAGCAAGGTATCATTGAATTTGTATAGTGTAGCAGGTTCCTCTCTGTACTGTTTTGTAAAGCTCAATCTGTTATAATACTGTTGCATTAAGTCAACTAACTTAAAATCAATGTTCATTTATAATAAAAATGTAAAAAAAGGAATTAATGTATTAGGAAAGTAAAAATGAAAATTTTCAAAATTGCCTTTTAAAAGTTTCACTGCCTTCATGGCGCAGAAAAAATTTTGTGATTTCAAAATAATTCTGAAGTACTTTTATTATATGTCTTGCTATATATTATATTTTAAGAATCCTCTTATATAAATAAAAATTTTAGATAGTATTTCTAAATTATACTAGCGTTTTAAAAAGTTCTACTGTCTTCATTCAAATGGGCCAAAAATCATTTTGGGATTTCAAAATAAATCTGGAGTATTTTTATTATATGTTTTCCTTTATGCTATATTTTAAGAATCTCTTATGTAAATAAAAACTTTAGATAGTATTTCTAAATCATACTAGCGTTTTAAAAAGTTGCACTGTCTTCATTCAAATGACACAGAAAAATTTTTGTGATTTCTAAATAATTCTAAAGTACTTTTATTACATGTCTTGCTCTATGCTATATTTTAAGAAACTCTTATATACATAAAAATTTTAGATAGTATTTCTAAATTGTACTAAATTTTCTACAATAATAGGATACGTAAAAATAGACACCCACACACTTACAAATTAAATTGCCTACATATGTGGAAATAAACTTCTTACTGGCACATCAGCAAGTCTGTGTGGTAGTCGTGCTCCGCCATAAAACAAAGCGTCCACAGTCGTTCTATTTTTCTTTCTCAGAAAATGCTGACCACGTCCTCAGAAATTTCCTCAGCCAGGAAGCTCTTGGCCATTACTCTTATGAACAATCAAAGCAACCTTTGCAAATTGGGGGACTTGGTGTAAGTCTGAAAGACGTCTGTTGTGCAGCAATTAGTTTAATTCATTGAAAAATACGAGAACTATCACAATGATTTTCCAACTTTTTAGCAAGATAAAATGTTATTGACCCTAGTTCCTTTTTTTCTTATTAAACTAATGTTATTATAATCTTGATGTTTGATTAAACCAGTTTAGTTTTCATTGGTGGAAGATAGATAACACTTTTTTACTCACATTTAAAGCATTCAGAATAATAAATTTAAAAAAAATCAGTACATGGTGTTTATTTTTGCTATTTTCAATGAACTAATAAGTGTACTGTACATTATAATATCTTACAAACAAATATTGCAAAAGTAATCAACCTTTAGTAACCCTTAATCACTAATTTAATACATGTAATTACTTAAATCGTTTTTTTAAAAATATCATCATCAATAATGATCAATATGAGCATCAATAATGATTATGTAATTCTTGCTGATAGTTTAAACTTCAGTTAAATTTATTGATTTGGATTTTCATATTAATCTAAGATAGTTTGATGATATTTGTTGGAAATGAGTCCCACTGTATAATTTGGATAGTTTGATGATATTTGTTGGAAATGAGTCCCACTGTATAATTTGAGCACTACTGGATTAATAAATAATGTAATAAAACAATGAATGAGATAAAAAGAAATAAAACCATGTTCTATTTTTTTTAATTTTCTTTTGAACTAGTACAATCCATATAAATAGGCTAGATAGGAATCCATGATAGGATTTTAACCATTTGTCAGAAGAAATTTATGATGTTGTTGTTGTCGTATCCCCTGAAGAGTACAAAAAAAAAATCAAATATCTTGGTGCTCCGGAACAATATTGGTTATGTTTATTGCCAGCTTGGAGTATAAACCCTCTTCCGAGAGATGGTCCAGACAATGTATGAACAATCAAAGACATGATGAGAAGTAAGCTGGACATCAGGGCAGTTGCCATATTTTTGGTATTTTTTAACGCTATCAGCAGAAATTTTCATATTTTTGTGGTGATCCATCCTTAATCTTGTGGAGTAGCAGCTGTTTTCCTGTCTACATTTAGTTCTGTAAGTTGGTATTTAGTTTTAATCATAGAATAAAGTTATAAGTTTAGATTCTGCTAAGACATTTGCATCTACAAGAGAAGTAGGAATGGCAGTCTGTTCGAGACTTCTGGCATTCTTCGCCAAAGAAAGCAATTTCATTAAATTCTAAATCATTTCACGTGAGAAGGGAAAGAAAAAAAAAAAACCCTGAAAGCTCCCTTGCCTACGTCAGAGAGGAGCACTACAAATTCGTTGAGATGGGGCAGAAGGGTACAAAACTCCTCAAAACTCCCATTTTCCTAGTATGAGCTAACTCCCCTGCACTACAGTCCATGTTGGATCATGACCTCACTAACAATACGACTCCAAAGTCGTCTGTCTCGAATTTCGGTTTTCCAATATGTGATCTTTATACTCTTCAGATCCTTTCCCACTTCATCAATCCATCTTTTTTCTTTGGCCCTGGCACTTCCCCTTCTTAGTGCCTCTGCTATCGTCCATTCTCTCTGTGTTTTAGCCAATGGTATTTATCACATTGTATCTTCCTAGCATGTCATGCCACAAATACTTATATTCTTAATATTTCACTAACTGATATAAAACAATTAAAATCAATTAATAAAAATAATACTTTAATCACCTTACAATTAAAAACCTTATAAGATAGTAGTTAAATTAATGATAAATTGAATTAACTACTCATCATCATCATCATCATCATAACCATCATCGGCTTATCCATGGCCGTCTGCCCACCGGCAGATTTCGAGACAAGAGATGTTTTTTTTTTTTTACGGGGTAGATTTGTCAGCCTTACGCCTAACGCTCTACAATCATATTAGACAGGGCCTGACTGGCCGAGTGTCTGGCGCTCGGTGATACATGTTTTGGGTGCCAGTCCCGGCCATGCCATGGATGTTTGTAATGGTTCGGAATCCACTTTAAGTGATAGGTCCCGGTCTCATATCACTGTAGAGCGTCACAGAGCCTAATCAGACTTCTCACCCACATCATTCCCAAACTGCAAAGGGGCAACTGAGTTCTAGGCACATTGATGTGGTGTAATAGTAGTAGTAGTAGTCATCGTACTAGATAGAGACCTACGGTTTAAAGTGGATTCCGAATCACTACAAACATCCATGCATCCGTGCATGTGTAAAAAATGTAACTACACCATTATGAATACTTCATAAGTTTTTAAAAAATTTTTTGACAGTAAATGCTTGTTTAATTATAACAATATGAAACTCCGAATCATATCACGAAATCATTTTTCTTTTCAAAAAATTTTAGGTAAGCTAATTTTTTTTCATTTAAATTTGTTTTTGCAATACATGTACTTAACCTTAAAAGCGAATTTCGAAAATCGGAAGTAAAATGACGTTCTGTAAGTGAAATAAAGCGATATTTTTTAAACATTTCATTTAATAAAATACTAGTATGCCCTTTTTATTTATTTAGTTTTTTTAGAAATTGTTAAAATATCCTCTGCGAGCATTTCTGAACATTCCGGAAAAGTTAACTCGACAAGCTTTTGACAGTTTTATTAAAGAATATGAGTGCGTTTTTCATGATTTTTTTGAGAGAGAGAGAAAAAAAATGATTTCGCTTTCGAATTTTATAATCAAAAACATCAAAGTTAATTTCATTTTTGTCGCTTTTAAAATGAACTTTACTTTTTGAGAGACATTTATCTAATAAGTGAAATAAGTCAATTGAATACGCTTGTTTGAATATTAAGCGAGTGATGAAACATTTTCTTGAATGAAATCTAATTCTAAAGCAAGTAATTCATTTATTTTTTACCTTAATTTTTTTTATCTGTATCAAATTTAGTGAAAAGTATTTAAAAAAAATATCGTGTAGCTATAAAGCCTTGTATTTATCAAATAATGAATAAAATCGATAAACCAGAAAACTTCAAAAAAAATTTATAACATTTAAATTTTATTCTAAAAGTTTAAATAATGTATTTAAACTTTTACAAATTTAATTTAAAATTTTGAAATATATTTTATTTAACCTTAAAAACAAATTTAAATTTTAAATTAACTTGGCAAATGAAACAAATCAAGAAAATATAAAAAAAAAAAACATTACACAGCTCCGATTAAAGTTTTAAATAAATGTTACAATTAATTAATAAAATCAAATAGTTTATTAATAATTTTTTCTACAGGGATAATTGATCTGACTACATAGAATTGTATTGCTATTTGGTGTCTTTTTTGAAAGACTATTTTGGTGTGTTATTGTCGTCCCTTAAAAAAATATGTAACACAAGAATGGCCTCAGGAAGTGAGGAAATAATGGGGATAATTTAATGAAAGTAGTTAAGTCGCATTTATATATCGAACAGTATAAAAATCTAAATAATCAAACCAACCAGTCCAATTATTAATGTATGACTATCACAACCTTAACCAAGTTCAATGTTTTTTATAAAAATAACGGCAGTACACGTCCCCAAGGGAATTTAACATATAATACATAATAATACAATACTAACACTAATACATAACTCTTTTTAATTAGCAAGCATTGTTTACAAATGAGACGCTCGACTCGTGACTCAGTAGCTTCTATGTGCGCCACTAGTGAGCATTACGGCTCAGGTTCAATTCGCTGGCGGCTTGTTGTAGACACTGTTTCAAATACTCACATGGCGGCTTGTTGTCACCTCCATCCATGAGTAGATTACACATAGAACGCCCATCCTGTACTGAAAGACTGAGGATTAGACAAAACAACTATCTACTTTTAACAAATAGTATGTCATATTAATGTTCTCTTTATTGACATTTTACAATCCTCCGCAGATATTACTTAATATCAAATGGGATATAGAAAAGTGATAAAAAGTAAATAAACAGTTAAGAACAATGTAACAAATGTGACAACCTAAATTATAATCTACTGTTAAAAAAATATGCGTACATCATATTAAATCCATTTTAAAATGAGATTGTTTTTATAAGAATTATTTATGATTTACTAATAAAATTATGAAATAACATAAAAGAAAATTCATTAATCCAATAATTAATTTTGCTGTTTTGTTCCTTGTTTTTGGAGTTGTTTTTGGAGTTTTTTCAGAAAAAGTGATAAAATTATAGAGAGAACCCGGAAAACTTCCACCAGATAGCCCGACTGCCGGGGCAAGATGCTGAATATCACAAATACCATCGAAGCTCCTTCGTTTTATTGGCAATTGACTTACCGATTCCGGAGTACCAATGGGGATAGACCCCTTAACTTCCTCGTCTTAATTCATAGATAAGTTTACAATTTTAGTTGGCTGCTTTAGGTTAGTAGATATGATAAAAGATAAAATTCCTAAAAATTAAAATATGATAATAAGAAAAGAAAGAAAGAAAAATTTAAAATTAAAAGAATTTAAGTTAAAATTCGGTACAATTAAGGATCAGTTGTCGATACCATGAAAGTATTGAAAATGATTAAATATTGTGAGTGGTCGTTTTTTGAAGCAACTTCTACAACAACGCAGACAGCGGATTGAACTTCCGCCCTAATGCTCACCAGCGGCGCCGTTGCCACTGAGCCACGATTTGATTGATAAAAGCAATTAAAAACAACGTAACAAACAAAGTAAATCTGTCCTAACAAGATATATTATTAAAAATAAGTTAAAACTAACAATGTACTTGACTTATTAATATTGAATCATCTAAAACTTTATGTATAAACGTTTCAGTCAGAAAAATCAATGATCTTCTAACACAAAGTTACTGATTTCTTGAGCATTCAATGATCTTTTGTTGTCCATACCAAGCCATATCTTCTTTTGAAAAAAAAAAGGCGTACATTTATCATTCCTTATCACATTTTTCTGGAAACGAATAAACCCGCACCCAAATCAATTCATCGAGTATGAGGTTCCAGTGTATTAGATGAAAATGCGATTGAGTATAAAGAAAAGAGGTTATAAAAAGACGAGAGGAGGTTTCAGATGAACTCCACCTTTGGGCAGGCAATCAAGTGCAGTAAGGATATCCGGCCATCAAGACAATGAAGTCTGGCACTTTTAATGATTTTCCGAAATCCGATTGTCCGGTTTCTGATGTCCGGCTTCTGATTTTCATGCCTATTCCCGTTTTTCCGATGCTGCAAGAAGCAGAAATCAATAATCTGGGTTTTTGCTGTTTTTACCTTGCTTTTGGGAAAACAAGAAACAAAGTAGTTGTTGTATTTTTGGAATATAGAAAAAGCATATATTGGAAACTGAACCGATTTCAGTATCTGTTTTTTTTTCGATTCTATAAAGATTTTCTTTCTAAAAAATATACTCTGAAATTTGAAGCTAGATTTTCAATATTTAAAAATCAATCTAAATATTATAATTAATTTAAATATTAACCCTTATTATTCCTTTGTTACAATATCATGTTTTTTTTTTTTTTTTTGAATTTATTTATTTAATTTAAAGAATAGCAATTTCTCTTTACATCGCACCTGACTTAAGACAAAGAAAAATTGTGAAGCCTCAATGTTAGTTCTAATGTTAGTTCTGGATTAGTTAACTAGGTTCTTTTAGTAATAAACTTAGATAAATAGGTGTTCGATTTCTTACAGGGAGTTTCAAAATCATAAGATGGAATTGCAAAGTAGGATATACTATTATAATTTTTAAAAATTAAAAAGAGATCTACTCTTGCCAGTTGTGCATTAACTTCTATTTAGATTAGCGGCCTGGTGGCCAACTGGCTAGCGCTCTGGCCTTTGGTATCCCAGGCTTCAGGTTCGAATCCTGTTTGTGAGTGATTCGGAATCCACGTTAAACTGTAGGTCCCGGTCTGTTTAACCTAAAGTGTGCACAAGATGACCGTAGAGCTACAAACCAAACCATACCAATCTATTTAGATTTTCATAAAAAGGTCCAATTTATGTGATTTATATATTCTTTTCGTAAAATGTGCTCAAAAGATGTTAATGCATGATATGAAGAAGCGTACTATATTTATAGTCTGGATAAATTGAATCAATTAAAATTCATATGGAACAAAACTGTCCAACTTAGTGTATTTCTAGGATCCTGTTTAGTTTATAGAACAGCCAGAATCCATTGGTCAGATATTATTGTCTACCGCCCACCCACCCACTTACCATTAAAGAAATCTTAGTCGGCAGCAACCTGTGAAAAAAAAACATTATTTAAACCAATCTATTAAATTTCATGTGGTACCAATTACATATACCAGATATTGCTAAAGCATTCCAATCTTTAGTAACAGGTTTGAAAATGACTATGTTTTAAATTTGTTTCCTGTCTTACTTTAATAAACGCTGCGGCAATGTTTATTGCATGATCAATTCGCCATTAATTAGGGTTTTATTATATACATATTTTATAAATTCATATATTATGAATTGAAAAGCCAGCACAAAAATATAACCAGCCATTGAAACCAGAACCAGCCAACGGAAAACCAGAAATCGTTTTGCACAATTGATAAAATTTCGAAATGCACCATGATCAACTGATCATGGTGTATTTCGAAATTTTGTTTACAATTTTTCTATAATTAAGAAAAATAGTTAAGAATAGTTTTTTGATTGGGTTTTTGAAATTTACTTGGTCAAAGTTTTTATGTTTGCATTCTTTTTATTTTAAATATATTTCGTTCGTTTAAATGTTCCGTTATTATAAGGGATTAAATTATTTTTTATATTTTAAATAATTTTTAATTCGCTTTTCAATTCTTTTTTTGTTATTGTAGAATAAACTAAATATCTTTATTGTTATGTTTTGGTTGATTTTTGATAAATTAATAAATACAGACAATATTTTTTCAATTTATCAAAAGATTTGGTCAAAGATCAATATTCATAACAATATTTTTTATTAATAACAAATACAGACAACTAAACAAAAACACTAAAGTCCAATTTAGACGAAATTCTATATAGATATTTTATTTCAGATAAAAATTTCTATAATGATTTTAATATTTAAAATACTAATGATGATTTTTATATTAGTGATTAAAATAAAGCAATTTACATGAAAGGCAAAATGATTCAGTCATTAATGTCGTATTTGTAGTTACTTTTGCATTACACAAAGAAATATTTGGCATTCTGATGAAAGAAAAGATTTATATCCAAATTTTTGCCTATCGTTAAAAGATAACATCTTTTAATTCCATACTATTTAACATATATTTTAATTTTGCATCTATGTTAAAATGTTTTCTGGTGATATTAAAATGTCACCAATCCAAAGAGGCGTTTACCAACAGATTCATCATCATCAGTAGCACGACAGCCTAGGGTGGGTCAATGCTTTCGTTTGAAGAGATTTCCATGCATTCCTCTGGGTGACAATGGTCCTCCGATTCTTAACCTTTAGTACAGCAAAATATTTTTCAAGTGCCTCTATCCATCACATTGTGTGTCGTCCTCTTCCTCTTTGTCCCTATGGCTTTGCCAAGACGAGCTATTTTACAGGGTTTAAATCATTCATTCTATATACATGAGCAGCCCAGTTGATATTGATCTATTTATCTTAATAAATTTTATAATATCTGGGTCTTTATAGCATTTATAAATTTCTACGTTGTACTGTCTTCTCCAGCAATCACTTTTCCTAACACCTCCTGGAATAATCCAATAATAATTAAAATATTCCGCTAAAATATACCCAAACGGGTCTCATCAGATCTTGCCAAAGCCCATGTTTCAGATAATATTGTTGTTGTTGTTTCTTATCCCACTTGGCTAGCCAAGCCCACAAGCCCATATGGACTCATGATTGAAGGGGAAGGAAGCAGCTTCTGTTGTGATGGAGCACCCGTAGGTAGAAGCCTGACTTTTGCTCCGTGACGCTCTTACAGTCATAGAAGACCGGGACCTACGGCTTAAAGTGGATTCCGAACCACTACAAACATCCATGGCACCGCCGGGATTCGAACCCGAAACCTGTGGCACCGAGCGCCAGAGCGCTAGACACTCGGCCATTCAGGTCCCAAATTTGCCAACGGCACGCAGTGTTGTTCCCAGGTGGTCACCCTCCCAAGTACTGACCGCGCCCAATGATGCTTAACTTCGGTGATCTAACGAGAACCGGTATATTCAGCATGGTACGGCCGTTGGCTTCAGATAATATAAAACCCTAAAGGCTCGTTCCCTCCGAGGCGAGAGGCGGCAACGCGACATGCGGAAGGGAAGAAAATTTTTTCGACCCCTTCACAGCGAAACGTCAGAAATAGCATTACGCCTAGTGAAGTTCCGCTTCGAGATGAAAGTGGGTCAACTCGAAGCGGTGCATTTCAAACCGGTTTCAGGCGAACGCGGTGAGGCTAGTGATTGGTCAACTCTTCACGCTTACGCCACACGCCTCGGTGGGAACGAGCCTTTATTAGACTAAAATGGGTCTAAAGGACTTATATAACATGAATTTAGTTTTTCTGAATACGAACTGTGATTTAAACAGATTTCTTAACCCATAAAGGCCTTATTGGTAGACACAATTCTGTTTTTTTATTTCAGGTATGATATTATTATGACAATTAATTTCTGATGCTAAATATTTAAAACTATCTACAGATTAAAAAGTGTACATGCCCAAGATAATGTTGGGTGTATTCTGACAAATATTTTGCCAGTAGATTACATTGGAATTTTTAACATCTCCAGTGATGAAATTTTATGTTTGATGCATTTATATTGAGCACATTTTCAAATATATTTTCCTAAATAAAATTTTCCAGGTAAAAAACATCACACACCATTGAAGTTGGACAATGCTAGGTCATATCTGATAGTAAAGGAACAAAATTCCCATCGATGCTTTAACCTATTGTGGTGTTCCATTGATATAAAAAGAACTGAAAAAAAAATTCAAGGATGTTATTGGTAAACAACAAAAGATTCTGTTTAATATTTCATGAGGCAAATAATGTTATAATGCAATATTGAAGATTAGATATTTTCGTCGAGAGATTTTGTTTTCCATTTGGCTTTCAAGCAGATGTGGTAGGCCAGTGCTGTCCCAATCAAGAACTTATTCGACCGTAACTTATCCCTAAATATAGTTCATTGTATTTCCCCCACATGGAACGTAGCCAAATATAGCATTTATGGTTCATATTTTTTATTGACATGGAATTTATTGCTCCTAAAAGGAAGCATATATGATAGGAAGAAATATTTATATAAAGGAGATTACAAAAAAAAATTAAATGAGAATAACTTAAGTGAGTTTTAATGTATTTTTTAAGTCGTAAACGTTGATTGATTTAAAAAATTTCATATAAAAGTCAATAATTTTTATGAATGAAATCTACAACATAGAATGAGGATAGAATATTTTTAGGAAAATAATATGTGAATAAATGCATGCATCTTTCATTTTAAACTAAGCTTTACAAACTTAATATAAATCACTAGCACTAAAAGGGAAATTTCTGCATAAAAGAATTGATTAAAGAAGACATTATTTTGAAAAACATACAGTTTCACTCTATTCTATCTTCTATTATATAGGCTTTAAAAACAAATAATACTCTTTGAAAATTTTATAAAGCATTTAAAATTATTCATAGTATTAATTGTTTACACTCTAAATCTATAATACATGCAATTTTTAAATATAAGAACATATAACATTTAATTTCATAAGCTAGTTCATAAGAACACAGCTTATTATGAGAGCATTTACATTTATACAAGAACATTTTGATTTCAGAACATTTTACTTTCAGAAGAACATTTAAATGAGCATTTAATTTCAGATGCTAATTCATCTATAAATATTAGCAAATACCAGTTTATTACAATAATATTCACCACATCAGTCAAAAATATTTATAACACTTTTCCTCTAAATGCAGGGATAATAAATTATCATGTATAAATTAATATACATGATTACATTATAATAAATTACATTTATTATAAGTACATGTATTATTATAAGTACATGTACATGTATTATAAGTACATTTATTATAATGTACATTTATATTATTTACATTATAATAAATGTACAGTGATAACAAATTTTATTACATTGCTTTGAAAAAGTCTAATGGATTTAAAAAAGTAAAAAAAATAAATAAAAGTTATTTTTAGAATAATGGTTTTATCACGCGTAGACATAATTTTGACAGGACAGAAGATCAATAATGTCAATAAAATTGTGAAACTAATAAATAAAACTGAGATTTATAAAACGTGGGCATCAAAACTTTAAATCCTGTGCTTCAGATATGTTTTTAAAAAATTAAAACTCCTTAAATGACAGAAAAACTGCCTGGAGCTTTACAAAAATCCTGAAGAATGCTTAATTTTATTCATTTTGGTAAAAAGGAAATGGCGTTGTCAAAAACAAGCGGGATGAAAATACAATTTACAACTGAATCCAAAAATGGTGGTTGAATTAACTAAAATACCAAGTGAGTGTTGTAGATAACCATGACTTCCATGTTACAATTTTTGTTGGCAGATCTAATTGACCTGTATCCATCCTATACCTGTTGAACCAACTTCTTTTAGTTGTTATTGCTTTTGTGGTTACTGACGCTCTTTTAATGCTTTGGATAACTCGTGTATTGGTTATGGTTATTGAAAGATAGCATGTTTCCCTGAATGCAACTTACAACTAAACACAAAAATGGTAGTTGAATTAACTAAAATACCAAGTGAATATTATAGACTTTCATGTTACAATTTTGGTTAGCAGTTCTAATTTACCTGTATCCAACTTGTAGCTATTGAAGCTATTTTAGTGGCTATTGAATTTTTCTGTGAATACTTCTCTGGCTACTGACGTTCTTTTAATGCTTTGGATAACTCGTGTATTGGTTATGGTTATTGAAAGATAGCATGTTTCCCTGAATGCAACTTACAACTAAACACAAAAATGGTAGTTGAATTAACTAAAATACCAAGTGAATATTATAGACTTTCATGTTACAATTTTGGTTAGCAGTTCTAATTTACCTGTATCCAACTTGTAGCTATTGAAGCTATTTTAATGGCTATTGAATTTTTCCTGTGAATATTTCTCTGGCTACTGACGCTCTTTTAATGCTTTGGATAACTCGTGTATTGGTTATGGTTATTGAAAGATAGCATGTTTCCTGAATGCAACTTACAACTAAACACAAAAATGGTAGTTGAATTAACTAAAATACCAAGTGAATATTATAGACTTTCATGTTACAATTTTGGTTAGCAGTTCTAATTTACCTGTATCCAACTTGTAGCTATTGAAGCTATTTTAATGGCTATTGAATTTTTCCTGTGAATATTTCTCTGGCTACTGACGCTCTTTTAATGCTTTGGATAACTCGTGTATTGGTTATGGTTATTGAAAGATAGCATGTTTCCCTGAATGCAACTTACAACTAAACACAAAAATGGTAGTTGAATTAACTAAAATACCAAGTGAATATTATAGACTTCCATGTTACAATTTTGGTTAGCAGTTCTAATTTACCTGTATCCAACTTGTAGCTATTGAAGCTATTTTAGTGGCTATTGAATTTTTCCTGTGAATACTTCTCTGGCTACTGACGCTCTTTTTTAATGCTTTGGATAACTCGTGTATTGGTTATGGTTATTGAAAGATAGCATGTTTCCCTGAATGCAACTTACAACTAAACACAAAAATGGTAGTTGAATTAACTAAAATACCAAGTGAATATTATAGACTTCCATGTTACAATTTTGGTTAGCAGTTCTAATTTACCTGTATCCAACTTGTAGCTATTGAAGCTATTTTAGTGGCTATTGAATTTTTCCTGTGAATACTTCTCTGGCTACTGACGCTCTTTTAATGCTTTGGATAACTCGTGTATTGGTTATGGTTATTGAAAGATAGCATGTTTCCCTGAATGCAACTTACAACTAAACACAAAAATGGTAGTTGAATTAACTAAAATACCAAGTGAATATTATAGACTTCCATGTTACAATTTTGGTTAGCAGTTCTAATTTACCTGTATCCAACTTGTAGCTATTGAAGCTATTTTAATGGCTATTGAATTTTTCCTGTGAATATTTCTCTGGCTACTGACGCTCTTTTAATGCTTTGGATAACTCGTGTATTGGTTATGGTTATTGAAAGATAGCATGTTTCCCTGAATGCAACTTACAACTAAACACAAAAATGGTAGTTGAATTAACTAAAATACCAAGTGAATATTATAGACTTTCATGTTACAATTTTGGTTAGCAGTTCTAATTTACCTGTATCCAACTTGTAGCTATTGAAGCTATTTTAGTGGCTATTGAATTTTTCCTGTGAATATTTCTCTGGCTACTGACGCTCTTTTAATGCTTTGGATAACTCGTGTATTGGTTATGGTTATTGAAAGATAGCATGTTTCCCTGAATGCAACTTACAACTAAACACAAAAATGGTAGTTGAATTAACTAAAATACCAAGTGAATATTATAGACTTCCATGTTACAATTTTGGTTAGCAGTTCTAATTTACCTGTATCCAACTTGTAGCTATTGAAGCTATTTTAGTGGCTATTGAATTTTTCCTGTGAATACTTCTCTGGCTACTGACGTTCTTTTAATGCTTTGGATAACTCATGTATTGGCTTTGATTATTGAAAGATAGCATGTTTCTGTGAAATTTGAGCTTAGTTGATGTCCTTATAATACATTAATTAATATTTTATCCATGATATAAGGAATAATATGAATTGCAATTTAAATTATGTTTATTTACTTTGAAGATTAATTACAAATTGTTGGAAATTTAGCAAACGTTTTCGCATTTACTATTAATTTCTGCAAAGGAAGATTTTAATTAAAATAATAGGTTTTGTCAATAATGTTAATTTAAGAGTTCTGCAATTATGTTCTGGTTGTAAGTAGTTATAATTATACTCCGTAAATAAATTATATACTCTTAATAATTATGATATTTAATAAGTTATAAACAAAAAAATTAAAGAACCAATATGTTATAAAAAATACTACTTTTGTTTACTTTTGTCAAAAATGAATAAGCATTTTAATTTTAAATGGTTGATTCAAAGTGAGAAAAAAGGTTATATGATTTTTTTTTTCTTAAAAATTTCTGGTATTTTAATTAATTGCATGCTAAACAAATATCATTAAAATATGGATGAATTTTTTATAGTTAATCTAATAATCGGATAGGTAAAAAGACCGTTGCATCAAGGATCAATAATCTTAACATATTTCCGATTTATCCCAATAAAAATTCTCCTACCTAATTATGCCCTAATGCCGGCTAATTCATATTGTAATTGCAAGTGTTTTGATATTCATAAGATATGTATTTTTAATGCATTTGTAATAAGTTCGTAAAAATTTTCATTTTTATATTAGATATGTAGATTATGTGAAAGCGCTAAATCAGTCAAATGCAGCAATTTGAATTCCATTAGGTAGTTGTTTTCTCTCAATAAGCAATTACTTGTTTCGAATTATATTTGTCAAATAAATGTTTCAGTATTATTTAGTATAGCACGATAGCGTCCGTTATATTGGGTCATTATGACACATGTTAAAATATCACGCTCACAATTTTAAAAAGCTATTTAAACAGGTTTATCAATAAAAACTTTTGTGTTTATTATTAGCTTAAGATGAAATTAATGTAGAACAGCTGTTTTTCAATATTAATTTTGTTAATTTAAACTATATACCTCATTTTAAGATATCCTTTTTTATAGTTATGAATTATCGCTGTTAATTATTAAAGCTAATATAGATAAAATTGTCATTATATTGTGCTTTTTATCTCCCGACATGCTTAATATTGGTTTGGTTTGTCGCTCTACAGTCATTTTGTACACACGGGACTTACAGTTGAAAGGGGATTCCGAACCACTGACAAACATCCCTGCCAACTCCAGGATTCGAACCTGAAGCCTGTTATACCAAAGGCCAAAGCGCTAGCCAATTGGCCCTCGACAAGCTTGATATAAGGAGGAGTTACTGTCTATAAAGTAGTGGAAAACGAATTCTTTAATGTTACAGAGTGAACCTAAAATCTGTACTTGGTTTTTATGCCAGCAATTATTAATTGTAGGCTACTTCCTCTTGAAAAATGTTTTAAATAAAGTAATGTAAACATTCATTTTTTATAATTAAATAATTGGCATTGAAGAAGTTTTAAAAAATATGGCTTTTTATACAGTCTCCCATTTCTAAAATATATGTAGTTAAAGCCTATACTTATCCAAACAAACGCAACACAAAAAATTTCACTTTTGTGTGACAAAAATTGACTGATGTATTTATTTTCAAATTTTCAGATTTTTTCGAGTTTCATTCAGGAGTTGGTTATAAAATTTTCGGCATTTCTTGTCTACCTTGTTTCATTTAGTAGTCAGATTTTCAAACTTCTGTATTTAGCCATTGGAGGAATTTCAGTACATTGATTATCTCACCACGATATAGATGCCTTCCTCACTTATTCTCAGAGAACTATTCACTGTAAAACTCATTGTAACCATTCACTCTGACTTCAATATCGGATTATTTTAATTAATTTATAACTGACCCCTTAATGAAGTGCGAAAAAACTCTTGACTTTGAAATTAAATGCCTCAGTTATTTTTTCTCACAGAAGTGAAACTTTTTGCATTATGTTTGTTAGAATGAGTATAAATTTTTACTAAATATAACTATAAGAAAATGGAACTGTATAAAAAGTTAGATGTTTTAATTTCTGCAAGATTGATTTTTTAAATATAAAAAGGCTATGTCATGAATGCATACATTGTAGTAATAAGTATATGTCTACAACCAGTGATTACGAAAATAAAGGCCGAATGCAGACTATTTATAATAATAATAATGATAATAAACAGCTTACACAGTTTCACAAGATATAATGGATAATTGAACTTGTATCAATATGTTTTAATATTTTTCATAATTAAAGAGCTATATTTTTCTTCAGAATCCATTATATATTTTTCTAGTGAGCAATAAAAATCAAAACAAATTTATTTTTGGTTTTTTAATTATGAAATCAACAATTTACTCACCTGCACTACTGTCCATGTTGGACCATGGTAGTTTCCGAAACAGGAGATGTTTTCTTTTCACGGGGTAGAGTTGTTAGCTCTATGCCCGTTTATTAAAGTGTATTTCGCTTCACCCATGGCACAGCCGGGACTCTAATCTGAAACCTGTGGTACCGAGCGCCAGTGCTGTAGTCACTCGGCCATCGGGTCCTATGAAATCAATACTTTATATAAATATATTTTAATAATAATGTTTAAATGCTTTAGAATAGGATGATTAAGGTAATATAATAGTAGATAGCCATTTCATTCGCTCATCGTAGATAGTCTTTCTCTCGAAATTACCCTGAATTTCAATGCTTAAACTTTCTTGATATTTTTTCCAAACGAAATTTTCTAACATTAAAGGCAGTATATTCAAGATTTACGGAATTCATTCACGGATTACAGAATTACTCACATTACAGCATCATCTAAAAATATCTAAAAGAAATAGATAAAAAATGTTTTTACTAATTTACAATGTAGTTATAAAAATTTATAAATGTCGATGTCATATCACTTGATTGCTCGTCGTAAGTCCAATTGATGCTCAATTTCATGGCGTTCATTGACAAGCATTTGAGAAGTTATGGATTCTCAGATTATATTTTCTACTATCCAGTTCCATTGGATGTTTTTAATGTAGGAATACGTAAATATTGTGTGTACCATATTAATTTGAAGGAATAATAGTCATAATGTTATAATCACGGCTAATGCTACTAAGCACATTGCAAAATTATACAAACAAAAATCTAAAAAATAAAGAAACAACAAGTTTTTACTAAATTATATTTTAATTACAAATTTCGATATGAGATCTCCCGGTTACGTACTGGATTTCATAGCGTATAATGATAAGCGTTTGAAAAATTATGAATTCTAAACGAATATTTTCTAATCTGAAGATTTATTTCATGTAGGATTAAGTAAAGCCAACGGCCGTACCATGCTGAATATACCGGTTCTCGTTAGATCACCGAAGTCAAGCATCATTGGGCGCGGTCAGTACTTGGGTGGGTGACCACCTGGGAACACTGCGTGCCGTTGGCAAATTTGGGACCTGAATGGCTGAGTGTCTAGCGCTCTGGCGCTCGATGCCACAGGTTTCGGGTTCGAATCCCGGCGGTGCCATGGATGTTTGTAGTGGTTCGGAATCCACTTTAAGCCGTAGGTCCCGGTCTCCTATGACTGTAAGAGCGTCACGGAGCAAAAGTCAGGCTTCTACCTACGGGTGCTCCATCACAACAGAAGCTGCTTCCTTCCCCTTCAATCATGAGCACGTATGGGCTCGTGGGCTTGGCCAGCCAAGTGGGATAAGAAACAACAACAACGGGATTAAGTAAAGATTGTGTGTGTCGTATTAATTTGGAAGAACTGAAACAATATATCCCAGATATTAATTCCATAACTAAACAGATGCTTGACAATATACGGCATAAAAATAAGCAATAAAACGATATCACATCGAAGTCTTACATTGTATTGTTTATATCTGTTTCAGTTTTTTATTTTTACATAATTTCGTGATGTTTTTGTTTGATGAATTTTCGTTTACAATTATTGTGTACATCTGCATATTGACACTCCCTTATATTATATTTAATGAAGTTAGATATGTGGGTTACTTCTGCAACACATTTTATCGACACAAAAATATTATACAAACAATTAAATGTTTAATAAATGTAAAAAAAATGTTTTAAATGTAATTATTTATATAATTTGATTGTTGAATTTACTATGTAGCATTTTTTTCTCACGGGAAGAGTTTTGGCATTTCATTTCCAAGAGAGAGGAATATATGTTATTTGACAAGCATATAATAACTACCCATTACTCAAATTTTACAGCAAACAAGCAGTGTTGTGGGTAGTTATATTACATGAAATTAGTATTTTGTACTAATGAGAACAATCTGTCACTCAAATCTGATAGCAGATATTCGGTATCATGTAAAATGAAACTCATAAAATTAGCGCATGTCTGTGCGACCTTCACAGGTCGAAATAACTACAAATTGAATTTGATAGTACTTTGAGTTATTTCATCGTGACTGGTGATAGATCATGAGCTGAGAAATGTCTGTTCCAACGAGTAGTAAAGGAAGCTGGCAATCATCCCTTTGACGGATTGTCTTAAAAAGAGGTTTTTGGTGAAGTAGAGACATAGTTTTGCTACGAGTCGATTAGTGTTGTTTTTCTTTTCTGAGCTTACTGAATAGGCCGGAATTTTCGCCTGTTTTTTAAAGTGAACCCTTTGTGGTTTTGTGTATCACACCGTGTGATAATTAAGGTCTGTCACATATCAGGCAATTAGATTCGACGTAGACTCGAAAACTCTGACAAATCTCAGACCTTGGAGTGAACTGTACTTGTGATTTAATCTATACTTGGGATAATTTTTTTTTTTTTTTAGTTTTATTTCTTTGTATAATAATCAAGACATCATTATTCATATAAATAAACTAGTAGTGCTTGTAAATAAAAATTAATGTTTCCCCATGAACCTGAAAGTGACCATCTTCTTCAAGCCATTATAGGTCTAATATAGGACGAGACGTTACAACTAACTTAGCCTTAAATATGTATGTCTAGTTGAAGAACTTAAAATTATTAGGACCTAAAATTTCCAAAAGTAAATTTTATAATAGTAGGGATATTACAAAAAATGTTATTATTCACTTTACAATATATATCAGAATTCTGAAAGATTTTTGGGAACATTTTTCATTTTCTTTGAACTTGCTTTTTCATTCCATTTCTATACATCATCAAGAAACGACATTAAGACAGTCAGATATGACATCTCTCCGCCTTAATGCAATAATTTATATCTTTTGGGTGAAAAATATTTTGTTCGAAATTAGATAAAAAGAACCGTATTCGAAAAAAAGTAACAGAAACAAAAGACAGAAATAGGAAATGAAAAAAAAATATATCTTTGAAAGTGGGTCGTCTTCCGTCGTCGCAAGTTTATTCCCCACATAGCTGTAGTCTAAAAATGATGATTCAGTTTCTAGTTGTTGCTTAGGAATTCGAAGATACTTTTATACAGTTACCGTAATTCAGTTCATTTTTTTTTCCTAATAGGACTTTCATAGAAATTATTTTTTCTATCGGCTGTCGCATTTTGTCTTTTAAAAAGAACTCTAACATTTAGTGGAAATATTTGACTTTTTTCCTCTATTTTTTCATTTGAAGAGATAAAGTGTATCCAAAAGTTAAATTTTATAGATTATTTTGTAAATAAATAACATTTTTTAATTAATAAAATTTTTAAAATCTTTTAATTCCATATAGTAAGTCTAAAAATCAAGTAAGTAATATGTAATCAATTATAGTAATCTAAAAATGATGAATCATTTTCTAATTGTTGAAGTAAAGATAATTTTATCATTACCGTATTTCAGTTCATTTTTTTTTCCTAATAGGACTTTCATAGAAATTATTTTTTCTATCGGCTGTCGCATTTTGGCATCTAACATTTAGTGCAAATGTTTTAAGGTGTTTTTTATTTTGTTTCTCGTTTGAAGTAATAAAGTGTATTCAAAAGCTAAATTTTAAAGATAATTTTGTAAATTAATATATGAAACCCTACAGACAAATTATAAGAAAATTTTATAAAAATATAATTATCTGGCATCAAGTAATTTTATGCCCAAACAGTAAGTGTATTTATATATAATCTTCAAATAAAGCCTTTTTCTTTTTTTAAAGTTTTTAAAGCAAAGAAATTATTTTATTTCCTTCTATTAGCTCACACTCTCCCTATATATATTTTGTTCAAATTTTCAATCGTTCATAAAATACTTTTTATTCATCCACTCAAGTTCAAATACATTTTTTTAAACGTGTAGTGGATGACACTTGATGTTAATACAGTTTTTTCAAATATTAATTCATTAATTAAATTTAATTCATTAATTTTAGGTTTTTTTTTTTGGGGATTTAAGTTGCATATATCTAACAATAGATGGCGCCCGATAAACTTAAAAAAACGAATAAAAATTATTTATAAAGCACTTTCTGCAATATAGTGCGAAAAAAGTAGGAATTGACTTAATTATTATTATTTTTTTTAATATTATTTGTTTTTATGTTTAAAAATAGACCTAGATGCTAATTTAAAATTTATTTAATTAAAAATTATTTAATAATGTTTTATTATGAACATTATCACTATAGTTTTTCTGCATTAAGTATTAAAAAGATAATCTAGTGTTTGTTTCTAACATTGAACTTTCATTTCATCTGTCATTTATGTAAGACAGAGAAAATGAATAAGGTCCATCTACTTGTTTGCTCGGGGACTGGACTCTTTTGCGTCTTTTTTCTCTGGTACACAAATCACCATTCTGTTATAAGTCCAGTAGCAAACAAGTAGATGGCCTTATTCATTTTCTCTGTCTTACATAAAACACATTTATCAGAGTTCACAATCTCTATTTTGACCAGATTTTCGGCCAGGCCGTATTGTCCAGTTCTTAAACAAAATTGGCAACAGTCTTTGGAGGACCAAAGAAATCATGTCCTGATCACACGGACTTTTATTATGGTGTTTATAGCTTTTTCAATTTTATTCTTAGAACATTTATTTTATTCAATTCCTTCTATTAGCTCACATTCTCCCTATATATATCTTGTTCAAATTTTAAATCGTTCATAAAATACTCTTTATTCATCCACTCATGTTCAAATACATTTTTTTTAACTTGTAGTGGATGACACTGGATGCTAATACAGTTTTTTCAAATATTAATCATTAATTAAATTTAATTAATTTTAGTTTTTTTTAGATTTAAGTTGCATATATACCAATAGATGGCGCCAGATAAACTTTAAAAAATGTATGAAAATTGTTTATAAAGGACTTTCTGCAATATAGTGAAAAAAAAGTAGGAATCGACTTTAAAAAAAAATGTTTATATTACTTGTTTTTAAATCCTTTTGGCTGTTTTATAGAATTTTGTTGCTTTTCAAGACTTGTATTTTAGATAATAACTGGGTTTTAAAAAAATGCAAAATTCTTTATAGTTACATAATAAATAATTGCAAAATTTTTTAATGAATGTATCAATTTTGAATTAATTTAATAACTATATCAATGGTGAAATCTAGATGTTTATCCAAAAATGTTAAAACACCAGTTTTTCAATCTAATTATTTACAGGAAATTGAATAGAAAAAAGAAATAGTAGTTAATCGATTATTATAAATTATTTAAAAAACCTAAATGCTATTGGAAAATAAAAAAATAAAAAATTTATTTAAAATGTGTTACTATTAATTCGTAAAACAACGTAAATGTCATTGAAGAATAAAAATAAATGCTTATTTTAAAAAATTGTTTTATCTCGAAAAATGTTAAAATAATAATTATATACAGTACTTTCTTGAGTATCATCTAACCAATATAATACTTAGGATATGGGAGTCATATTTATTCTACAAATTTGTTTCAAATGTAAAAAAAAAAAAAAAAAAAAAAAATTCAATGTTAAAAAAAATCTGATAAAAAATTTAAAGAAGTCTATAATCTATAAAGAATTAAGTTTTTGCATTAGATGCTAGAAAATAACCCAAATTCAGCTTTGCCTCTTTTTATTTTAAGGTTCTAAATTTTCAGTTTCTTTTTTCTTTGGAGAAAAGAAAATTCAATAAAATATTTTAAAATTTCGGTCATTATTTTGTGCATAAATCATTCGATAGTTAACTACCCTAAAGGTATATTTCAAACATAAAAAGATTTCATTTTTTTTTTTTAAACAAAATTGTTTGTGTACATTTGTTTTTCTTTCCTTTTTTCTTGTAATGTATCTCGTGCAATTGTTTCGTTTAGATAAATAATTAAATATATTTTTTGCCGTGGCAGGAGTGAATGACCTCAAGTTAAATGCCAGATATTTCCGGAATAATTAAATTCGAGTGAGTTTTATGGAATTAAAATTTTGGGGTATATATTTTACTTGTTGGAGTGCAACGTAGATCTACCTCCTCGTGGTGCACTCCGGGCAACATTTGATATGTTAAAATGATCTACAAATACGACCTTTGGTCTGGATCTCAGTGTGAGTTTCTTAGAGTTCTGCAGTGGAACGCAGGTGGATTGTCCCAAAACAAGAGAGAAGATAATTAAAAAGACCCTTAGGTACTCATTTTTTGAGTATGTTGCCGCTAGAAACAGCCACAAGCCCTGGTATGATCCTATTCATATCCCTGATTGGCCTAGAGAAAAGTCAGTGGCATTGTTACGTCTTTTCTGTGGTCACGATTGTTTCCAAAAGCACCTTCACAAAATTAAACTGACTCCTGACCCTCTCTGTCTTCCGTGTGAAACCAGGAAGAAATGGATACGTCTCACCTTGTTTCCTGTTCTGTACTGCCTTCTGTTTATTTACGGAAGCATTATTGAATTACCAGACATACGTTGATGGATTAACTGATGTCATTCGTTTCTATCTTGTTCTTTGCATTCATATTTTCGATATCTGTTGTCCTGTAAACGTGTCAATGAAAATAAAAAAAATTTTTAATTGTTTAATTTTTCATTTAAGTTTGGCATTAAAAAAATAATGAATTTCTTTTTAAATTTCCATAAATTCCTCAGTGGAGAATAAATTAATAGGTTTTTATAAAGTTCTTATGCGATTAACCCATAAAACAATAGGGAATACTTATATTATCAATTCAACTAATGAAGGCAAGAACTACCCAGCTTTTAAAAGGAATTACAATTAAGGACTTTAATCTAATCCTTTATGTATTTATTCGAAATCCCCAACCAGCAAGTAAATGTACTGATATCAAATTATAATTATTTTTTCTTTAGGAATATCCAACCGAACATTCAAACTTCAATTGAATAAACCATTCCAACAGCCCTTGACCCCGTGGACAAAAAAAAACATTTTCAATGAATCTCCACCGACAATCCATTAAGCTTTCTGTTTAATTAAGAATTGCACTGTTTATTCGATAGTCATACGATAAAGTTTTCCAACAAGAAGAATCTCTGTTTGATTCTGGAAGAAGCTCTGCAGCGGTTATTAGTCGAACGATTCAATCCCATTATTTCGTTGTCTGCAGAATGCTTGTTTTTCCATTCCAGAATCGTAATTAAGAAGTTTGTTTTCGAGACGCGGTTTATTTCGAGTGGATGTGTAAGAATTTGGTAAATTCTACAGAAATCATTTACTGTTCGTTGTCTACAGACAGAAATCGGCTAAGTAAATTATTAAATAATTATTTTATATCTTTGTTTTCGATTAATAGTTATAAGAGATTACTATATAGAAGAATTAAATATGAATTCAAAGATTTATGAATTTAAAGAAACTTTTGGAATATTTTTTTCATTGCAAAGCATTTGATTTTACTTCATTGGTTCCATGCGTCACAGATGTATGAAATTACTACTACTACACTACATCACACCATTGTGCCTAGAGCTGAGTTGCCCCTTTACGGTTTGTAAATGATGTGGGTGAGAGGAGTCTGAATTGGTTCTGTGACGCTCTACGGTCATATGAGACCGGGACCTACATCTTAAATTGGATTCCGCACCGTTATAAGCATCCATGGCACCTGTGGGACTCGAACCCGAAACCTGGGGCCATGAGCTATAGAGCTCCTAATCACTCAGCCATCAGGCTCCTTTACCCTTTTTCTTCCTGTAATGCAGCTCGTAAAATTGTTTCGTTTTAGATAAATAATTAAGTATATCTGCCGTGGCAGGGGTGAATGACCTTAGGTTAAATACTCGGAATTTCAAGAATAAACTCGAGTGAGTTTTATGAGATTAAAATTGTGACATATATTTTAATTGTTTTCATTTAATTTCGGCATTAAAAACGAGCGAATTTCTTTTCAAATTTCCATGAATACCATAGTACAGAATAAATTAAAAGTTTTCTTTATACATTTCTTATGTTGTTAACCCGTAAAACAATAGGGACGCATATATTAGCAACTTAAGCAATAAAGGCAACAACTACCCAGCTTCTTAAATGACGTACAATTAAGCTAATCCTTCTGTGTATTTATTCGAAATCTCCAAACGGCAAGTAAATGTACTGATATCAAATTATAATTAATTTTTCTTCAGCAATATCCAACCGAACATTTAAACTTCAATTGAATAAACCCTTCCAACAGTCCTTGACCCCGTGGCAAAAAAATGTTTTCAATGAATCTCCACCGACAATCCATTAAGCTTTCTGCTTAATTAAGAATTGCACTGTTTATTCGATACTCATACGATAAAGTTTTCCAACAAGAAGAATCGCTGTTTGATTCTGAAAGTTCTGCAGCGGTTATTAGTCGAACGATTCAATTCCATTATTTCGCTGTCTGCAGAATGTTTGTTTTTCCATTCCAGAATCGTAATTAAGAAGTTTGTTTCCGAGACGTCGTCTATTTCGAGTGGATGCGTAAGAATTTAGTAAATTCTACAGAAATCATTTACTGTTCGTTGTTTACAGATAGAAATCGGCTAAGTATATTATTAAATAATTTTATATCTGTCTACATTATGTATTTTATTAATAGTTATAAGAGGTTGTTATAGAGAAGAGTTAAATATGAATTCGAAGATTTATGAATTTAAAGAAATTTCTTTAAATGTTTTTTTTTATTGTAAAAGCATTTGATTTTACATCATTGGCTCCCACGCATCATAGATGTATGAGATTGGAGCATAAAGATGTAATATAAAAAGCAAAACTGTAACTCATAACATTCTTCTTCAGCCGTGGCTTCTCGGCTATTCGACGCCGTGCCGTCCAGTCGTGGTAGCTTCTGTGGCTAGCGCTCTGGCCTTTGGTATCACAGGCTTCAGGTTCGAATCCTAGCATTGGCATGGATAGCCTGTTTGGTTTGGCATGTTTGTTAGTGGTTCGAAATCCACTTTAAACTGTACGTCACGGTCTGCTTAGCCCTCATGCGTACAAGATGACCGTAGAGTGACAAACCAAACCACATAACTTCTGTCGTGCTCTATATCGTCAAGTGCAATGCAAGATGGGAGGCGGTCTGCAGTGTCGTTAGAGTCGGAGCAAAGTGGCAGGTCGGCGACCCCGATGCGACTAAGATGCTCTTGTAGGTAGTCGTGTCCCGTAGTCATTCAGGAGGTGCAACCGCGACTCTCCTATTGGGGTCCTTCGGTATGTTGAAGTTCTCCCACCTTTTACTCTTGTCAAGCCTGTTTTCTTGCATTATTGACATAAAGGATCACAGTTCTGTTAATAGTGCTGCAGTTGACGCTGTAGGTGAGAAGTCGATCTGGCTGCTTCATATTGTATAGTAACTCATAACAATAATTATATCAAAACTGCGATTACATAAAGATAAAAGAAAATGAGTCGCTGGATGCCAATTGCATCAACTTTCTAGCTCCCAATATCTGCTGTATAAGTTTTCTTCATTCGATGAAGGACAACTTAGATCATAGTAAATTATCTTTGTGTATCTCAGAGTTCTGGTTGCGTAAAGTGTACAAAAGACTGTTATATATACCAACGCTATGTAGATGTTTAGCAAGGCAATCATGTCCAGTCTCCAGGCTGAAGGCTGCTATTACGATGGATGTAGGAAGTGTGGGATTTGAGATTGCGATATATATATATATTTAAAAAAATGTGTATAATATTTACAAATAATTGAAACATTTAAACGATGCTTTATTAATATATATATATATAGAGAGATATTAGTTCAGCTTGTTGTGCGAATAACGTGCTGATTATTTAGAAACACTTTTTTTAAGTAAAAAAAAATTAAGCGTTTGAATTTCACAGAACAAACAAAAAATAAATTTTTGAATTTCAAAAGGGTCCAAAAATTTATTTTGCATTTCTTATTTTTACTGAAGAATAAAAAATTTGGGGGAAAAAAGAGCATCTTTTTTGCATCTTTGAAATATCATTTGAATATTAAAATAAATAAATAAACAAAGAAAAAGAATAACTGAAGAGGTTTTGAATCTTTATATCCAAGTGTTTTAATACCAATTTTAGTAACTATAATTTTCTGTTTCTGTAACTTTGCATTATAGAGATATTTTTTATGTTATCTTATATTTTTTCCAGCATTAATATGTGTTAATAAAATACATTTTGTATGACATATAAAAATAAGTTTTAAACTATTGAAAAAATTTTGTTAACATCAAAGATATATGAAAATACGTATGTAACATACATTTTTTTTTTTTTTTTTTTAGGTTTGTTCATGGGAGAAAAAATGAAGGCGGATAAATAGTTCCGTCTAAATGCAAGATTGTCAGCAGAAATGCAGGATGTTTTCGGAGATATCAGTTATGATTATTATTAATTGTGAGTATCGTTTTGCATTTAGCATTGTCAATCATTAAAATATATACTTTATAATAGTATTTATACTAAAAGTGTACTATATTTTTCAATTTCTACTATTAGTTCACACTCTCCCTGTTTATATTTATATATCTTGTTCGAATTTTCAATCGTTAATAAAATACTTTTTCAATTCCTTCTATTAGCTCACACTCTTCCTATATATATCTTGTTCAAATTTTCAATCGTTAATAAAATACTTTTTATTCATCCACTTAAGTTCAAATACATTTTTTTTGAACTTGTAGTGGATGACACTTGAATATTTATATATATGTTTTTTCAAATATTAATTCATTATTTACATTTAATTAATTAATTTTAGTTTTTTTTTAGATTTAAGTTGCATATATCTACCAACAGGTGGCGCCAGATAAACTTAAAAAATGAATGAAATTATTTATAAAGGACTTTCTGCAATATAGTGAAAAAAAATAGGAATTGACTTTAAATTTTTTTTATTTTTATATTACTTGTTATTCATCCACTCAAGTTCAAATATAATTTTTTAAACTTATAGTGGATGCACCTGATGTTAATACAGTTTTTTTCAAATATTAATTAATTAATTAAATTTAATGAGTCGTGTGAAATTATTAGATGGACTATTAACTGAAGAACTGGATTGCTCGAAACTCACTGGAAAGGTTTCTTGCAATAATGAAGCCTTACAAAAGATGGATAGAAGATAAATTATAGGCACCATCAATTTCAGAAATTAGAAACGACAAAAAATAGAAAGCGAATAAATAGTAACAAACAAAAATAATAGTACAACACCATATATAGAAGTAAAAAGGAAAATTGCAAGGAAATTCGCTTTCTATTTTGCCACTTAATATTGTGATAATGTCATAGGTATATATATATTTATATTAATTGTAATTATTTAATAAAAAGTAGCTAAAATAAAATATTCTTTGTAGACCTAAGTAGGAATTGACTTTAATTTTTTTTTTTATATTACTTGTTTAAATATTATTCTCACGTTTAATTTCAATTGTTAAATGTTATTGAATTTTATAAAAATTACATTTATTATGTGAACAAATCTGGATTGTTTTAAGAAAAAAAATCGATAAATTACATCTCCAAGGAGGAATAAATCTAAACTAAAGAATTTTTGGGCAGAATTCATATATTTGTGATATATATAACTAATTTCTCGACACTACAATTCATGTTGAACCAAGGCCGTTTGCCTTCTGGCAAATTTCGAGACAGGAGATTTTTTTCTTTTTACGGGGTAGGATTGTCAGGGGTCCCTATAGTCATATTAGACCGAAACATGCGGTTTAGAGCGGATTCCGAACCACTACAAGCAACTATGGCACCGCTGGGACTGCAACACTGCATCACCGAGCGCCAGAGGCCATGGCCATGAGGCCCCTTGTGGTAAATATAAGAAAAAAAAATATATATACACCCTTAAGAGAAAAACATCTATGCAACCAGCAGTTAACCATAAAGTATATTGCCAAGGCTCATGTACTTCTAACATTTTAAGTGGCATTTTTTTGGGAGAAAAAGAATATTGAAAAACATACACTTCAAATGGGGAATAAACACTTAATTGTTGATCAAAATTATTTAAACAGCTCTGTACTGTTATTCAAGTCTAAGATTTGTGTTAGTGTTTGCTAGTTAGCATAGAAGAGGACCCCAATGAAGACTGTTGTCATTGTCAAAAAAAAAAAAAGGGTAGACTCTGTAATAATCATGGTAAAGAAGTTTGTGTAACAGTCGGATTATGTAATTAAGCACTGAGTTATTATTACAGGAAATCTTTCCAGAATGCATTACTTCCGGTACACCATACTAGAAGAGATGTTGGCCCACTAGAAAGACATTTGTTATATGAAGAATGTTATCATTGTCTTAAAAACTCAGTAAAAATTATGGTAGAGAAGTTTGTATAACAGTCGGACTATCTACTTAAGTACTGAGTGATTATTACAAGAATCTTTCCAGAATGCATTATTTCCCGTACATCCTATTAGAGGAAACGATGATCAACTAGAAAGATGTATTCCACCCGAAGATCCATGACCTATATGAAAAGAACATTAAAAAAAAAAAAAGGTTTATTTTAAAAGACACTAACAATTTCGAAGTGAAAGAATTTGTGACTAAAGAAAAGTGTTATCGATATTATAACAATTTGAGAATGAACTTTTATTAAAAACAAAATAGATTTAAAGCAAAAATCATAAAGATTTGCCAGAAAATTAATTTTTCTAGGGCACATCGATTCTATTTCTCCACTATATAAACTATATCGATCCAAAATATTAACAATATCGATCTCTAACCTATAAATTTTTTGCCATACCGAAAGAACAAAGAAATATAGGTATAAGAAACACCTCCATGCTTAAATGGGCATAACAGTGGAACTTATATTTCCGACTTTCATTGACACAAAAGAGTTGGTCTCTGGTAGAGATAAACAAAGAATCAAACAAACACGACAAAAAAAAAGAAAGAATATAGAATATGAAGACATTCCAGTCTTTCCAGACTTTTTCCAGCCGATCAGATTCCCGTGTAAAAAAAAGGCTGCAGAAGAAAAGAATCCGTAAATGATAAGTTTCCTCCGTACATGACAGCTAGGTATGAGGAAAAGACTTCTCATCGATTTGCACCTGGAGGTAGTTATTACATCTTTTTCTGCCGAGAAATTGCACGGTCCATTTTGTGGTGGTACGAAGTTTTCTCGCCAGCTCTAACATTTTTTCTAATGGAAAGAGTTTACTGGAAAGGATCTTTAAAGGTTAAGTGAATCTTTGAGATGGGGTATAGGGATTTAAGAGTGGATTTTTGAGAGGCGTGTTAATTTCAGTCATGAAAAATTAAATTTGTGAAAATCTTTATTGAAACTTTACATTGAATTTGTTTTCTAACTGGCCTCTAGTAGTAACACACTTTTAATGAGTCTAGTGGCACTGCTTAAGACTTCTCATCAATTTTCATCTGGAGTTAGTTAATACCTATTTTTCAGCTGTAGAAAGTTTTCTTTTACAATGGAACGAAGCTGACTTTATTCTTATTGAGTTGACTGAAAAATATTTAAGTTAAGTGAATCTTTTAAATTGATTATAAGGATTTAAAAGTATTACCAAACGGGTGTTGATTTGAGGAATGAAAAATTAAGTCAACTCAGGAGTTATTTATCCTTACATTGGAAAGATTGTCTAGGTGGTAGCCTAATGGTAATCAAATTTTCAAGAGGATAAAAGTTGAAATCCGCCAGTGGCACTAACTGATAACACACTAGTGAACACCAGTTAGTTACTGGTTAATAACTAACTGGTATTCTAGTGGTGAACACTAGTTACTTACTGGTTAATAACTAACTGGTATTCTAGTGGTGAACACCAGTTACTTACTGGTTAATAACTAACTGGTGTTCTAGTGGTAACACACTCTTAACAAGTCTAAATGATGAGAAGTCTTTAAAGGTTAAGTGAATCTTTAAGATGGGGTATAAGGATTTAAGAGTGGATGGACTTTTAGTGAGTCTAGTGGCACTGCTTAAGACTTCTCATCGATTTGCACTTGGAGTTAGTCATTACATCTTTTTCAATTGAGAAATTGCAATTTTTATTTTAGAGTGAAACGAAGTTGACGAGCCAGCTCTGACATTTTTCTTATTGAGTTGATTAAAAAAAAATAGTTAGAGTTAAGTGAATCTTTAAAATTGATTATAATGATTTAAAAGTAAGCAAAAGTTGATTTGAGGTATGAAAAATTAAGTCAATTCAGAAATTATTTATCTTCACAGTGAAAAGATTGTCTGATTGGTAGCCTAATAGTAACACGCGCAGACAAATTTTCAAGAAGAGGAAGATTGAAATCCGCTAGTGGCGTATACTACAGCCACTGATTTCAGAAGCAAGCCACTCGGTGTGGCTTCGTGTGTGCATTTCTAGTGGCCTGCACAGAAAATTAGTTTGCCTAGTAAGAGTTTTCAAGGATGCGACAAGCAAATGCGGGATTGCTAAAAGCGGAATGCTTCAGTTTGCCCCGTCAGAGACAGTTGATGAATTTACACTATGTTAAACTGATATAAAAATTGGTTTAAGCTAATCCAGGTTATTTATAGTCTTAAGTTAGTTATTAAGTTAGTTATTAAGTTAGTTAAGTTAAATATCCACAGTCTTTCCAATGAAGAACTTAAAGAATTAATAGAACAACAAGTGCACGAAGATAACGAAATTAGCGTTTCTACAGTTGAGGAGCCAATGGCACTTTCAACGGATTTTCTGAAGAAAAAAAAAGATTAGCCATTATAGCGAAAATTGTGGATCAATTTATATAAAATAATTTAAATTTGGATAGAAGTTCAAAGTGAAAACAAGTGTTATTGATGGAATGTTTTGCTATCGACAACTACTTGCTGAATGAAACAAGAAAAGACAAATAATGTTAGACGACATCTTTACACAAACACATACATACACACGTCATGAAAGAATATTCCTTACTACAAACATACCTTCTTTATGAACTTTTTTATATTTTAATGAGTGTTTTATAGATATCGATATCATCATTAAATAAGTCTATAGCTAATGCATTGAATTATTTAACAATAAATGTCACAAAATAAGCCAAAAAAATCTGATCAAGTTTCTTATTCTCTTTTACTTATTCCCATGATTTACATGTTAAGATGACCTCGTTTAGCGCGCAAACTTATTGGAGCGTATCTCCCGAGTTAAGTGGGACCTTATTGTGTTAGCTATTCTAAGCCATGTGTCCATAGTCAACATTTCTGATTCTGTCAATTTCAACTGATTGAGTTTTCACATCTTCCGTTCTTAGAAACTTTCTTTTTTAGTTTTGTGCCTTGTTTGCAATGTGCATCAATCTTCAAATATTTCGTTTTAGCTAGTCCTTTAATGAATAATGCTAACAAATGAATGAAGATGTTGAATGGTTACTATTCACTAAATTAGATAACTTAATTGTACGTTTTAATTTCTTAGAAAATCGATTTAAATTTTTCGGTTAGATATAATAGATCTGGATATTAGGATCTGGTTAGGATATTTTGTTTTAATAATATGAAATATTCATATGTTTGTGAAACCCAATTATAAAAATTATATGGTTGCCAAACCCAGACATAATAAGGAACTTTTCTTTACCATAATTTTTAATTCTTTACCATTTTGAGATTGTTTCTTGATATTTATTATCCTGCATTACGTATTTAAAATCTTTTATATGTATTCTTTACAATATGCACCATTCCAAACAATTCAAAGAGTTTCAACACATGAATTTATGATGCTAATATGGGATTATTTATTGTACAATTATTACAAATATAATTATTATTATTATAATTATATCATTATATATAATTATTATTTATTACAAATTCATTTTTATTTCTATCGTAATATGTATGTTATTAATGTCATAGCTTCTATATTAGTAGTTCTAAAAATGTTTCTTCAATTAATTATCAGTTAGCATATTATGTTGGAAACATCTGTCCTTCATTTTGTGCGGCCTGATGGCTAATTGGCTAGCGCTCTGGCCGTTGGTACCACAGGCTTTAGGTTAGAATCCTGACGGTGGCATGGATGTTTGTGAGTGATTTGGAATTTTAATTTCTTTTTTTTTCATTTTAATCCTTCTGTATATTTTTTTCATGTATTGTTGTGTTGTGCGTAAAAACTTAGTGAATATTTTGTGCTTATTTTCGTAAGCTTCTGGTTTTGCTTGTGTGATGCAAAGAATGTAGTTAATTAAAGTAAAACCCCATTGAGCCCAATAAGTATTAAAGAATAACCGAAACAGGACTTTGCTTTAGAAATTCTACATTAAATGTTTGAAACATCCTGCTGTCTTCATAGTTTAATTTGAGACTTTATTTTGAAGGTTTTTATTAAACAACAGCATTTAAAATATTTGTCAAACATGAGGAGCGTTTTCATTTTAATCCGTCTGTATATTTTTCCCATGTATTGTTGGGCTATACGTAAAACTTTGTGAATATTTTGTACTTATTTTCGTAAGCTTCTGGTTTAATTTGTGTGATGCAAAAGGGCGTAATTAAATAAATAGTCTCCTTCAGCCAAATAAATTATTAAGGAATCACCGAAATAAGACTTCGATTTAGCAATTCTACATTCAATATTGGTTGATTTTTTTACAGCTGCCTTCATAGTTTATTTTGAAAGATTTTCACTAAATAAAAGCATTTAAAATAGTCGAGAACGAAAATAGTCTTGTTGGCAAAAGTCTTTTTTGTAATAATAAAACATTGTTTACAAACACAATTTCGTTGTGAAATACATCACCATTTGACCTAAGTTAATTTTCTTCCCTCTGTGTTTGGCCAGCATCAAACCCCCTACATCGCTTAGAAACCGAAAACTACTCTCTGGAGATGGGCAATCGACACTTTAAGGCAAACTAATCACCCATGACCAAACATAAATAATAAACATAACAAACATAATTTTTTCCAGCTGTCTTCATAGTTTGAATCGTTATATTGAAGGTTTTTCCCTAAATAATAGCATTTAAAATAGTTGTCAAACATGAGGAACAGAGCGAAAATAGTCTTGGTGGCAAAAGTTTTTTTTATAATAATAAAACACAATTTTGTTATTATATACATTGTTTTTTGACCTAAGTTAATTTTCTTCCCTGCGCATAGGAATAAATGAAATGTTTGGCCGGCATCAAACCCCCTACATCGTATAGAAACCGAAAACTACTCTCCAGAGATGTGCAATCGACACTTTAAGGCAAACTAATCACCCATGACCAAACATAAATAATAAACATAACAAACATAATTTTTTCCAGCTGTCTTCATAGTTTGAATCGTTATATTGAAGGTTTTCCCTAAATAATAGCATTTAAAATAGTTGTCAAACATGAGGAAGAGAGCGAAAATAGTCTTGGTGGCAAAAGTTTTTTTTATAATAATAAAACACAATTTTGTTATTATATACATTGTTTTTGACCTAAGTTAATTTTCTTCCCTGCGCATAGGAATAAATGAAATGTTTGGCCGGCATCAAAACCCCTACATCGTATAGAAACCGAAAACTACTCTCCGGAGATGTGCAATCGACACTTTAAGGCAAACTAATCATCCATGACCAAACATAAATAATCATTTCAATGCCGTCAAATTCGCACCAAAATGCATGCATCAAAATCTCGCCTTCTGCAAGCCTGCATCGATTTTTAGATTTCTCGGAACACATGCCTTCAGGGGCCCATAAATCCATCATCGCCCTTGTCCTGTTGTCCCCTACGGTTAGGAATCATAATGCGAAACAGGGATTGTTGCTTCCCCGAATTTCAGTCACTTAGAAGATTGAGATCGTCAATTATACATAGGGAAAATTCTTTTATTTTTGCCTTCCAATTGTTTGGATTTTCCCTCAGGATACAGCAGAAATTCCCCAATTTCCCAAAGGGTTTCGGAAAATTGGTTTTCTTAAGGTTTTATCGTGAAGTGGAAGTTAAAAGGTTTTGACTTCTTTGTGTCTTTCACTATTACAAGGTTTGAATGAGAAACGTGATGTTTTTGGTAGGGATTAAACGAAATGTGCCAAGAAATCGGAAAGGAAATCACGATGAACTGTCTGTGAATTAATAATTGATGTTCCATGAATCAGAAGATTGAATAGTATAGCGATTAAAGGTGTCAATATTGTAAATCACTTGGTTGTTTCGGAACCCTCAGCGATTTGATGGATAGCGCGTTAGGTTTCAAAACGAAGAATGAATGCAACAAATCCTAAGGAACTAAAAACTGAAATAGGCATGATAAATCAGTAGGGTTAAACGTCATTCCAATAAGCACTAAGAGGTTACTATGTGAATATGGATTTTGTTTTTCAATCGAACGTGAAACAATTTATAAAAAATAACAAAATAAATAATTTTTATTGCAGTATGATTTAGATTTTTATATATATATAATTCTTCTATACATGTGGTTTGCCACTGAACTCCTTCTAAATGGCTTGACCGATCTGGATGAAATTTGTGTGTATTTGAGAGGGTCCCTGAATGGTTTAGATTCACAATTGTACCCGGTACGTGGTACTGCAATCGGGTTCTTCTGTACGTGTGTTTGTCACTGAACTCCTTCTAAACGGCTGGACCGATTATGACGAAATTTTTGTGTGTCTTTGAGAGGGTCCCTGGATGGTTTAGATTCACAATTGGTACTACAATCGGGTGGTAGATACATACTTGGTACTGCATTGGTTAGATTCGGGTGATCTTCTGACGATGTGTATTTTTGTCACTGAACTCCTTCTAAACGGCTGGACCGATTATGACGAAATTTTTGTGTTGTGTTTGAGAGGGTCCCTGGATGGTTTAGATTCAAAATTGGACCTGATAGGTGGTACTGCAATCGGATTTTTCTGTACGTGTGTTTGTCACTGAACTCCTCCTGACCGATTTTGATGAAATTTTGTGTGTGTGTTTGAAAGGGTCCCTGGATGTTTTAAAACAAGCCGATTTCTTACTGCAATCCAGGTTGCTTAAGTCGCCTACAGTGGTGATTTAGTATATAAAACTACCATTCAACTAATCGCTATGAAAATTATGATAATATGTACTGAGTATGGGAAAATAGGTTCCCTATGGTTTATTGTTTTACCAGATGGTGCTGCAACATTTCGTCTTTTATACCGTTCAAACGATATCCATGAAAATTGTTTGCACATACACTGAAGTGACAAAAGTCATGGATAGCAATATGACAAATTTTCAGATGTCTTTAGCATCGCGTAGAATGGTTTAAATGCACAAGTGCTTTCCCAGTAGCTTTCATTTCTGTTCAAGTTATTCATGTAAGAGGTTTTGACGTGAACTCATGACTAAACGGCTGGAATTAACAAATTTTTTTGATCGCGGAATGTTAGTTTGCTAGACGCATGGGTCCCATTTCGGAAATCGAGGGTTTACATTCCCAGATCCACTGTGTCAAGAGTGTGCCGAGTATGAAATTTCAGGCATAACATCCCACCATGGACAGCGCAGTGGTCTGTACCGCCTGTGTTTAACGACCGAGACCGGCGAAGTCTAAAGAGTCTGGACCGATTCTAACAGACAAGCAACACTGCGTCAAATGACCGAGAAATCTGGATGGGATTCACAAGGGACTTGTCTGATAGAACTGTGCGGAGAAATTTGGCTTTCCTGGGCTATTCCATTGGTTAGATTCCGACTCGAGTGCCTTTACTGACAGAACGACATCGCTTGCAGTGACCCGATGGGCACGTGAGCATTTTAGTTGGTTCCCTAGATGAATGGAAAACCTTGGCCTGATTTTGATGAGTCACGATTTCAGTTGGTAAGTTTGATGGTAGGGTCCCTGTGTGGTTTAGATTCGAAGCCATAGACCCAAACTGTCAGCAAGGCACTGTTCAATCTGGTGGTGGCTCCGTAATGGTGTGGGCGGTTTTTTCATGGCATGGACTTGTCCTGAACTCCTGCGACTGGACCAAATTTTGACTGAAATTTTTGTGTTCAGCTACTTGGAGATCACTTGCAGCCATTCATGGACTTTGTACTCAAACAACGATGGGATTTTTTATGGATGACAATTTGCCTGTAAGTCGCCTCCAGATGGTGATTTTGAAGAAACTACTATACCATTCACCTAATCGCCCTATGAATCCCAAGCATTTTGGGACATCATCGATAGGTCTGTTCGTGGAAAATGCAGGTTCAACGCTATCCACTTTATTGACGTCTATCGACCAGATGGTGCAATATTTGCAGAAGACTTTCGTCTTTTATCCACCGTTCAAACGATATCGCCGGGCAGGGCCGAAAATTAGTATGCACATATATTGCAGCAGGAAGAATATATTTACGATATGTAGTTTTCTACAATGCATTTATTTGGCAGGACAACGTATGCCGGGTTCTGCTAGTTGATGTTATAAAATATTACAATGAGCATTAAAATAATAATAATATGAATAAATTATAAATTAAAATAAGCTTTAAAACAAAAAATAACCTACTAAACCATTTTTATTGCAATATGATTTAGATTTAGATTTTTATTTTTATTGATGTTAGTAAAATATTACGATCAGCTCTAAAATAAATAAATAAATAAATAATAAAATAATGTAAATAAATTATAAATTAAAATAAGCTTTAAAATAAAAAATAATCTAATAAACAATTTTTATTGCAATAAGATTTAGATTTTTATTTTTATTGATGCTATAAAATATTTCAATAAGCTTTAAAACATCCTCAGCATTTTGAAGGATAAAAGTGTTTTTTGTTTATAATTTAAATGAAATCTACCCTAAAATTTAATACTTCAAATACATGTTGTATTAATACTATAAATTATTCTGTTTTTTAATTAGCAAACGTTCTGCCATTTCTGAAATTATATAACAAATCAGTTTAAAAATTTTTGCAATACAAGAATAATTGAAACATTAAAAGTAAAATATATCAACAAGTAAAATATTATATATTTATAAGCTATGAAATATAGAGTCAGTATTTAAAAAGGAAAGATATTTTTATTAAAAAAATGTGGCAATGTTGTTGTTGCTGTTGACTAATCATCAGTGTCTAGCATCTGGGGCGGATACCCCATGAATAATCTACTCATGGATGGTTTGGTTTGTTGCTCTACGGTCATCTTGTGCACACTTTCAACTAATTAGACGGAACCTACGTGGATTCCTAACCACTGACATACATCCAAACCACAGCCAGAATTCGAACCTGACGTCTGTGGTACCAAAGGCCACAGCTCTAGACTCCTGGATAAAAGGAAGGGGACAGCTTCTATTGTGATGAAGGCTCCGTAGGTAAAAGTCTGACTGGCTCCGTGTCGCTGAAGAAAGGGGGCAGTGCTTTTTAGGAAAACTACCCTGCGTTTGAGTATCATATGAGAGAAAACCTGGAAAACTCCTACCACCAGGTAGTCTGACTAATGAGGCAAAATGCTGAATCAGTTTAAAATTATATCATCGCAAACGCCATCGGGTCTCCTCACTTTTTGAAACAGTATCTGCAAAAAAACGGCAATGAATTGAACCTCAGCCCTAATAAAAATATAGCATAATATTTTCTGTAATTCTAAATAAAATATTTCTGTTAATAAAATTCATCAAGGTTCTAATGTGAGTTATTTTAAAATTCCATTTTTAAAACAATCTATAAATCATTAAAGAAAATTATTTGTTTTTTGAGGAGTTAGTAATAAATCCCTCTTGTTTAATTCTATTACTATTAAATTACATATACATTATACAGCTCGCTGCCTGCAGTTATGTAAATATTTAAAACTGATATCACTTATTTAATCTAAAATTAATGAATGCATTTTAAGAAAGGGTTGAAATAAAATTATTTCATTTTCAAAAAGTGTTAGCTGTTAAAAAAGATGATGTACTTTCCAGTTTAATTCCTGTTTATATAATCAAAATAATCAGCCATTCTACGAAAAAAAAGATTTATGATTTTTTTTATTATGATTTAGAACTGATGTTTCCCAAAAAATAAAATAATAATGATGAATTAATGAATGAATTCAATTTGTATAAAAAAAATAATTTTCGAAAAAGAAGGTAAAAACCTTCTTTAAATAATGAAAAAAAAATTAAAGAATATTTCACATAACTTCGAGTGTTTTTTTTTTTTTTTTTTTTTTTTAAAGTTCCCCAGTGAATGTCGATGCGGAGTATCCATTATAACTTTTAGTATTGCTTTGATTTGGTTTTAGTATTGACTACTTTCTAATTAATATACTAATTTTTGTCTCTGAGGCCACCACAATTTGAAACAAATAAGTATCCCTAGTGCATTTCTTAACTTTTTTTTTCTAAAATATAATGTAGAATCTTTCCGGTTAACGGATTTCACGTGTTTATTCCTGGGCGACAAAAGCAGGAATATTCCATGTTTTCAGACATGTGCTTCAAAAATGCTCCCTCTGTATCAGAACGCAATAGTCATCTATGCAAAATTACATTATATAGAATTCTTCCAGGCTTCCATTTTATTATCACTAAGATTTATCCCCAAATTTTCTTACCCAAGTCAAGCATATTCGAAATCTAATTCACTTGCTTGTCGCATACAGCAAATTTAAAACATATTATGTTTGCTGGAAAAAAAAGTTGTTACAAATGAAATTTCGTTAAATTCCATTCACATTAATCTGATTTAAAAGTTATCCATGCATTACATCAATGTTTTATTTTGTTAATGATAGCATTCCTCCCCACATTTTCCTACTCAAACATAGTATATTCGAATCTTAATGCTAACGTTTATTTTATAAAACAAATTCAACATATGTTATGTTGCTGAAAAAAGCAACCCACATTTTCCTACCCAAACAAAGCATATTCGAAACTAATGCTAACGTTTATTACAAAAAGCAAATTCAACATGTGTTATGTTGCTGAAAAAAGCCATACTTTCCCTCGTAAATAAAGCATATTCGAAACTTAATGCCAAAGTTTATTGCATAAAACAAATTCAAAATATGACATGTTGCTAAAAAAAGTAAGAAAGTTACAAATGACATTTTAAATTTCGTTAACTCTATCTTAATTCCTATAAATTAATCTTAACTAGTAGTTATCTTCGTATAAAATTCAAATTAAGCGTATAGAAGCTGAATTTCTCCAATTTCTTATTGGTAACATTTACCCCGCATTTCCCTACCGAAGCAAAGCGCATTCGAAACTTAATCTAACGTTTATTGCAAAATTCAAATACAAAATATGTTTTGTAGCTAAAGTTACAAATGACATTTTAAATTTCGTTAACTCCATCTCAATTCCTATAAATTAATCTTAACTAATAGTAATCTTAATAAAAAATACAAATTAAGCGTATAGAAGTAGAATTTCCCCAATTTTTTACCTTTTATCCGCACATTTCCCTATCCAAGCGGAGCATCTTTTGTTGATAAGGCATAAAGCACAGTGAAACGGAGCGTAAAATCCTGCACCAACCTCCAAGTGCCGTCGGGCCAAAAGTGGTGCATGAATGGGGATTTATGAGTGGGACACAAAAGACAGACTTCTATAAACGCACATCAAGTCGTCCAGAGAGTGGCTGCTGATGATTTGCGCTGAAGGTCGGCGATTGTGTGGGTTTGTGGCGAACTATTGAGGAAGGGAGACGAACTGGCGACTGAGTATGTTTGTTCCATTATTAAGCATCAGGCGATCTAACAGGTATTGATTTTTCACTTACTGACTTTCCTCTTCGTCTTCTTCTTTTTCAGTGGAAGCGCTTACATCATTTTATTCAAGCATACTTATGATTCTTTTTTTGGGATGACACAGTCGTGTTTCTTTTTCACGTTTCAATGCAAGGAAAAGAGATGATAAATGATTTCTAATGGTTTTCTCTCTCTGAAATGTTTTCTTGTTTTTTTTTTTGTTTGCACTCTTGATTTTTATTTTTAAATGTTTCTTACATTTTTTTTCCACTAAATTCCATTTTCATGCATGTTTATTCTTTAATTAATTTAATTCTTTAATTCATGTTTATTCTTTAAGTTTATTTTTTAATTAATCTGTGAATGTTTCATTCCGGGGTTCCATTGGTTATGAATGTTTATGTTTAGTTTTTAATGTGATTTGATGTGTGTTTTAACATTGATGGGGCCTGATGGCCGTGTGACTAGTGCTTTGGTGCTCGATGCTATAGGTTTCGTGTTCGAATCCCAGCGGTGCCATGGATGTAGTAGTGTTTCAGAATCCAATTTAAACAGTAGATCCCGGTCTAATAGGACTGTAGAGCGTTGAACGTAGGGCTTACAACTCTTCCCCGTAAAAAAGAAATCGTCTATCACGAAATCTATGAGTAGGCAAACCTCCTTGGCCCTCCATGGGGCTGTTGCGCCGCTGATGATGACGATCAGTAGCATTTACCCCCAAATTTTCTGATCCAATAGACATTTAAAGCATATTTGAAATCTAATTCCCTCATTTGTCCCATAAAGCAAACTCAAAACTTATTATGTTACTGGAAAAAAAAATGCTGCAAACAAAATTTCGTTAACTTCCATTCAGATAAATCTGAATTAAAAGTTATCCACACATTACACCAGTTTCCTATTTTATTAATAGTAGCATGTATCCCCACATTTTCTTATCCTAGCACAGCATATTCGAAAATTAATGCTAAAGTTCATTACATAAAATGAATTCAATATATATTCCGTTGCTAAAAGGAAAGAAAGTTGCAAATGGCATTTTAAATTTCGTTTATTCAATCTCAACTTCAATTTTCGTATTCATAAACTACTTCTCAACTTCTATAAATTAATCTTAACTAATAGTTATCGTTATAAACACAATATAAATTACGCGTATATAATACAGTATTTCTCCAATTTTTTTTTACTGGCAGCATTTATACCCGCATTTCCCTACCGAAGCAAAACATATTCGAAACTTAATAAGGTTATAAGTAACGTTCATTCCACAAAACTAATTCAAAATATGTTTAAAAAAAAAGGTAAGAAAGTTACAAATGACATTTTAAATTTCGTTTATTCAATCACAACTTCAACTTAATCTGAAGTAATAGTTTTCACAGAAAATGCAAATTACGTATATAGACAGAATTTCTCCAATTTCTTACCGGTAACATTTATCCCCACGTTTCCCTATCCAAGCGGAGCATCTTTTGTTGATAAGCCATAAAGCAAACTCTCCCTGTCCCAACCTCCAAGTGCCATCGGGCCAAAAGAGGTGTATGAATGGGGATTTATGAGTGGGACACAAAAGACACACTTCTATAAATGTGCATCAAGTCGTCCAGAGAGTGGCCGCTGATGATTTGCGCCGAAGGTCGGCGATTGTGGGGGTTTGTGGGGAACTATTGAGGAAGGGAGACAAACTGGCGACTGAGTATGTTTGTCCCATTATTAAGCATCAGGCGATCTAACAGGTATTGATTTTGCACTTACTGACTTTCCTCTTCGTCTTCTTCTTTTTCGGTGAAAGCACTTACATCATTTTATTCAAGCATACATATGATTCTTTTTTTGGGGGATGGCACAGTCGTGTTTGCTTTTTCACGTTTCAATGCAAGGGAAAGAGATGAAAAATGATTCCTAATGGTTTTCTCTCTCTCTCTCTGAAATGTTTTGTCTCTTTTTATATTTGCACTTTTTATTTTTAAATGTTTGTTATATTTTTGTTAGTGATTTCATTGTCATGCATGTTTATTCTTTAATTTCCAAACTGTGAGTGTTTTCCTTTCGGGGTTGGTTAAGAATGTTTATGTTTAGTTCTTAACGCAATTTGATGTGCTTTTTAATATTGATGGTGCCTGATGACCGAGTGACTAGTGCACTGGCACTGGATGCCATAGGTTATGGGTTCGAATCCCAGCTGTGCCGTGGATTTTGTAGCGATTCGGAATCCACCTTAAACCGTAGCTCCCGGACTAATATAATTATAGAGCTTTGGGCTGACAACCCTATCCCGAAAAAAGAAAACATCTCCTATTTCGAAATTTGTCAGCAAGCAGATGGCTTGGCCCTCCATGGGGCTGTTACGTCACTGATGATGATGACGACTTAACATTGATGGGGCCTGATGGATGAGTGACTATTGCTCTGGTTCTCCATGTGATAGGTTTCTGGTTCGAATCCCAGCGGTGCCATGGGTATATGTAGTGGTTCGAAATCCAAGCAATAAACCGTAAGTCCCGGTCTAATATGACTGTAGGACGTTGGACGTAGGGCTAACAACTCTTCCCCGTAAAAAAGAAAACATCTATCTCGAAATCTGCCAGTAGACAAAGCGCCTTGTTCCACCATGGGGCTGTTGCGCCGCTGATGATGATGACCAGTAGCATTTATCCCCAAATTTTCTTACCCAATAGACATTTAATGCATATTCGAAATATAATTCCCTCATTTGTCACATAAAGCAAACTCGGAACATATTATAATACTAGAAAAAAAATGCTACAAACAAAACTTCGTTAACTTTCATTCAGATTAATCTGAATTAAAAGTTATCCACACATTACACCTGTTTCCTATTTTATTAATAGTATCATGTATCCCCACATTTTCCCACCTAAACGAAGCATATTCGAAACTTAATGCTAAAAGTTAGTTCGTAAAACAAATTCAAAATATTATGTTGCTGAAAAAGAAAAATCGTTACAAACGAAATTTCGTTAACTTCCATTCAAATTAATCTGAATTAAAAGTTATCTACACATTAGACCCATTTCATATTTTATTAATGGTAGCATTTATCCCCATATTTCCCTACTCAAGCAAAGCATATTCGAATCGTTCATTGTATAAAGCAAATTCAAAACATATTATGATGTTGAAAGCAAACATTGTTGCAAGCGAAATGTTGTTAACTTCCACGCAGATTAATCTGAATTGAAATTTATCCATACATTACACCATTTTTATGTTTTATTAATGGCAGCATTTGCATCCATATTTTCCTACTTAAAAAATACTTATTCGAAAATTAATGCTAAAGTTTATTGCATGAAACGAATTCATCATATTTTATGTTGCTAAAAAAAGTAACCAACATTTTACTATCCAAACAAAGCATGTTCGAATCTTAATACTAACGTTTATTATATAAAACAAATTGAATAGACGTTATGTTGCTAAAAAGGTAAGATAGTTACAAATAACATTTTAAATTTGCATAACTCTATCTGTACATTAATCTGACCTAATAGTTATCTACACAAAAATACAAATTACGCGTATATGATACAGTATTTCTCCAATTTCTTGCTGGTGGCATGTATCCCTAGTTTTCCCTATTCAAGCGGATCCTCTTCGAAACTTAGTAACGTTATTAATAATATTTATTGCATAAAACTAGTTCAGAATATGTTATGTTGCTAAAGAAAAACTAAGAAAGTTGCAAATGACATTTTAAATTTAGTTCACTCCATCTCAACATCTATAAATTAATTTTATCATAACTAATAGTCATCTTCACAAAAAATGCAAATTACGCATATAGAAGCAGAATTTCTCCAACATTTATCCCCACATTTCCCTATCCTAGCTGAGCATCTTTTGTTGATAAGTCATAAAGTAAACTCCTCCACAGCGAAACGGAGCGTAAAATCCCTGCACCAACTACCAAGTGCCGTCGTGCAGAAGGGGTGCATGAATGGGGATTTATGAGTGGGACACAAAAGACAGACTTCTATAAATGAGCATCAAGTCGTCCAGAGAGTGGCTGCTGATGATTTGCGCTGAAGGGCGGCGATAGTGTGGGTTTGTGGGGAACTGTTGAGGAAGGGAGACAAACTGGCGACTGAGTATGTTTGTTCCATTATAAAGCATCAGGCGATCTAACAGGTATTGATTTTGCACTTACTGACTTTCCTCTTCGTCGTCTTCTTTTTCAGTGAAAGCACTTGCATCATTTTATTCAAGCATATGACATTTTTTTTTATGATGACACAGTCGTGTTTGCATTTTCACGTTTCAATGCAAGGAAAAGAGATGATAAATGATTCCTAATGGTTTTCTCTGTCTGAAATGTTTTGTCTTTTTTTTATTTGCACTTTTTATTTTTAAATGTTTGTTATATTTTTGCGCTCCAAATTCCATTTTCATGCATGTTTATTCTTTAATTACCAAACTGTTAGTGTTTACTTTCAGGGTTGGTTATGAATATTTATGTTTAGTTCTTATTGTAATTTGATGTGTGTTTTAATATTTATGTTATGCTATGTGTTTCGTGTTCGAGTCCCAGCGGGGCCATGGGTGTTGTAGTGGCTCGGAATTCATTTTAAACCGTAAGTCCTGGTCTAATATGACTGTAGAACGTTGGACTTAGTGCTGATAACTCTTCCCGTAAAAAAGAAAACATCTATCTCGAAATATGCCAGTAGGCAAACAGCCACAATGGGGCTGTTGCGTCACTGATGATGACGACCAGTAGCATTTATTCGAAATCTATTCGAAATTTAATTCCCTCATTTGTCGCATAAAGCAAACTCAAAACATATTATGTTACTGAAAAAAATATCTTACAAACAAATTTCGTTAACTTCCATTCAGATTCATCTGAATTTAAAGTTATCCTTACTTTACACCATTTTCCTATTTTATTAAGGATAGCATGCATCCCCACATTTTCCTACCCAAACGAAGCATATTCGAAACTAAATGCTAAAGTTCATTACATAAAACGAATTCAAAATATGCTATTTTGCTAAAAATGTTATATAAGATTTAACGAAATTTAAAATGTCATTTGTAACTATCTCAATTTCTATAAATTAATCTGAATTAATAATTATCTACACAAAAAATGCAAATTAAGTGTATAGAAGAATATCTCCAATTTCTTAGTGGTAACATTTATCCCCACATTTCCCTATCCAAGCAAAACATATTCGAAACTTAATAACGTTGTAAATAACATTTTTTTTTTTCATGAAAATAATTAAAAAATGTTGTGTTGCTAAAAAGAAAAAAAAGTAAGAAAGTTACAAATGACATTTTAAATTTCGTTTATACAATCTCAACTTCTATAAATTACTCGGAACTAATAGTTATTTACATAAAAATACAAATTATGCATACCTGTTATATTTATCCCCACATTTCCCTATCCGGGCGGAGCATCTTTTGTTGATAAGGCATAAAGCAAACTCTGCACAGCGAAACGGAGCGTAAAATCCCTGCACCAACCACCAAGTGCCGTCGTGCAGAAGGGGTGCATGAATGGGGATTTATGAGTGGGACACAAAAGACAGACTTCTATAAATGAGCATCAAGTCGTCCAGAGAGTGGCTGCTGATGATTTGCTCTGAAGGGCGGCGATAGTGTGGATTTGTGGGGAACTATAGAGAAAGGGAGACAAACTGGTGACTGAGTATGTTTGTTCCATTATTAAGCATCGGGCGATCTAACAGATATTGATTTTGCAGTTACTGACTTTCCTCTTCGTCTTCCTTTTCGGTGAAAGCACTTACATCATTTTATTCAAGCATACTTATGATTTTTTTTTTGGGGGATGACACAGTCGTGTTTGCTTTTTCACGTGTCGATGGAAGAAAAAGAGATGATAAATGATTTCTAATGGTTTTCTCCCTGAAATGTTTTGTCTTTTTTTTTTTTTTATTTGCACTTTTTTTTTTTAAATGTTTATTTTTTCACTAAATTTCATTTTCATGCATATTTCTTCTTTAATTACCAAACTGTGATGGTTCATTTCGGGGTTGGTTATGAATGTTTCTATTTAGTTCTTAATGAGATTTGATGTGTGTTTATCATTGATGGGGCCTGATGGTCAAGTGACTACTGCTCTGGCACCGGATGCCATAGGTTTCGGGTTCGAATTCCAGCGGTGCCATGTTGTAGTGGTTCGGAATCCACTTTAAACCGTAAGTTCCCGGTCTAATATGACTGTAGAAAGTTGGACATAGGGCTGGCAACTCTTCCCCGTAAAATAGAAAGCATCTATTTCGAAATCTGCCAGTAGGCAAACTGATTTGGCCCACCTTGGGGCTGTTACGCCGCTGATGATGACGATCAGTAGCATTTATCCCAAATTTTCTTATCAGTAGACATTTAAAGCATATTCGAAATCTAATTCCCACATTTGTCACATAAAGCAAACTCAGAACATGTTATGCTACTGGAAAAAAAATGCTACAAACAAAATTTCGTTAACTTTCATTCAGTTTCCTCTGAATTCAAAGCTATGCACACATGACAACAGTTTCTTATTTTATTAATAGTAGCATGCATCCCCACATTTTCCTACCCAAACAAAGCATATTCGAAACAGTACAAAAGTTCATTACATAAAACGAATTCCAAAATATGTTATGTTGCTAAAAATGTAAGATAGAATTAATGAAATTTAAAATGTCATTTGTAACTAGCTCAACTTCTAACATGTAATCTTAACTAATTGTTATCTTCATAAAAAATACAAATTAAGCGTATAGAAGCAGAATTTCTCCAATTTCTTACCGGTAGCATTTATCTCCACATT